>JACEFZ010000288.1:0-327500 GCA_014155875.1 Cepaea nemoralis | reverse complement strand
GGACACAATATGTTGTTGTGAATGACTCCGCAGGGTTAAATGATTACTTGCTGGGTTCTGAGAGACTGTTTGAATATAACTATTTCACTTCCTCCACTGTCATACCAAGAGTCACAGAAGAAGATATATAAATTTGACAAAACGCTGAACCTGTTTCATCTTCTATTATACTGACGCAGTTACAATAATCAGATATTCACTTTATAAGATACTTCAATATCACATTTATAAAACCACTTCTATTTTAACAATCCTAAAACTATTAAAGCGGCTCTATGAAAGGCTATTTGCCATCTTCACAACGTGGTGTGACCACCTTGAACCACAACTACAACTTGAATGATTGTACCAGTCACCTACACGGAACTTGTTTCCATTCCAGTGACCACTCAGCGTGCCCACACGGACCATGATCCACGTCTGCCATGCACCCAGGCGTGACTATATTTCAATATACCATGACTACCAAATTGACTGTTAAATTGGGTCATGGCAATTATATTGCATTTATTGACATGAACACTGAGTGAAATATACCTGTTAAATATATTGCATGGATTGACATGAATACTGAGTGAAATATACCTGTAACATTAACTGACTGATGTGTCCCTTATTGTACCCTCAGGTGCTTGTGCTAGGGATGATAGTAGTTGAGCTGTTTGGGTTTATGGGATTGATCGGCATCAAGCTCAGTGCTGTACCCGCGGTCATTCTCATCATGTCTGCTGGGATAGGCGTGGAGTTTACACTGCACATCTCAGTGGTAAGTCTTCATCATGTGAGTTTTATGTTAGTTGGAATTGAGTTTTTTGAAGCAAGTACTTCTAACTCAGAACTGAGTTCTTTTAATGCAATTACTTTCAACTCTGAATTTAGTTCTTTTAAACAAAGTTCTTCTAACTCAGAATTTAGTTTTGAATTTCAGAATTTAGTTCTTTTTATGCAAGTTCTTCTAACTCAAAATTTAGTTCTTTTAAACAAAGTACTTCTAACCCAAAATTTAGTACTTGTAAACAAAGTACTTCTAACCCTTAATTTAGTACATGTAAATAAAGTACTTCCAACTCAGAATTTATTACTTTTAAACAAAGTATTTCTAGCTCAGAATTGGATTCTTTTAAAACAAGTATTTCTAACTAAGAATTGAGTTCTTTTAAAGATAGTACTTTATTCCCTTTCATGTTAGGTTGAAGGGTTGAGATCAACTTCAGGCTATTCGGAAGCAGACCGCAGTGTGTTAATTTCAATAGGATGAGGTGTCGACCATTCAGAAATCAATGATAAACTACTGAACCAACATTAGCTTGTAAATCCCAAACAGCCAACAAATGCTGGTGTTGGTTACCACACCCTTTAAAGAGCATACTTTTTTCCCCGCATATCCTTTGCAGGACATCGCTGTCAACATCAGCATCTTTCAGCTGATTGTTGATTTCTTGGCAAGATTATGCTCAGTAGTTTGCCATTGCTTTCTGAGCGACCGGCTAACATACCCCGTAAGTTACCGACTCGGAGAGAACCGCTACCGATTCTCACCAATCGTCACGTTACTCGCGAGAGTATACAGGATTACGAAGATATTCATGTAACACCTAGACCAGGGAGACCAGCAAAGAGCATACTACTAACTTTAGTTTCTAGTTTAGAATTTAGATCTTTTAAAACAAGCACTTCTGTCTAAGAGTTTAGTTCTTTGGAAGCAAGTGCATCTAGCTCATACAGTCTTAAGGAGAGTACTTTAAAGGGAATTGGCGTTTCAGACCTCCAGATAAATAATTGCATTTTCCCACCCAAAGGTTTCATTACATTTTGAACAGAGCTCATATTTAACCCGTTTAAAGGTACTGCACTCAGTACACTGCAGTTTTTCATTATAATTATTGCCCTTTTTGGCCATCTGCTCAAAACCTTCCGGGACAGAATGAGTTAAGCAAAATTCTCAGGTGGGCAGGTACTGTAGTTCATGTCAGATAATAAAGTGCAGTATATGTATAGTAACAATAGCTATAGTCAAGTAACAATATGGACATTGCCAAGAAGGAAAGCAATTTCACACTATCCTCTTTACAGATGCAATTACAGTCAAAACAATTATGGAGAAAGATGGTTATGGGGGAAGTTTTAGCACAGAGATATATAACCTATTGTGAATTTCACAGGGCTTCATCACTGCCATTGGAAGTCGAAACCGGAGGATGTCAGTGGCCTTGGAGCACACATTTGCACCAGTGGTTCATGGTGCCATCTCGACTTTCTTGGGAATACTTATGCTGGTCGGCACTGATTTTGAATTCATTATCAAGTAAGTTGTTAGATATTATCATCATCATCATGTGCCATGCCATTAAGCGAGGGTGGTCATGGTTCTCATCTCACACAATCATCAGAGCTTGGATCAGATGTGTGTTCTTGTCCCGATTATGCCACGTGGCCTAGCCATCCACGCATTTATTTCTTTGCCTATTCACTTTCTTTAGTCTCCTGGTGTTGTGCTGTCAATCACTGTGGTAAAGGCTCGGCCTTCTCTTTTAGGCCAGATGCACAGCAGCCATTTTTATTAATCCATGTTTATGAAGAAGTTCTCTAACCCCATCAATCCATCTCTTAGTCTGTCTTCCTCTTGCTCTTCTGTCCCCATGTTGGTTCTAATATGCTTGTCAAGCTGGTAAATTCGGGGACATTTCTATTAGACATCCAAACCACTGGATTCTGTCTTCTTTGTCTTTCTGTGTATTCTATGCTTGGAGTTGTTCTCATGTTTTGTCAGATATCATCATTATTTAACTTTCCCCTTCTTGTGTTGTCTGGGTTAAATCCACAATAGAGACAGGATTACTTTTTTCAAATCTGTACATCGCTGGGGTCAACCCGTTTTCAGAAAAGTTGGTACCAGATAATTTTTTGGGAATTTCCTGGGATGGAATGGTAACAAGTAAGAGAATTGGCTGTCTCATCTCATATAAGACTTAACCCTTTGTACCCCAATGACTGTAACTGCATTAGCCTTTACCTTCTTGTGCCAACTTTGTGGTGAGGGTGTTATGTATACATTCATAATCCTGCATACCACGTTCAAAACACAATTGCAGGTGATTTGGTAGCAGACTGCCTTGCATTGGTTTCCATACAAAGGACTTGAGTGTCGGTCATTCAGAAAGTAATGGCAAACTACTGAACGTAAATTTGCCAAGAAATCACAAACAGCCAACAAATGCTGGGGTTGACTGCGACATCCTGTAAAAGATATGCAACTAACATTTTACCTTTTTGTGACCTCACCTGTTTTCCTGAAGGACCTAATTTCTCCTCTCCTGATATTTGGCTAGGATCCACACTGACCACATGACCCACAGAGAGTCTGTACAAATAGCGTCTAGCACCATATGTTTGCTGCCCCTTCAGGCGGGTAAAAAAGGTCATTTACATTTCTTTTTAATTTGAAGCTCATTGCTACAGACCGACTTATAACCAAACATTCCACCACATGTGCACACACAGATTACAAGAAGGCACTTGTAGACATGTGTGAAAGTAAAGGGAAGGATACAATTCAAAGGTTTCCATCTTCGTCGTATATATATTAAAACACATTGAGAGGCCGGGTAAATTTTTAAAGATCTAATTCAGTGGGGATTCAAACGTATAGCCACTGGGCTGGCAGGCAAGAGTGATGTCCCCTGTGCAACCACAGTTCCTCTACACAGAATTTCCCATCTGATAAGTCTCCTTCTGTTGGTTGTGTTATTTTTATCAGCCTGAATATTCTTCGAAGATCCCTGCTATCAACATCAAGCCAAGAGGATCAGTTTCATTGCACCAAGTTTTATCCCATATGGTTCAGTCTCTTTCCACAGGGGTCCTGTCAAAAGCATTGCATGTAGCATTAACTCTGTAGCTCCAGCGATGATCCCCGGATGTCTCTGAGAAAATTTAACTGATCAAACCAAATGGCACAGCCTGTAATGAAACCCACATCTTCAGAGCACAACATAGACATTCGTTCACCACAAAGACTCTCTTATTATGAAATTAAGACAGCACACCAAACTTGTAACCAAAATTCCTGATCTATACTCTATGGCTGGTATTATCAATGCTTTATATATTCCCGTTTGTTGAAAAAGATTTCCTCTTTGGCTATAAAATATTATGCAGAGAGGAGTAGACTTTTTTGTATATAAATAAACTGAAACCACCATCTTTACTTTACATGTTATGTGTTATCTTTCCGAAGCTTTTACAGAAGCGGATGAAACTATAAAATTCCTCTAAATTAAATTTAGCTTGAAGCAAGGGGAGATAAAATGTAATTGGTAGGAGATAACTTATATAGCCGCAGTAAACCCAGTTATCCACCCTAGCAACTATAATAGTTTGTATACAGTATTGCATTTTTACTTTAGCCTGTTGAAGTTGGAGAGGCATTGCGGCTAGCGTAATACTTCGACCCAGTTGTCATGGGTTTAATACCCCCTTGAGACAAGGATTTTGTTTACGGGTCACATTTCTCCGGGGTGGACCCAGCCAAAAACAAATTGGTACCAGAAAAAGTCCTGTACAGGAGTTTTTTTGTTTTTTTTTCCACTTGCTGACCTTGACCTCAAGCATAGTCCATAAACGAGCTCCTCCTTCTAATGCACTTCTGATTTCTTCATGTGGATCAGCTTTTCCCTATTACCAGTTGTCCTTCGCCATCAGGCGAACCCATTCCAACTTCTAACGTACTCGTAATTTACGTCCCCAAGTCAAGGACAAGACGTCAACATGTTAATTCAACTGACAGGTGTAGGGGTTGAACCCGCTATCTCAGCACCAGCACACCGGAAGTTTAAGAACAGCGCTCTTATCCAGTCTGCCATGCTGACCTCTAGTTGCAGGGATGATACTGAGACACTACCGTGTCTTCTTTTCCATTCCATTCTATCATTACCACTACCACATTCAACCTTAGAAGAGAAGTTATATTAAGGTTCATTACCTGGCTCGGATTAATACTCCTGTGACCCAGTCAGCCACAAATAGGGTTTAATTTAAAGATGATTAATGTCTAAGGAGGGTAATGGTTTCCAACTATCCATGAAGTGCTGGTTGGTCTAAATATATGGGCCTAGCACCGTATCTCCAGTATGCCATATAGCATGGAAGTGGGTTCTTGGAATTATTTGTTAATGTACAGTTGCAATCGTCAGTTTCCTTGCCTGTTGTGTATATGCATATCTGTTGGACCTGAACAATCGAACTAGTTTTGCAGGTAATATCTCTTCTTCTGACTCTTCTTCTTTGCCTCCTCTTTATCTTTCTCCTTCTCTACCTTCTTCTTCTGCTGCTTCATCTTCTTCTTCTTCTTCTTCTCCCTCTTCTTCCCCTCAACCTCCTCCTTCTTCTTCTTCTGCCCCCCTCCTCCTCCTCCTCCTCCTCCTTCTTCTTCTTCTTCTTCTTCTTCTTCTTCTTCTTCTTCTTCTTCTTCTTCTTCTACTTCTTCTTCTGCTTCTTCATGTTCTTCATATCGCCCACTGCCTTCTTCTTCATCATGTTCGTCTTCTCACTCTCTTCTTTTTCCTTCTCCTCCTCCTTCTACTACTTCTTTTTCTCCTCATCCTCATTCTTTTCCTCTTATTTTCCTCCTCATTCTTCTTCTATACATATCTAAAAGCATGAAATAGGTGAATTGTTGTTTTCCTCCTCCTTCTTCTATGTATATAGAAAAATATGAAACGGGTGAATTATTAGAGAAGTCATTTAACAAATGTTTTGCAAAACCGGGAAAGACACCATGACAATACACAGAAAAGTAAAACAAAAAACAAGCCTCCAATGCTAGCAGCGGAACAAACACCAGAGGCAACTGCAGTATTCCTTCTAGTTATCCATTTGGCTGGTTTGATTATGTTGTCACCAGTCTGCCCGTTGTACGTGTTGTGTTCCTCTGTAAAATTGCCTAGTAGATCACAAATAGCCAATACATGATGGTATTGATTGCAAAGTCCTGTAAAGGACATAGAGCTCACTCCAGCATGCCCAAATAACTGAACATTAAATCGCCTGGTCAATCGCAAACAGACATACAATGTCCTGTAAAGGACATGCAACTAACCTTGAACCCAACATGCTACCGGAATCACAGTGGTATAGTGGTTTAGAGGCTTCCATGTCAAGACAGTGGTGTCTGACTAGACCCCCTGTGGTTCAACTGGACAGCTCAGGGGTCAACCCAGCTTCAAAATGGGTACCGGATAATTTTCTGAAAATTGCTTGGGAAGGAAAGATGGCGATAACGGGAACTGTTCATCCTACCTCATTGTATCTTAACCTAGTCTGTGCGCAGACATAAAACTCGTGACCTGTCTTTATCTTTTTTTCAGCATGTTTTGCTTTTCCCCTGTTCGATGTTATTGAGTTCTTTGTTTCCGTTGTTTTGTTTTCAAGTAATTGTCTGTATATTTAATTATTTTGTTTGTAATTCAGCAGTCTATCTGCTCATACATCTCCGGCTGTGTCCAACGTCTTGCCTATCTATTTGTCTGTCTGTCTACCTTTGGCCATTGTTTAAATATAACGCAAGACATAGTGAACGACTAAATATACTCCATGTCCCTAAACCTAGGATAGACTTATATAGCTTAGCATACTCTGCCGCTCAGTTGTGGAACAATCTTCCACAATAAATCAAAGACAAAACACCAATCATTATACATACATTCGCAACCTGTTTGAACACTACCTCAGTACAGACTACATTCCCCCATAAACAAACAAAAAAGAACAACAAAGACAATAATAAGGGTAAAATATCTCAAACAACAACTAGCCAAAAAACATTCCCTTAAGTATGGCACGTTACACCTTCCTTAGGTATTTATAATGCCCATGTTAAACATTGCCTCAGTGAGTCATGTATTATTGATTAATTTTCATGTGTTTTAATGCTTATTGTTCTTTTGTTGCCAAAGATTTCCTTCATAAGTGATGTTGAATGAAAGAATGTATGAGAGGAAAGAAAGAAGAAGGGCAGAATGTCAGACGGGCCTGCATGCCCAATTCTTAACACTGTGAAAATAAACATTGTTCGTTCGTTCGTTCTGTCTGTCTGTCTGTCTGTCTGTCTGTCTGTCTATGATAGAAGGGCAGAATGTTAAACGGACCTGCATGCCCAATTTTTAACCCTTTGGAAATTAAGTTTGTTCATTTGTTCGTTCAATCTGTCTATCTGTCTGTATATCCTTGCATTCACGCATGTACGTACATATGTAGGTGGGTAGATGGGTGTATGTAAGCATGTGTGCATGTATGTATGTCTCAATGTCTCCATCTACCTGTCTCTACTTCTATCTACCTAACTACTCACCAATCTAAACCAATCTATCCTCTCTCTCTCTCTCTCTCTCTCTCTCTCTCTCTCTCTCTCTCTCTCTCTCTCTCTCTCTCGCTCTCTCTCAATTTGTTACCCCTTGAAAATAAAGTTTGTTTGTTAGTTCGTTCGTTCTCTCTCTCTCTCTCTCTCTCTCTCTCTCTCTCTCTCTCTCTCTCTCTCTCTCTCTCTCTCTCTCAATTTGTTACCCCTTGAAAATAAAGTTTGTTCATTCTCTCTCTCTCTCTCTCTCTCTCTCTCTCTCTCTCTCTCTCTCTCTCTCTCTCTCTCTCTCTCTCTCTCTCTCTCTCTCTCTCTCTCAGCACAAACATCTGCACTCATATTTAAGATCACCCAATCTTACTCACAGTTACATCCGCGGGGTCCTCCATTCCATTTATTTTTACCTGTGCACGACAGTAAACTTTCAGCAGGGGCACCTCTTGCAGCCATCAAACCGAAGCTGTAAAACCAACAGGCGCCTTTAAGAGCGTCGGCTGCATCAGACATACAGATCTACCACCGGTGCATACTCAATTGTGCTCCACGTAAATATTTTCTGGTCAAAACCATACTGCTGTCGCTTCTTGTTGCCTTCCACTGCCCTTCCGAATGCTGCGCTGTTTCAAAACATGCTGTGTGCTAAAGCGAACTTCTGCAAAAATAAACATTTTGGGGTTGTGCTCATCAGTAGAAATCATGCTCTTTTTTAAATATCATAGTCAGTAACGAACGAACTAATGGTATTTTCAAAGGGTCACAAATTGGGCATGCATGGGAATATCTTACATTCGGCCTCTCCAATCACTCATCTTTCGCTCACCGGTTATCTATTATGAATGTTAAATGTACACTGGGGGAGAAAAAGAGAAGACATGCTAACCTATTGGACCTGAACATTTCTACTAGTTCTTCTTAATCGTTGACTTTTCGTTTAGAAAGCTGTGGCAAACTACTGGACGTAAAATTGCCTAGAATATCATTCTGGGCTTGATAGCAACGTCCTGCACAGGGAGATAACCAACCAATAGCCACCAGTTGTCAGGGGAAAGATTGAACAGAAGACTAACTCCCTGACACAGATGACTAACTTCCTGACACAGATGACTAACTCCCTGACACAGATGTTTGGGGTACCCCTTGCACATCTGCGAAGAACGTCATTCTGGAAAACCCGTTATGGGTGTTCCATCTGCCGGTGCTGTTTTGCAGGTTCCCTGGGGCATGGGGGGAACCGTCATCTTTTGTGATTGCGGTGTGTTGTGTGGGAAATCCGCACGTTCAGAGGTCAGCAGAAAATAGATCTCCTTGTGCGTGCGTGCGTGCTTGAGGTATGTATAAGTACACTTTAATTAATTACACGTCCGTTTTAAATATCTCTCTACCCAATTGTGTGTGCATGGTGGAAAAAGGGGGGGGGGGTGGAGAATGTATGCATGCATTTGTATGTGTGGGCATGCATGTATGTATGCCTGTTTGCATAGGTGTATGTATGTATGTGCGCGAGTCTGTGTGTGCGGGTGTGTACATGTATGTATATGTAGGTAGGGAGGTAGGTAGTTAGACAGGTAGGTAACTACGTATGTATTAGGTAGGTAGGTAGATATCACATGTAGGAATGTATTTTGTGTGATTGTAGGTAAGTAAATATGTAGATAGGAACGTATTATGTGTGATTGTAGGTAAGTAGGTAGACATGTACATAGGAATGCATTATGTATGGTTGTTTATATGTAGGTATTACTGTTAAGCATTACGTTGGGTTTGTTTTATATCAAGGGAATGCAAGCTTTATATAACATAGGGCTTCTCAGAGTCTCAGGCTACGCAAACAGAATTTTTTTTCTTTTCCTTTTATTTTTCTTGTTTTTTTCGCTCTCCCATTTTGAACTCAAACGTAAACCATACACGTTATACTTCTTCTAGTCCACTGAACTGATTTTTGCGTGTGGATTTTTTTTTTTTTTTCATATCCTTTACAGGATTAGCTTTCCCTATTACCAGTGTCTCTCGTCATCAGGTGAGCCCACTGCGACTTCCTACTTGTAATGTACGTTCCCAAGTCAAGGACGAGAAGTCAATATTTTAATCCAACTGACCGGTGTTGGGGTTGAACCCACTACCTCGGCATCAGCGCAACGGTAGTTTAAGAACGAGCGCTCTTTTCCATTTGGCCATTCTGATATCGCAAAGAGGAGCTGCTGGCCGAGTGGCTAGAAAGCCAGATTCTCCTTCGGGAGACCCGGGTTCCAATCCTCGGTAAGGTGGAATTTCTTTTCTGTCGGGGGCAAAAAGAAAATCCTAACCTGCACAGTTCGGGGTGACTGCACTAGCCAGGCGGCCATAATTCCTCGGGCTCAAAGACCCCTCTGCCATATACCGCAAGGTACTATATTGGCAGTAAATGACCGCTGACAGATATCGCTAAGTCTCATTAAAATCCCTTTACTGACTGTGATAGTAAAGAATTACCCTGCACCCACTGTGATAGTAAAGAATTACCCTGCTCCCACTGGCGCGGTCTCTGTTACTAGTGTTACTACTATTCTCTTTGCTTCATGTAAAGGGCCCTTCCGGCGCGTTGAGAATATGTACCTAGACCCATATGTTTGTAGGCCCGTCGATACTCGCTGGGTGAGATGGCCGGTGTCACGCTTTCCCTTTAACGTCCGAGACATTCCCTGGTACCCATGATACGCCGGCGCAACCTGCGACTACAGATCAGTTTGAAAACCCCTTCCCTGTGCAGGTTTACTCCGAGACCACGGCTATAGGCCACACCGCTATCGCGGCTTCCTTCATTTATGCACGTTCCCTGGGCGGGCCGGGATGAGAACCACCGTCTGCAGAGAACCTGCTACTTGATGAATTGAGAATACTCATCTCAGTTAGCTAGCTTCGGTGGGTCTAAAACAATATGGCGCTGGCACCATATTTCCACGGTGCCTCGGTACGTCGAAAATAATCCATTAAAGCATAATACGGCACAGAATAAGAAATGTTGTTGTTTCGCGTCCTTTACAGGACTGGAAGTCGTCGCTGTAGCTACGGAGTTTGTGTTTTGTGCGGCGTCTTCGGTGGGTCGCAATGCAGAAAGAGACCGAGCCATATGGGATAAAACCTCGGACAATGAAGTCTTTCTGGTGACTGCCGATTCTATCTACGATGAACTGTGGTTTTCGTGGATGAATTTTGTGTTGGCATTCTGGCGGCGGCATTATGCACAGTGTACCTGTGCGGGCTGTTGGGTTGCCGATACTTCTGTCTGTTCCATTGTTCACATTGGGCAGTGAGGAGCATTTTGTGTGATATTCACTGGCACAGGAACGGAGCAATATGGGGACGACCCGTTGCCGTGAAGTTGGAACCGCTACTAACTAACTAACTAATTAACTTACAGGACGTTGCAACCACCCGTAGTTTGCTGTTCTAGGCAATTTTACCTTCACTAGTTTGCCATTAATGACAAACTACTGAACGTAAAACTTGCCAAGACATCAACAGCAGCTGAAAAATGCTGGTGTTGACTGCAATGTCCCGTAAAGGATATGCGGGGGGGGGGGGGGGGGGGGAGAGAGATTTGGCCATTGCTTTGTGAACGAGAAGTCAACTTTGAAGACCGACCTGACCGATGTGTGAAATTAACCCACTACCCCGCCGTCGGCTCACACAAAAAGGGGGGGGGGGGGCATGAAGAAGTACTCATAATGGAAAAACAGAACGTGGATATACCTACAGTTTCAATACTGTAAAATTATACATAGCGATATAAGTACGAAGAAGTGGAGATAAGTGCGAAAGAGTAAAAGTCCGAGGTTATAAACAAGAAATATGAGCACATATGACAAGAACGCCTCACACAGAAACACTCGAATACGCTCAGATAACCCTGAAGATAAAGAATTCATATTTTCCAGAAAACACTAAGAAAACTGACATTTCATAAGTGTTATCTAACTTTATAGACAGGCCTTATCAACGCCTGCTTAGGTTTCCAAAGAGCAAACCCTTTTCCCCGCCTTTATCGTTTGCGATTGTTATCTTCCTTAATGCGGTTTTGTTCTCTTTATTAACTTTGTGACTGGAAAAACGTGGGTGGCTGCACTTTTTCAACGCTACGTGTGTGTTTAAGTGTGCTTGTTTGAAATCTTCACCACGTTTGTCTTTTGCTTTAGTCTTCTTTTTTTTTTTTTCATCCTTTAATGCGAGGTCGGGATAGAATATTCCAGTGTTTTTGAAAGAAGTTCTGCCGTTGTAGGCAGCGGGGATGCATAAAGTCTGGGTGGGCCTTGTTTTACAAATACTCATTTATATATTGCGGTCATAGGTTATGTCTGTCTGTCTGTCTGTCTGTCAGTCTGTCTGTCTGTCTGTCTGTCAGTAAGTGTATGTATGTATGGATGGAAGACTTCTGGCTTGTGTCTCACTTCGTCTGGCCCATATACTTTGGCTTGTCCGATTAGGAGACTGCCTGTATATACACTAGCATAGATCTTGGAGTAACTGGTGAGGATGTTCTAATCCCTTGGCCACTCCACGGCTAGAACAAGGAGAGGAGGAATTTGGAATACTGTGACTATACTCACAACTGAATCGAGCCAGCAATGATCTATGTGAGAATGGGTGACTGACTTAGCGTGCACTCGGTGTCCTCTTGACCTGCCCTGACTGACCCCACCGGAAGTGAATACGGATCTGTGATTACAGGTGATGGAGTGCCCTGCTGTCTGAAGAGGCTAGTGGCAGTGTTGACAAAACACTCTGTCGGCGCCATCTTCTGTTAGCCATGTTTTCTGAGAGCGTACAAATTCTTATCTCTCACATGTTCGCTATATTTCGTTTGTTGCTTGTCGGTGGGGGGTACTGTTGGTTTGGACCGATGTAGGTGTTCTTGCTCTGTAGTCCTTCAAACTCTTCCTTCTTGTTCAGCTCTTTTACCTCTTTCAGTTCCAAGCAACGTGAAGTGTTTTAATTAACTCTTTGCTTCCCAAACATCGCGTTATAAGCTTCTTCTTCTTTCGTTCGCCTAAAATATGTTTATAACTGCAATGTTGTCTCTTGTATGAATCTAACAGTCTTTTTTAGTTCATTCAGCGTTATAAGCTGTTTTACTTGTTAAGTTTGGTCAAGCAATCTGAAGAAATCTGGCTATCCCAGTGACAACCACCGCTCTTTTCATGTTGTCGTCCCTGACTTTGGGACGTAAATTATAAATACCTCAGAAAGTGGAGTGGGTTCGCCTGATGACGAGAGTCACTTATGTACGCAAAAAATCAATCCAGTACTACTAGAATTAGTATGAACTACGCTAGTGTTCAAAGCGAGTGAACACAAAGATAAACAAAAACTTTCCCATAACATGCGTGGTTTGTGGAACATATTATTATTATTATTATTATTATTATTATTATTATTATTATTATTATTATTATTATTATTATTATTATTACTGAAATGGCGTAAACAAGCAGATTAGGAAGTGCTCGGGGGCAAATGAGATATATTTTCTTAAACAAAAGTTACCTGTAGCTTGGACTGCCAAAGTAATTTAGAACGAGTGGCTGGATACGCGAATGAAAGCAAAACATATACAAATATAAGGCTACAAACTGCGTCCTTTGATCATGTAATTAGAAGATGCGTTGGAAAACATCGCGTGGACTGGAAAGCTCAGCGGTATCAGAAGCAGGTGAACACCGCGATGGCGGCTGTGGTACGGGATAACATCATTAAAAGAAATGACCCAAAATCCCTGAGACTGAAGTCTGTGGAAATGCGCGAATATTTAAGCCAGTTGGCAAGGCACATCATAATGCTGATGAGCTAACATTGCGTTAAGAACAGTTTGAAAAGGGTAGCAAAGAACAACCGTCATATCTCCCCCCCCCCCCCCCCCCCAAAAGAACAACCCACATATCTCCCCTTCCCCACGGTTTCGATTTGCCTCTTATTCTCGCTCGTCTTGGGAGGTCCTTTGTACCAAAGGGAGAGAACACACGGCGAGCGGAGTGAATAGGCATGACACAAAACCATTACAATTGTATTTCTTTCAAATGTCCCACAACGGGCCTCTCCTTCCTCAAACATAAACAACCAGCTGTAGGAAAATATACAGGAAAATTTAGTGTTTATCTTACTTGAACCACGTGCGCTCTTAATTCTCCCGTCTGTGCCGTTTACAGTTAAGTCCCTTTATGTCTTTTAGGAAAATAGTTTCTACAAAGTTAGTTGCATATCCTTACAGGACGTAGCAGTCAACGCCAGCATTTTTGGCTTTTGTGATTTCTTGACAAGTTTACGTTCAGTAGTTTGCCATT
The DNA here is from genome assembly GCA_014155875.1 of Cepaea nemoralis. Classification (NCBI taxonomy): domain Eukaryota; kingdom Metazoa; phylum Mollusca; class Gastropoda; order Stylommatophora; family Helicidae; genus Cepaea; species Cepaea nemoralis. The sequence goes on along the minus strand of JACEFZ010000288.1, from coordinate 313,832 downwards.
GCTTTCTGAACGGCCGGCACTCATACCATTATTTGAAAATCAACGCAAGGCATAATAATGCTGCCAAATCTCACGCAACTGTGTTTCGAGCTCGGGATTTCACATTGCTACCGTAACCTCTCGCCAAAGAACTGAGTTTCTATACAAAAAGCTAAAGATAAGGTACTTCGTTTCTGTGCTATAACTCTAAACCCATATTGTTTTGAGCAAAAGGAGCTGGGGGGCTGATGTGGTCAATATTATGCCGACCTCCTTACCTCCTCGAATGTCAGCTGATCTATAAACACTTGGGGTCTATACACATACAGAACTGGGGTCTGTACACATATAGAACTGGGGTCTGTACACATACAGAACTGGATTCTATACACATGCAGAACTATACTGAGGTTTATAAACATGCAGAACTAGGGTCTATACTGAGGTTTATAAACATGCAGAACTGGGGTCTATACTGAGGTTTATAAACATGCAGAACTAGGGTCTATACTGAGGTTTATAAACATGCAGAACTAGGGTCTATACTGAGGTTTATAAACATGCAGAACTGGGGTCTATACTGAGGTTTATAAACATGCAGAACTAGGGTCTATACTGAGGTTTATAAACATGCAGAACTGGGGTCTATACTGAGGTTTATACACATTCAGAACTGGGTCTATACTGAGGTTTATAAACATGCAGAACTGGGGTCTATACTGAGGTTTATACACATTCAGAACTGGGTCTATACTGAGGTTTATACACATGCAGAACTGGGTTCTATACTGAGGTCTATATACATGCAGAACTGGGTTCTATACTGAGTTCTATACACATGCAGAACTGGGTTCTATACTGAGGTTTATACACATGCAGAATTGAGGTCTATACTGAGGTTTATACACATGTAGAATTGGGGTCTATTCACATACAGAACTGGGGCCTGTACACATACAGAACTGGGGCCTATACACATACAGAACTGGGGCCTGTATACATACAGAACTGGGGCCTGTACACATACAGAACTGGGGCCTGTACACATACAGAATTGTGGTCTATTCACATGCAGAATTGGGATCTATATACATGCAGAACTTAGGTCTGTGTATGTATGTGAGTGTGTGTGTGTGTGCGCGTGCGTGTATGTGTGTGTGTGATATATGCTGCATATCCTCTACAATAGATTACAATCAACCCCAACCTCATGTTGATTGTCAAGACAACCTTACGTTCAGTAGCTTGCCATCAGATATGACTGAGCTACCGACTGACAGTAGACGGGACTATCTGGTTTCTGTTAGCGCCGAATGTTGGACAACTATCGCCAAACGACACCCCGTATTATAATGACTTCGGGCGGAGGCTCGCAGTTTTAAGGATACGAGCCTTATCCTTGTGAGAGAACATGCAGCCTAAAGACTGTCATGGCTGGGCACACCAGGTCCTAAACCTTGGTCGGAAACTGGTCTAGGATCAAAGCTCCGACAGGCAGACGGTTAAAGCATTGCTTTGCTGATCCGGCAGCTTCTGCAGCTGGTCTTGTTCCAGATGTATTCGTGTTACCTTTCTTTTAGTGTAACTAGGCAGGCGCCGGTCTCTGTGGCTGAAGGGCTTGCGAACGCGGTTTGTGAACCCGTATACCCGGGTTCGAAACACGGCAGTGCTGGTTTTTTCGAAAAAGGTATAGAGACCGGTCGTTCAGAAAGCAATGGCAAACTACTGAACGTAAACACTTGCCTAGTACATCAACAGCAGCTGAAAATGCTGGTGTTGACTGCAACGTCCCGTAAGGGATACGCAACAAAATAAAAAAAAGGCAGGCCGAGAGAGGTATCATGCTGCGTGGGCAACACATGGTCTCTACAATTCAACCCAGGCTTTGTCATGTGGAAAGGTATAGCTCCATCCCTGGTCCCCGCCATGGGTTATTGTCTTCTTTTTGTTTCGTAAGCACAATGTAAAAAAAAAAAAAACAGAAAACTATCGTCTGTCAAGACAGCAATGTGCCAGGAATGTTTGCCAATGCTTTCTTAACAAAAAGTCAAAGTTGAAGTCAAACTGATCGGTGTAGGAATCGCTCATACCATGGCAATCAACGCAAAACTGTCTGCTTTCAGATCTTCTGCAGCTGATTTCTAACCCTTGGCTCGGTGTGTCGGGGAATTGTGAAACGCGTTCACTGCCACTAACTCACCACGCCGGTGGTGATATTTAAATAATAATGAGAACATGAGTGGCTTAACAATGTGTCTTGCCAAAGAAGTTAGTTTAGTTTGAAGATTGAGTACAACCCACGACTGGGTAACGCTGATCATATTCCAGTACGAACCTTGAGCCTTGTCCACATCAGATTGGAAGCACTATGGCTAGTTAGTTTAGTGTCAATGTTATCTTCATCTGTTGGTTTGTGTTTGTGTCCTAACGAAAGTCTATATCCGCAACGTTCGTTTTAGTTTTCGATGTTCATATTCTTTGACTTTCGCAAATTCATGTTTCTTTCTTGAACTCGTCAATTTCTTGGGTGTTTCTGAAGATAACCCCACTTCGTTTGTGTCAGCTTCAGGAAGGAGTGCTTTCCCCTCTTGTGTACCTTCAAAGGTCGGTGTCTGTGAGTGTGTGTGTCCTGGTGCTGTACCTTAAGATGGGTTTCCCTGAGTGCTTGTTCTTGCACTGCAAGTCCTTTCATCTTTGCCCGTCTTTCAGTTGCCGTGTTTATCCCAGGCCCGCACTTGTACTCACCGTGAAGCACTTATATTTAACGCAGTCAGTACGTGGGTGTTCTGTCCACTTGATTCCCGGGATTTTATGCGTCCATATGTTGTACCTGATATTTAGATCTTTCTTGTTCTATTCTTGGTCTTTATTCTTCTGCCTCTTCCGCCAAGAATGCTGGCTGTGTTGTGTCTGTTTATAGCGAAGCTGCGATACTTACCCTCTTCGATTGATCACCCATCGTCTCCATCATTATCAGTGCCGTGCCGATAAGTGTGGGCGATATTGGTTTGCTATCTCACACGATCACGTGTCTTGGATAAGCCCTGTTTTCTGTCCCGTTTATACTAGGTCATCAACCCTTCCTTATACTTACCTCTCTGTCTTCCTCGCGCTCTTTTCCCGTCAATTTCACAAGTTGTCTATTAACGTTCAGGTGTATTCTTCCTCGTATCATTCCCCCATAAAATCTTGACTTATCACGGTTAAATTATCGAATCAGTTTATGATTTTTATCTGTTTCGCGAAGACTTCGCGCTACTTCTATCCCTCTATGGTATTCTTTACGGAAACATCAGAAATGAGATTTTTCTCCCACCAAATTTTCTCGGCTTGTCTACTTGTTGCACAGAAATATAATTTGGGAAAAGGACAAGCAACATTTAGAAAAGGTACATTTTACTCATTTGAAATTTAGTCTAGACCCTTTCGCCTTTCCTTTACTAATTCAAATAATATATGGTATAATTGATTCCCTTGTTTCAGATATTTTTGTAACGTACTCTCAGCACTGGTTATTCTGGGGCTGTTCAATGGGCTGATGCTGTTGCCAGTTCTACTTAGTATTATTGGACCGAGAGGAGAGGTAATTGGTGTTTTTGTTTCATGTTCTTGTAGTTTGTTTTCAGGTTCTGTGTTCACATACCTAATAACGAATGCGTACAAAACAAGGCCAGGAGATCCATTTCCGGCTGTACAAGGGATTAATTTTTTATATGTATGCAACACATACTGGTCCTGCCATCCAGATATAACAGGTACAAGGACAGCCGCCGACCAATTCCCTCAGCTGACGTCACAGACACAAACGCCTACATAACCAGTCCGAGATAGGACTTACTCGTAAGAGCGCACAAGATAAGAAACAAGGTAAAAATACCCACAAAACCACGGTTCTCAACAATAACCAAAGCTGAGGAGGCAGGTTAGACGAGACCGAATTTGGAATTTTTGTTTTTTGAAAATGGAAATGGGAAATGGAAATCCAGGCCAAGATGTATTTTAGAACTGCAGTAGACAGGGAGCATCTCTTGTCATCAGCATCAGCATTATCATCATCATCATCATCATCATCATCATCATCAAGAGCCTTGCCAGCTGGCATGGGTGATCATGCTTCTTCACAAATTCTGACAGCATGTATCAATTCATGTGTTGACTCCCTTCCATGCCATCTCTTGTGCAAAGCTTTAAATGATAACAAGGACATAGGTTGAACATAGACTGGTCTTGGATGGTACAGGCATCATCATTATCATCAGCATCACCATTATCATAAGCATTATCATCATCATTATCATCAGCACCATCATTATCCACATCAGCATCATTGTCATCACGATCATTATTATCATCAGTATCATCATCATTATCATTATCAGCACCATTATCATCATCATCATTATCATTGGCATCATCATCATTATCATCAGCAGCAGCAGCATCATCAGCATCAGCAGCATCATCAGGAATGTCAGCTTTGACAACTAGAACTAATTAACCCTCTCTCATTAACGGTAAATTAACATTTGGATTAAAGTCCTGAACCAAAATCTCATGTCTGGTAAATAATAACACAGTAGCTCTTAGTAACAATGACTGTGACAATAACACAAATAACAACAGTGACAATAACAGTGACAATAACAGAAATAACAACAGTGGCAGTGACAGAAATAATAACGGTAACAATAACAGTAACAATAATTGAAATACTAACATTGACAATAACAATTTCAATAACCAAATTATATTTTTAGGTCATACCAAAGGGCAATGCTGACTGCTTAGCCATACCAACGCCGGAACCATCTCCGAAACTGTCAGAAAGATACACATCTCCTTCCCGATCTCATCGTGGCAGCCGCAGGGTCTATCCCAGAGCCAACTCAGACAACTCCCTATCTACAATATCTGAGGAGCCGACCCAGTATTCATCCCACGAAATTGTTGTCCAGCCAGAGGTCGTGGTGGAGACCATGACCTTGCCAGGGAGTTGCCATGGGGATTCTCATTACATGCAACAGCATCACCAGCGACCCTTCAATGGTGGCGGGAATGGTGGAGCCTCATCTTCTGCTTCAAATGTATATATTAACAATAGCCAACATGTAAGTTGCTCTTTTTGTCATGTTTGTAATTTTCTTCTTACGCTTATGTGTTACAGGGGTCCTTAGAGAAAGATTGATTGATTAATTGATTGATTGATCTAGGAACCGACATCACAGCATTCGGGGCATTCCCATAGGCGCTCCTTCCCTATCCTCAGCAGACAGCGAAGAATTCCAACACCAATAGTACCAGTAGCAATCTGATTATATGTCCGTCTCGCCTTTCCTCTGAGCATCGAGCGTCAGCGAGATCCCCTCGTCACTCCTCGCTGCCTCATTCTTGCCAGACCATGATGATCCATCTGCTCCTCCGAGGTGTACACGTGCTTCCACAAGGCCGCAACCACGTCTGCCTTATCATGCATCAGTACTCCACCAAGTTTTGCAGAGCCAGCCAGTCTGTCCGCCTGTTCGTCCCCCAGCACACCGGCATGCCGCGGAGAAAAGATCCAGACGATGCTTACCACCCGTGACCTCCGAAGCGAAGCAAGCCACTCTGCATGAAGCATGCCTGTCCTCACCTTCCTCAGCATGCTTTCTGAGTCAGTTACAATCATGATGTGTGTGTGTGTGTCGTATTCTCCATCCAGAGAAAGAAAGGAATAGTAACAATATAACTTACCATCATGTCATAAGAGGCCACTAAGGGAGGTTGGGGTCGGGCTGGCTACACCATACAATAGAAGGCTTTAGCTGCAAAATCTTGGAGTCTGTGGCTAAGGGGTTATGCCTTGTGATCTGAAGGTTGTGGGTTCAGTTCTGGGCTACTTCGTTTGCTTCACGTGTGCTGTTTTCTTGGAGACTCATGGGGGTCGTGACTGGAGCTACACAATTCGTGCCTTGTGCGATGCTTTCGGCATGCCACCCTGCAGAAAGAGACTGAGCCATATGGGGTAAAACCCGGTGCAATGAAGTCGATCCTCTCGACTTTGAAATTCTTTTATCTTCAAAATCTAAAACCAACAGCGGACAAGTCTACAGATGGGGGGGGGGGGGGGGTGGGGGTTTGTGTGTGTGGGGGGGGGGGGGGGTCCTTCATGTTCTCTCCATGTTCTCTGCATTGGTTTACCCCATACCTCTTCTAGAAGAGATTCTTGCCCTCCTGGTTGTCTGGGTTATTCCCGTCCTTTTATTTGTCTGGATCATTCCTGCCCTCCTGGTTATCTGGGTTATTCCCGTCCATTTGTTTGTCTGGATCATTCCTGTCCTTCTGGTTGTCTAGGGTATTCCTGCCCTCCTGGTTGTCTGGGTTATTCCCGTCCATTTGTTTGTCTGGATTATTCCTGTCCTTTTGTTTGTCTGGGTTATTCCCATCCTTTTGTTTGCCTGGGTTATTCCTGTCCTCCTGGTTGGCTGTTCTATTCCTGTCCTTTTGTTTGCCTGGGTTATTCCTGTCCTCCTGGTTGTCTGGATTATTCCTGTCCTCCTGGTTGGCTGGGTTGTTCCTGTCCTTTTTGTTTGTCTGGGTTATTCCAGTCCTTTTATTTGTCTGGGTCATTCCTGTCCTCCTAGTTGTCTGGGTTATTCCTGTCCTCTTGGTTGGCTGTGTTATTCCTTTCCTGGTTGGTTGGGTTATTTCTGTCCTTTTGTTTGTCTGGGTTATTCCTGTCCCCCTTGTTGTCTGGGGTATTCCTTTCCTGGTTGGCTGGGTTAATTCTGTCCTTTAGTTTGTCTGGTCTATTCCTGTCCTCCTGGTTGTCTGGGGTATTCCTATCCTGGTTGACTGGGTTATTCCCATCCTTTTGTTTGTCTGGGTTATTCTCATCCTTTTGTTTGTTTGTGTTATTCCTGTCCTTTTGTTTGTCTGGGTTATTCCCGTCCTTTTGTTTGTTTGGGTTATTCCTGTCCTCCTGGTTGCCCCCCTCCTCCTCCCCCTTCCATTGGAATTATGTTTTAGCACTATAATTTTAAAATAATGAAAACTTGTGGGTGAATGTATGTATATGAGTCTCTGTGTGTTGTGCATATACATGTGTGTGAGGGGGTGCAGGGAAACATACCACCGAAAAGTATCACTTAGGAAAACACCACAATAATATAGACCAGAAATGAGATGTTGGGCTTTGTAGAATTGCTATGTGAGCCAGCGAGATTTATAATATACTGATTTTTTTCCTTTGCTACAGAATTCAAGTCCATCTGATTCTCCACCTCCCCCGCCTGGTGCTCATGTCACAAGAGTTAAGGCCACAGCTACGGTCAGAGTTGAAGTCCACACACCCTGTCCAGGTATGTTCTCATTGTTTTTCTTGTCTTTATTTGTGAAATGCCAAATTAATCAATAGTCTGAAATACAAACAGTTAGATATATGTTGCTCCTGTGAAAAGATGAAACATACTAAACACGGACACAGAGTACATACCTTATGACGCAGAAACTACGTATACCCAACTGTTTGTATTTCATATTGTTATATTCTGCTGCAGCCGTTGCTTCTCTTTTTTAATCAATAGTCACTGTGCCTGGTAGGACATCTTATATGCAGCAATAAACTCTCCTGCTTGGTTAGTCCATCACCAGCCACTCAAAGGTATCCTAACTTTGTCCTGTCTTCCTCTCAACTTCTGAAGTCCAGTAACTAACAGTATAAAATCTCTACTATAAAGTGCACAGAAGCATGATGAGTAGGTTTTATTTATAGTCAGATGTGACGGTGAAATTGAATTTTACTAGTAAAGTGTGCAGCCTATGCATCTCCACAATAAAGGTTGCTGCAATGGATCTCCATCACTGTCTTTTACCTTGATTGTATATTCTGTCAGACTGCTGTTCGTCCATCTCTTGATGTTATCCTCACGTTATCATTATCTACCCCTTTATCGCTTGCCTTCAACCTTCCTCTCTAGTGTGATTTTTATAAGAGTGTTATATCTTTTAACATGGCAAAATTATTTCACTTGCCTCTTTTTTATTTATTTTATCAACTCTCTTTTCATTCCCAATTTTTCTAGATTCTCAGTATTTGATTGTTTTTGTTTTTATTAAATAGGACACATTCTTCTGTATATCCACATCTCCAGGGCCTCTATTCGATTTTCTAATAGCTTGTTCATTGTCCGGACTTCTGTGTCATGTAGTAGTGTTGAATGTAACATTTGACCGCTCTAATGTTTAATGTCTTGTTAATATCTACCATTATATTTATACAAATATCCATGATCAGAATTTGGCCGTATGTTTGTTTACCTTGCTATGATTTTATTCACATGTAACAGTTTTAATTCATTCTCATCAGGTGCTCTGAACCAGGAACACACATACAAGAGTAAGCGACGGAAGGCCAAGGAAGGTGTCGACAACATAGGTACCTCCAACTCAGATCCTGATGCATTCCGATGGCGGAACAATCAGGAACAAGAAACAGATATGAATCATGACATACCTCATCCACATATGGTGCCGCAACCACATATGGTGCCACAACTACATAAGGTGCCACATCCACACATGGTCCCACAACCACATATGGTGTCGCAACCACATATGGTCCCACAACCACACTCTTATGTGGCACCGCATGTCAGCACCAGTAGTCACCTGCAGCCACCCTCTACCCCAGTCCCTCCTCCACAACAGCGTCATCACAGAAGGAGTAGCCAGTCAAGGAGTGGCAGGTCGGTGAGTGGCAATGCGGCAGTTGTCAGCTCCGGCAGCCGAAGGAGTAGGAGAAGAATGAAGAGTGAAGAGGAGGATGGAGCAGACATCAGCTCAGATCAGGACAGCAGCAATGTCTGACACAACCTAGGGGTCAACATGTTTTAGAAGGTAAGCTTGGTCCCGTGAAATGTTGTTCCATGTAGTCATCAGTATATCCATACTAATATTTCTTCTTCTTCGTCTTACTTGTGCTCCTTATGCTTTTATTCTTCTGCTTCTTCTTCTTCATCTCCTCCTACTCTTTCTGCTCTTCAGCTTCTTTATTTTCTTCTGCTTCTTTTTCCTTTCCTCCTTGTGCTCTTCTTCTTCTTCATTTCCTCCTACTCCTGCTCTTCTTTTGTTTTCCTCTCCTTCTCCTCTTTTGTTTTCCTCTCCTTCTCCTCTCCTCTCCTATTTTCTTCTCTACTTTTTGTTCATCTTCATCTCCTCCTACTCCTTCTACTCTTCTTCTTCAGCTGCTTCTTTTTCCTCCTACTCCTTCTGCTCTGTTCCTTCATCTTCTTCTTCAGCTGCTTCTTTTTCCTCCTACTCCTTCTGCTCTGTTCCTTCATCTTCTTCTTCATTTCCTCCTACTCCTTCATTTCCTCCTACTTCCGCTCTCGATCTTGGTGGATTGTAGTCTCTTCTCTTGGTCAGCATTATTTCTAGGTCGCTTGTGTTTTCAACGCAAAGCAGTCTGCTTCCAAATAGCCCACAGCTGTGTTTCGAACGATTACTAATTGCATTCATAACCCATTCGCCACAGAGCCGGCTGTTTGTGGTATCTTCTGCAATTTCAGTGCTCAGTGAATGAAAATTTACATTACAATACTTGTCCATGTGATTGTGTACCATGTTTGGTACAAACCTACATTTTGTTTGGCACAGAATCAGTTGTTGTACCCATGATCATTATTTGCATTCCTTCTGTTTCAGGATGCATGGCTGGAGGAGGCTCATGTATGCCAGGTTTCTGTGGATGTGCTGGTGCAGCCAACAGATGTATCTGTCTACCTCTGATACACATCCTATCCCTCCCGGAACCAAAGACAAGCTTTGCAGGGCCAGCCATCAGGGGATCAGCTTGCCAAGCTCTTCTACAACCCCAAGAACTGCCTGGCAGCTTATAGCTTTTTAAGAGCTGCTATTATGGTTGTAGCCGAATCAAAGAGTGTGGCAGGCACTAAACTGTAACCTCTGCATAACTGAAAACCAAGATGGCACTGCTGTAATATAAAAGTTGTGTTTAGAATTATATTTATAGTAGTCAAGTGTGTAACATAGTCAGAGTATAACACTGTACATCCCTGTGAAGAAGGTATAGATCAAATATGAGTATCATATTTGCTCGAACGGCGTGATTAAACAAAGAGCCAATTGCAAAGTATAGATCAAATATGAGTATCATATTTGCTCGAAAGGTGTGATTAAAGAGCCAATCGTAGTCTGGGGAGTCACGGTAGCAAAGTGGCTAGATACTTGCCTACCGGAGTGGCTGGATACTTGCCTGCCAGAGTGGCTAGATGGCAAGATACCTGCCTGTTGGAGTGGCTAGATACCTGCCAGCCAGAGTGGCTAGATACTGCCAGCCAGGGTGGCTAGATACTGCGTGCCGACCCGGTGTTCATGGGTTCAAATCTACATCAAGGTGGATGTTTTTAATTGATATGGGTTCCCAGGTCAATGCAGCCTAAAATGGGTACCAGAAAATGCTTTGGGAAATAAAGGCTGCCAGTGTGTTATTGAACAGATCACCGACTGTGTGCTGATTGGTCCATAAAACTATGAGGATAGCACCATATACCCTGGGTGCTTTAAGGCATGTTCAAGGGTCCTTTACTTTTATTATAATGGGAAATAATAACAAGCATTAGATATCTAAATTACTTTTCTTTTACTATTACAGTGTGAAATAATAACAAGCATTAGATATCTAAATTACTTTTACTATTACAGTGTGAAATAATAACAAGCATTAGATGTCTAAATTACTTTACTTTTATTATTATAATAGGAAATAATCACAAAAATTAGATATATAAATTATAACCCAGAATGTTAAATAAGATATGGCTTGTTGAAAAAATAGTTGTGAAACTAATTGTACAAGTTATTTGTTTAACAAATTATGCCAGTTGCTTGTTGTGACTCAACTCATAATAAATCACGTCATTAGAAGTGGCATTCAGTGTAGTCTAGACATATTTATTACCACTATGCGTGGCTTGAATAGTGTTTTTAAACAATGTTTGATGGAGGAAATTAAATGATTATGTTTGCCCATAGATTGTGACAGTTCTGGTGAATGAAACTGTGATCGCAACATATTGTACCGTTGTTGGCATCTGCCAGTAGGCACTGTCAGTCATGAATGAGTCTACAAAAGTTTTGGTGTAAGTTGGTTGAGGCCTATGTTCCATTGGGTGATTAAGGCAGAAGGAGAAAGCACTATTGAAAGGTGAAAATAAGAGATGCTTTATCTGGCAGCCATTTTAAATAGGTTATAATTAAAGTCCATTATGTGTTAATTATTTATTAATGTTTAGTTTGCAGTTTTATTTTCTATATTGCATTTCAGTATGTTTCTCTTGTGCTGACTTTCAATGCTATGAGTTGCCTTTTTAATACTTACACTTTTACTTAATTGTTCATTTCTGGATTCACTTGGCTTTAGTTTTCTCACTTTATTTGTATTTTTGCATGGTAGATAAGCGTTTCTTTAACAGTTTGATTGTTATAACTTTTCCTGTGAGTGTTTCTTTGTGGTTTTTTTTTACTGTAGCTAAAGTATCACTCTCTGGCTGTGTCTTTCTTTGTCGATGTTGCTGTCTGCAGTTCTAGGATGAGGAGAAGGTATCTGAATGCTAACCCTGCTTGCCAGGTTGTCAAAAGTTTGAATTCACATCACAGTGGATTTTTGTAAAAATCAGGTCCCGGATCAACCCAACCTAAAATGGATGCCAGGAAGTGTTTAGGGGGGGGGGGGGGGGGGGGGGGATGCTGTCATATTGACCACATCACCCCTCAAGTTTTAGTTGATCTATAAAAATATTGCGCTAGCATCATATATAAAACATGCCTCAAGGTGTGTACAAAGGGACCTTTTAATCCAGTTTCCGTTACTTTCCTATCATTCTACACCTGCAACGCGTTTTTTTCAGTTAGAGTGGTCTCCCATTATTTACTGTGTACTTTACTAATTTCTTCACAATTATTCTCTTATTGTTGGCTTTAATGACAGCCTCAGTCTTCAAGTTTTCTAGTTAGAAAGCTTTCATACACTATCAAATTTTGCTTCAATACTTGTTGTATACTTTGACTTCTGATTTCACAGTCCTGATGTTTGCTTGTTTTCATGCACTAAGTATTTCTTCCAAGGTCTCAGATTTCTCAAGTGTCCTTTCTAAGCTGACTTGTTTTTATTTAAAATATGCTGTTCGCATTTGGCTGTCTTTTTATATTTTATTTGTTGTTATTTTGACTTGAAATGGCAACTTTGGTGCTTTAATTTTCTGTTTAGAATGCATTTTTCTAGTGTCCATTCAACGCTGGATCTTAATCCAATAATTGTTGGTGGCAGAGTAGTTAAAGCACTAGCTAATCGAAGTGGTAGTCTGGGTGTAAGTGTAAAAATCATTACAGGAATTCTTTTGCCACATTTTCAATGTTTACCATGGGATTAATATTCCTGTTAAAATGGGAGAAGCCACTTCTACATTTGTTTTTGTACAATTTTAACAAATATTCCTCAATTAAGATCTGAGAAGCCACTTCTATAGTTGTTTTCATGTTTTTATATTCCTCAATTAAGATCTAAGAAGCCATTTCTACATTTGTTTTAATACAATTTTAACAAATATTCCTCAATTAAGATCTGAGAAGCCACTTCTATAGTTGTTTTCATGTTTTTATATTCCTCAATTAAGATCTAAGAAGCCATTTCTACATTTGTTTTAATACAATTTTAACAAATATTCCTCAGTTAAGATCTGCATTCTACATTTGTTGTAATACAATATTTTAAACATACATGGATTACTTTTGGCAACCTAGGATCAAAGAACAAAACATATATCTGAGGAATCAGTTCTACAATTGTTACAACAATCACTCTTGTATGATTTGTAATGACAATTGCCTTCATGAATTGTAATTGACACCGAAAAGTGCCTTAAATATATTTGAAATGTTATACATTGATTAATTAGTCCACGCCTTTATGTCCATAGCTGCCTTGGTCAGTGTTCAGTATTCTCCCACATGTTTTTCTCTCTGCATTTATACTCTATTCATTTTTTTTTTTTTCTCTACATCAGTAGTTAATTAGCATGGAGGATGATCAAATGAAGAACATTTTATGCAATAAGTTCTTGTCATTAGAAGTTAGAAAAAGAGTTCTTCCATGTTACATAGAACCAATTTTAACATGCGGCTGCGAATCCTGGACAATTAGAAAACAAACAAAAAATCCCCAGAAACCTCGGAGTTGTGGTTTTATAGAAGAATGCTGGAAACTATTTGGACAGCCTAAAACAGTAATATGGACATTTTGGGGGAGGCAAAATTGCATAGACAACTTATCACAAACATCAGAAAAAGGCAGTCATCATTTTTGGCCACATTATGAGACAAGAAAAACTGGAACATGTTGTGACAACTGAAAAGATTTGTGGAAAGGGAGATAGAGGAAGACTGATAAAAATTCTTGACAGTCATGGCATGGAAGTGAGTCAACACATGAATTGATCCATGCCCACGGAGATTCAATTTGTAAAGAAGCATGATCACCTATGCCAGTCGGCACTTGATAATGATGAGACAAACTGGGAAAGAACAGAACTGATTGACGAAATTTTTAAAAAGACAGACAAGTCAAAAATTTTGACTTTTGGCTACACTGTGGTCACAGTTTATAAAAGCCATTTAGAGGGAAAGATTGAAAACAGACAAGAAAAATTTAGACAATCTTACAAATGGGAAGATATCAAGAGTTTATCAAAAGTACCACCACAGTGACAAATAGAAGGAATTGGAGAGCCAGTGAAGCCAACCCTTACTGTGTAGATAGTAATTGATTGATTGTGATGCAACTACATGTAAGAGTAGTTAACGCCTATTTACAGTTAATTAAGAAAAACATTATATAGACACTTATACACTACAAGATATTGTGTTCATTAACGAAAAGTCTTGAATTGGTTACTATATTATAGTTTCCATTTATAGAAGATTGAGTGGCCCTGTTGTTACAGTACGATTTCCCATTGCACGTTGTATAACTATAGATTTGTATATATGAAATGCGAGATTCTTTATCCCTGCGTGATTTTGTTCCTTAGAAATGTATATATTCCAACAGTCAATACTGTGAATGTTGGAAACAGTGTACAACTATATATAGACTTGTATATATGAGAGTCAATATTCTCTATCCTTGAGTGGGCATTTTTCTCAGAGACACACTCAGATTCCAGCATTTGGTACAGTGAATGTTGGAGTTTATTGTGACTGTTGTATATTTCCTTCGACTTGTGAATATATTGAGTGTTATATGTAAAGTTTGAGAGCAGATGTTTTATTGTATTTGTTTGTGTTTGTGTATATTAGTGTAGTCAAACCAAGCATAGAGCCTGCTGTACTGCTAGGTATTTTCCCTGATCCCGGCCACCTTGTTGAATCACATAGGGAGTATTCATTGTTCATAATATGTTAACAAAAGTTGAATATCATAATTTTGGCTCCATTTTTCATTTATCTATAGCATTAACCAATGAAAATTGGAAAAAATTGAAATAAAATTGCAAATGTATTTACTTTTAACTCACAATCTGCCATAAAATCTCATAATGTGTTAGTTACTCCTGACAGGATATACTTTTGTTAACATTTATGTCCCAGCCGGCTGCTACTGTTTCAGTCCAAAGCAATGTATAATATACTCTTCTTCTTTCACTTGCCTGGAATAAATTGTCTATATCTGCAGTATTGTCTCTTGTATAAAGTTAACTGCCTTTTTTAATTCCTTCTTTGATCCTTACAGTGTGGTGTATGATTGGCTCTTTCCTGTGAATCCCAACCATCATATAATGTGTTCTTATTCTTTTTTATTTGGCCAGAACCTACTAAAGAAATCTGGCTTCCCTAGTGGTCATTTCCACTGTGTATTTAGCCTCTTTGATCACACCCACTTGATTGTTCATAGTGTTTATTTACACAGACACACAACATCTCCCCCTTTCCTCCCTCCCTTCATTTGCCTTTTCTTTCATCTACTGCAAAACTGTCTGGAACTGCTCTATCCCAACTGTTACTTTAACCTGTTCTTTCTCTTTGAGGTAATATGTTAACTCACTTAAACACAAGCGTTTATTTATTTAATTCATTAAGTGCTATGGGATGATTGATCGTCTTAAGCTTATATACTGAGAAATGTTGTCATTGCATTATAATACAACATGTCTGCTACCATATTAAGAACTTGTAAGTCATAACTGTGACACTCCCCTACTTTCCATTTCCGTCATCCATTTTTATTTGGTCCAAGCCTGCTTTTTGTTTGGCATAGAATCTGTTTAAGTAATAACTTATCGGGGCCAAAATAGTTAAAGAGTCAGCTGCTTTGGACAGAAACAGTTAAAGAAAAGACACTGAGACATCTGTAGTTGTTTCCAAACCCTTTCAATTCAAATTAACTCTTGTAGAAATTGAAGAATTGAGAGCTAATGATAGCTTGGTTCTATCCAGATAGGTAAACAACGCAGTCATTCGGAACATGTCCATGAGCTCCCCAAGCAATGAGTGCAAGACGTGGGGGTTTCTTGTCTACCATTATCATGGGGAATTGCTGTGATTCTCTTGCAATCTCATAGCATGCAGTGGTTGTAAGCCTTGGAAAGCTTCATCAGGGTGGAGATGATGGTTGCTCCTCCTATTGTTAGCCAGACCTAGTGTCTGCCCAGAATGTCCTGCACATTTTGAAAGGCTGGCTTGGTCAGTATAAACCCTGGTCATAGAATGCCAGCCGCTCGGCATCCCAAACCATCATCATCATGTGCCCTTCCAACTGGCTTAGACATTCATGCATCTCCACAGATCTCAGTACTTGACGTTCTGGATAACTTCTATTAATGGTATTAATCCATTTAACTGTCTGAGTCTATCCAGTTTAATTCCCCCTGTCTGTTTTTTCTACTGCTGATCTTTCCAGTTGTCACAATGTTTTCCAAGTCTCTCGTCTCATCAAGAAAGCTGATTGTCTCATTCTTTTAGATGTTTATAATGTTCTACTTTCATTACCCTCCTGCAAGCAATAGTTGTTAGTTACTCTGGCAATCTAAGGTATTTGCAACAATTGTCTCAGGAGCCATATCTTTATGGCCTCGAAGCTCTTCCTAACTTATTTGAATCTATGATTCACTGTCATACAACAAAACAGGTTTTATGTAATATTTTACATAAGATAGTTTTCATTTTTTTTTAAATGCAACATTTGCTTGACCTACTCTGCTCTTATCTCTGCCAGGCATCTTCCATTCAATGTAATACTTTCCCAAGATTTCAAGAGAAAAACCGTAAATTTGTAAAACTTTTCACATCAGTAGATAGGGGTAGTATGTAACAGTATAGCTATATGCTTATTCTGCTCTTAATCTCTGCAATGCATCTTGCATTTGATTTTATGATTTCCCATTCCAGTAGTTTCATGATTTCATGAGAAACACCATACATATTTTGAAACTCTTCTCATCAGGGGATAGGGATAGTACCTAGTAGTCTGTTGTCTCTGTGCACATTGCTACCTCTTATAAAAATGCCTACTGCTGGACACTGCAGGCGACTGACAAATTTCCGCCAGCAGTAGGTCTCCATTAAGTGCAATGTGATATTGTGATGGACCCCAAAGAAAATATTATGTGTTTATATGTTCACAATGATTCACTATGCAAGAAAATATGTTGTAATTACTTTTTTCATGTAATTAGTTTAATGTATTAAATGAATGCATGTACGGTGCTAGTTTCCCCCTATCCTCACCCTGTGGAAACACATATGGAAGTGAATTTTGAACTTTGGTGAATGGTATGAGTGTGTTAATTTGGGTGAATGTAAGAAATGAGAAAGGAAAGAGGCACTTAATGTTGGAGGTTGGAAGTGACATAGTATTTCAAGTTTGTAATGTACAGTATGATGATGATGATAAAATGGTAGTTTTACTGCAAGATAGATGCATTTAGTTATTTGGTTTGTGTGCATTTGTTATTTTGTTCCTGTTGTTTGTGTCATCCCTTTCTCCATCCTTTGAATGTTTTTTTTTCCCCATGTGTGACCCAGAAATAATCACATAGTTATACACAACAGCCTACCTGATAGAAAAACAGACATATTTGTGTAGTTTAACTTATCGCAATAATTAAACTTAGCACCAAACGTAGAATATTCAACTCCAGTGTTACATCAGTACTACTGTATGCATCAGAGAATTACTCATAAACTACCAGCATTTATTAACTGCCCTTTCATATGCGGTGTCTGCAAAGAATACTTGGTATTAAGTGGCAAGACAAAATCACAAATACTGAAGCATTGGAAAGATCAGGTTTGTGAAGGTTTGTTCCATGCTTAGTTAGGAGGATGGATGATGGTAAAATACCAAAGGACATCTTTTATGGTGAATTACAGATGGGTAAGAGATCTCAGGGTCCGCCTCTACTACGATACAAAGATGTATGTAAGTGGGACATGATTGATATAGGCATTGATAATGCACATTGGGATCAAGTCGCCGCCGAATGTGTTGCATGGAGGGCAAATATCAGAAATAAAATAAATAAAGCAGAATATGATTGCAGATAGGTCACACACTGAGTGCGTGAGACGTGAGATGCTGCTTGATAGTGAAAATGACAATATGTGACAACATGCATCCACTATGGACAAACATCTACAGCGCGAATTGGCCTGATCAGTCAATTTCACTACCACCATAGTAGTTATGCCTTTTTTGTAGCACAATTCTGTCAAGACGGCAAGGTGCCAATGGTAATAATTGTGCAGAATAGAGCGAATAAAAATGTTTGACAGAATCACCAATGTGGAGCTTATGAGAAGTTAAAGTTAGTTGCATATCCTTTTTAAAGGACGTGGCAGTCAACCACGTCCATTTTTGCCCGTTTGTGATCTCTTGGCAAGTTTGTGTTCAGTAGTTTGCCATTGCTTTCTGAACGACCGGCAAGATGAAGAGCTGAGAAGAGCTAAATAAATTCCAGTGAACCGAAAGGTAAGGATAAGATGCTGATGCTGGATAGGACACATGCTGAGAATACCTTAGGATAGTTTACCTTGATACTCTCTTTTCAAGTCGAACGCAATAATGGGAGACCTAACATCCCACAGAGAAAAGAATGAAAAGACAGAGATGAGTAATATGGGAAGAACATGGGCAGAGCTACATGAGATAGCAGATGAGGAACATCTTGGTGTGAATTGGCTGAAAGCATATGCCCCAGTCAGGGATAAAGAGCAGATGAAGAAGAAGAACAATTACAGTGATGACAAAAGATATTGTTTTATAATTTTATTAGACCGATTACAACATACAGCGTCAATTGAATGCATTTTATAAAACAGGAAAGTCATGGAAGTAGTGTGGATTGGATATTAAGTATTCTTGGGTAAGGATTTAAAAACTAGAAAGACCCATGTGTATATTATGCACATTAATAAAAATTCCCAAAAGGTGGGAAATTTAAAGAACAGGCTGAACAGGTCACTGCCCAATTAAGGAGAACTGACCACAGAAACAATTCCAGCCTGTGTAATTCTGGAGTACACACATCTGGATCCTTGCTAATACCATGGTGTTTGTGCAATGTGCTGAGATTCTCCTTGTGTGATCTATAGAAGTGGACTGGAGCACTTAATAGAGAGATCCATGTGCAGTGTACGTGATCCTTTACTTTTTTCCATTCCATTTTATCATTACGCCTGCCCCGTTCAACCTCAGAAGAGAAGTTATATTAGGGTCTATCCCTAACTCAAATTAATAACCATGACACCGTGTCAGCCACAAATAGGATATTAATTTGAAGGTGATTGTTGTCCAAGGAGGGTAATAATGGCTTAAGTGTTTAAGATCCTTTACAAATGAAACTAATCTTATATCTGTTATAGGACTGAGGATGATGACAACTTGGCATAAAGTTGATTACAGAAGCTCTCCCTTTGTTCCATTATATGTGCACAAGCAGGAAAAATCTGGCCTATTAAATCACTGTGAAATAAATTCAATTTTAGTGATGCTACCAGGAAATTCCCATCCTTTTCTTCAGGTTTCCACACATAGTTTGCTAGCTAGCTAGTTAGCTAGTTAGTTTGTTCTTTAGTTAGTCAGTCAACAGATCATCCTCATTGCACATTGAGCTATTAGTCCATAAGTGCTCAGATCCTCTCCTCAGTATCTCCATCAGCAAAAAATGACATATCCTTTACAGGATGTTACAGTCAACCGCAGCATTTTTTTTTTGGGGGGGGGGGGGCTGCTGATTATTTCTTGGCAAGTTTACATTCAATAGTTTGCCATTGCTTTCTGAACGACAGGCATTCATACTTTTGTATGGAAACCAACACGAGGCAGTCTGCTGCCAAATTGCCCGCAGCTGTGTTTCGAACGCAGTATGCAGGATTGTGAACTGCATTCGGTAACCCCTTGGCCACACGACCGGCATTTTATACAGGTATAGGGTGTATTTTTAATGACTGCAGTGTTTGAAAATATTGCCGGTCCAAGTTTTGTATTCACACTCTGTAAAGTTCATGCAACACGATAGGTAAATACAAAACATGGACCGGCAATATTTTCAAACACTGCACAGTCATTAAAAATACACATTGTATAAGAAAATGACTACTTGCACCTAAGATGAGAGGAATACTTTATGTGGAACAACACAGGAGTTGATGAACACTCGCGTGTATTATACATGGCATTGGGGCGAAGGGCGGAAGCCAAGGATTGCTTCTAGATCCAAAACAACAGGCTAAATATGTTATATTTCTTATACACATGACCTCCCAGTTGCCATTTGCATACTTGTAGACATCAGACTAGCGCAGCAAGAATACCTCAGTGTTGTTTCAACCTCAAATGTGTATGAAAATTTATTTTGAATGCACATTTTTATAAATGTATATTTGCAGGTTTCAAATGTAGTGGTCTAATGCAGGTTGATAAGAGAATATGTTTCCATTGTCTTCAGATAATCATTTATTTGAATTGTATGTCCTTAGGGTGATTTGGAAGCATCAGCTGCACATATTTCTTAATTTGCATCAACTGAAATCCACATCATTCATGTCATTTTTGCTGTAGGCGATCCCAAAACAGATGAGTTGTCCCCTCTTGGCAGCCCAGTGCAACTTTAGGAAGGTAATGCAGCTGAGTTGTCCCCTCTTGGCAGCCCAATGCTATTAATGTGAAAGTACTGATTCTCTGCAGTTGTTTGCAGTAAGTTTGTCACTGTTAGAGACGGCTGTGGTAGTTTTACCTGGTATTTGAAAGTGCAAGACATTTTAACTGTAGTAGCTTTTTTTTTTTTTTGCACTCGCTCGCTTTGAATTCAAGTGTAGTCCATTCACACTACTTCTAGTAGTGCTGAACTGAATTTTGTGTATGGATTTGCTTTCCCTATTAACAGAGTCCCTTGCCATCAGGTGAACCCACTCCAACTTCAGAGGTACTTGTAATTTACATCCCCAAGTTACTGTTCGGTTTTAGGGGGTTGAACCCCTTACCTCGGCATCAGCACATTGGATGTTTAAGAACACACATTCTTATCCATTCACTCATGCTGGCCTATGCCTGGCATTTGAATTATGGTAGCCTTTTCCTGGCATTTAAACTGTAGTATCCTTTCCCTGGTATTTAAACTGTAGTAGCTTTTCCATGGTATTTGATCTATGTAGCCTTTCCATGGTATTTGATCTATGTAGCCTTTCCCTGGTATTTGAACTGTAGTATCCTTTCCCTGGTATTTAAACTGTAGTAGCTTTTCCATGGTATTTGATCTATGTAGCCTTTCCCTAGTATTTGAACTGTAGTATCCTTTCCCTGGTATTTGAATTGTAGTAGCTTTTCCCTGGTATTTGATCTGTGTAGCCTTTCCCTGATATTTGATCTGTGTAGCCTTTTCCTGGTATTTGAATTGTAGTAGCTTTTCCCTGGCATTTGAACTGTAGTATCCTTTCCCTGGTATTTGAATTGTAGTAGCTTTTCCCTGGAATGTGATCTGTGTAGCTTTCCTTGGTATTTGAAAGTGCAATGCATTTGTTGAGAAAGTGGTTGATGGATAATGTATGTTAAATTGATTAAATATTCAGTCAGTTGATAGGGCGTAACATAAATTATGTTCACTACTTTTTGGACACAGAAAAAGCTATTTAACCTTTCTTACAGAAGTGTCCACTATGTTTGAATTTTATAGGATAAGGGATACAAATTATTATCTGTTTCATTGTATGAACATCAATATACATTTACTTATTCACGTATTGCTACTTAGATTACATACTCTATACAAGCACAGATATGAACATGTGAAATATTTGTTTCGTTGTCTAATGTTCAGTTTTTAGTTCATACCTCACGATCTTCCCTGTTTTAAAAACATGTAATAGCTTTTCTTTTACTCATCACAGATTTATTTTACGGGTATACAATTACATCAGGTTTTTAACTTGTTCGTGTTATTTACTTCTTTTGTGTTTGAGTCGTTTGTCAGTGTTTTTGTCTGCACTCAAGCATAGACCATACACACCATTTACAGTAGTGATGGACTGAATTTTGCGTGTGGATTAGCTTTCCCTGTTAACAGTGTCCCTCGCCATCAAGCGAACCCACCCTGACTTCAGAGATACTTGTAATTTACGTCCCCAAGTCAAGGATGACAGGTCAATATTTTTGTCCAGCTATCCGGTGTAAGGACTGAACTAATAACCTCAGCATCAGCACAATGGAGGTTTAAGAACAAACGAACATGTGTTCTTATCCATTCGGCCACGTGGATCTGCTGTGTCAGTGCTATATTGCAATTGTCTGGTCTGTGTTGTCTGTCAGTGCTATATTGCAAATGTCTCCCTGTTTCTGTCGTTTGTCAGTGTTATACTGCAAATGTCTCAATGTTTGTGTCATCTGTCAGTGTTATATTGCAAATGTCTCAATGTTTGTGTCATCTGTCAGTGTTATACTGCAAATGTTTCAATGTTTATGTCATCTGTCAGTGTTATACTGCAAATGTTTCAATGTTTGTGTCATCTGTCAGTGTTATACTGCAAATGTTTCAATGTTTGTGTCATCTGTCAGTGTTATACTGCAAATGTTTCAATGTTTGTGTCATCTGTCAGTGTTATACTGCAAATGTTTCAATGTTTGTGTCATCTGTCAGTGTTATACTGCAAATGTCTCAATGTTTGTGTCATCTGTCAGTGTTATACTGCAAATGTTTCAATGTTTGTGCTATCTGTCAGTGTTATACTGCAAATGTTTCAATGTTTGTGCCATCTGTCAGTGTTATATTGCAAATGTCTCCCTGTTTCTGTCATTTGTCAGTGTTATATTGCAAATGTCTCAATGTTTGTGTGGTCTGTCATTGTTATACTGCAAATGTCTCCCTGTTTGTGCTATCTGTCAGTGTTATATTGCAAATGTCTTAATGTTTGTGTCATCTGTCACTGTTATATTGCAAATGTCTCAATGTTTGTGTCATCTGTCAGTGTTATATTTCAAATATCTCCCTGTTTGTGTCATCTGTCGGTGTTATACTGCAAATGTCTCAATGTTTGTGTCATCTGTCAGTGTTATATTGCAAATGTCTCAATGTTTGTGTCATCTGTCAGTGTTATATTTCAAATATCTCCCTGTTTGTGTCATCTGTCAGTGTTATACTGCAAATGTCTCAATGTTTGTGTTGAATGTCAGTGTTATATTGCAAATGTCTCAATGTTTGTGTCATCTGTCAGTGTTATACTGCAAATATCTCCCTGTTTGTGTCATCTGTCAGTGTTATATTGCAAATGTCTCAATGTTTGTGTCGAATGTCAGTGTTGTATTGCAAATGTCTCCCTGTTTGTGTCATCTGTCAGTGTTATATTGCAAATGTCTCAATGTTTGTGTTGAATGTCAGTGTTATATTGCAAATGTCTCCCTGTTTGTGTCATCTGTCAGTGTTATATTGCAAATGTCTCCCTGTTTGTGTCATCTGTCAGTGTTATATTGCAAATGCCTCAATGTTTGTGTTGAATGTCAGTGTTATATTGCAAATGTCTCCCTGTTTGTGTCATCTGTCAGTGTTATATTGCAAATGTCTCCCTGTTTGTGTCATCTGTCAGTGTTATATTGCAAATGTCTCAATGTTTGTGTTGAATGTCAGTGTTATATTGCAAATGTCTCCCTGTTTGTGTCATCTGTCAGTGTTATATTGCAAATGTCTCCCTGTTTGTGTCGTCTGTCAGTGTTATATAGCAAATGTATTCTTCTTTGTGTTGTCTGTCAGTGTAAGATTGCAGATTCTACTTATTTCTGTTGTCTTCTACTTATTTCTGTTGTCTGCCTACTGTCCATGTTTCACACACGTAAAACACCACAGGCTCTACATAGTCTAGAATATGTAAAAGCTTACACTTCACGCCGGCTCCATGGCGAACGGGTTACGGGCTAAGTTCGTAATCCTGTATACCTGTGTTCGAAACACAACTGTGGGCAATTTGGCAGCAGACCGTCTTACGTTGGATTTTTATTAAATGGTATGGGTGCCAGTCGTCCAGAAAGCAATGGCAAACTACTGAACATAAACTTGCCAAGAGATCACAACAGTAAAAAATGCTGGCATTGACTGTGATGTCCTGTAAAGGATATGCAACTAACTTTAACTTGACACTTCACAGTCCCAGCTGCAGTTTCTGCTATGGATCTTTACCTTTTGTGATGTGTTTTCTAACCTAGGACTTACAAGAACAAATTAACATTGTAATCTCTTTAAAAGAACAACCATCTCATATACAACACAAGTCTTCTTTTAGATCAACCGCTTTACTGTTTTTGTTTTAATTCACTTCCAGAAATTGTTTTTTTATCAACTTCTAGAATGTTCAGCAAACAGTTCTTGAGAAGTGCACAAAACAAGACATAGACACATCACACAATAATCATAAGGAGACAAATACAAACTGAACACCAATGGATTTTAGTGTAACAAGATGATATAAACACATCCTGACAGTCTATCCAGGCAGTTTTTTGGGACTAGTATTTCAAACATACACAATGGAAGGCCTTATTTTTCAATACCCTGGACTGTCAGAACAATTAACGACGACTGCCTGTAAGAGGCTGTTGAAACTAGAACATTACATACAACAATAAGGGGACAAACAGCAATCTTTGGTCATGTGATGAGGAGAGAGGCGTTGGAAAACATTCTGACTACTGGATGGATGAGTGGGAGCAGAGGCGGACCGACAGAAATAATGCTGGAGGGACTGAGACCGTATGAAGTTTTAACTAACCATCCAACCAACCAACTGTATTTTAGGTGCTGGAAAATATTGATGATGGAGATTTGTTGAAAATGAGCATTATTCATTTGAAGCGATGACAGAGATGCATAACAGGGGTAAGAAAAAGTACAAAATCTCGGTTTTCTCTGTCATGCACAATGATATATCTGACTATCAGGCATAACAGAGTTCAAAGGGCTCCGATAGAAACTAGGAGTGCCTTATTTCCCTTGAAAGAGGAATGAAGAAGAACAGGAAGCTGTCATAACTGAACCTGAAAATCCCAAAGCTTAACAGATTTGATAACGAATGAGGGTGACCAGTTGGACACTATACAAGTTAAAGTTAGTTGCATGTCCTTTACAAGACATAGCAGTCAACCCCAGTATTTGTTGGCTGTTCATGATTCCTGGGAAAGTTTATGTTCAGTAGTTTGCCATTGCTTTCTGAACGACCAGCACCCATCCATTCATCCATCATGTGCCATGCCGGTAAGCGTGGGCGGTCATGTTCTGCCAACTCACTCGATCACCAGAGTCGTGGATCAGCTCCGTGTTCCTGTCTCGACCATGCCATGTGGCCAAGCCATCCAGGTATTTACTTCTCAGTCTTCCCCTTGGTCTCTTCCCTTCGATCTTGCCAGTTGTCACCAAGTCCGGCACTGTTACCATTTCATAAAAAACTAACATATGGCGGTCTGCTGCCACATTGCCCACAGCTGTGTTTCGAACGTGGGTATGCGGGATTACGAACTGTGTCCAAACCCCTTTGCCTCGGAGCACTCTATACAAGCCTGACATAAATGGCTTACCTGAAAGTGTGTAAGGCACACAGAAAAATTTTGTGTCTTTGGTAACAGTTTCTAAACATTTACAGTTATAAATAGTGTCACTAAACCAGAATAGCTGTTATGTTCTATTTCCTTCTCTACCATATATATCAACTGACTTGTTCTATTTCCTTCTCTACCACATAAATCAAATGACTTGTTCTATTTCCTTCTCTACCACATAAATCAAATGACTTGTTCTATTTCCTTCTCTACCACATAAATCAAATGACTTGTTCTATTTCCTTCTCTACCACATAAATCAACTAACATGTTCTATTTCCTTCTCTACCACATAAATCAACTAACATGTTATATTCTATTTCCTTCTCTACCACATAAATCAACTAACATGTTCTATTTCCTTCTCTACCACATAAATCAACTAACATGTTATGTTCTATTTCCTTCTCTACCACATAAATCAACTGACTTGTTCTATTTCCTTATCTACCATATAAATCAACTGACTTGTTCTATGTCCTTCTCTACCACATAAATCAACTAACATGTTATGTTCTATTTCATTCTCTACCACATAAATCAACTAACATGTTCTATTTCCTTCTCTACTATATAAATCAACTAACATGTTCTATTTCCTTCTCTACCATATAAATCAACTGACTTGTTCTATTTCCTTCTCTACCACATAAATCAACTAACATGTTCTATTTCCTTCTCTACCACATAAATCAACTAACATGTTATGTTCTATTTCCTTCTCTACCACATAAATCAACTAACATGTTATGTTCTATTTCCTTCTCTACCACATAAATCAACTGACTTGTTCTATTTCCTTCTCTACCACATAAATCACATGACTTGTTCTATTTCCTTCTCTACCAACTACCACATAAATCAACTAACATGTTAATTTCTTTCTCTACCACATAAATCAACTAACATGTTATTTTATATTTCCTTCTGTCATAGAGACCCACTGACATGGTTTATTTCCTTCACTGTCATACAAGCCTAGCCTACTAACATGATTTGTTCTGTTTCCTTCTGTCATAAAAGCCTACTGACGTGTCATGTTCTGTTTTCTTCTCTGTTATAGAAGCCTAGCCTACTGACATGTAATTACATGTAGTACATGTCAAAAGCATTGTGTATACATAATGAAGTACATCAAATATCAAAATACATAACATCAAGTTACAACAGATTATCAAATATCAAGTTATACGCTTAAAGTCACATTGGTCAAATATCAAGATATGTAAATCAAGTTAATGAGGTTATGAAATATGATATGCACTTTAAGTTACGAGGACGAGTCAATAAGTAAGTCACACAGTTTTGTGGAATGGCAGGTAAATGTAGTTGGCGTTTTCTACAGGTGTCATTAGGTGACAGCAACATCGAACTTTATATTCCCATTCATCAGGAGGTGCTAGGTGTCTCATGCACATGCGCAGCACATAAACAAAATGGTGACTGTACTTATGGAGTGTACAACCAAAGAGCAACATGTGGTGTGTGTTTTTTTTTGTGGGCAAAAGGACTGCCTGCAAAGGACATTCATAAGGAAATGCTTCCTGTTTATGCTGACAAATGTTTGCCCTGTAAAGTGGTGCATAGCTGGGTAAAAACAATTTCTCAAGGACGCGCTAAAATTGTTGATGAAATCCAATCTGGTCGTCCTGTTGAGATTGCAACAGAAGCATCCGTGCAGCGGGTGGAGGAGATGATTAGAGGTGACAGGCGAGTAACGATGACTCTGTAGCATCTGCAATAGGGTGCTCACACTGCTGACTAGAGGAGTGTTGCTTCTTCATGACAATGCCAGACCACATACAGCTCGATTAACTCAGGAGAAAATTAACCAACTAAGGTGGGAAGTTCTGGAACATCCACCTTAGAGCCACGACTTAGCCCCTCGTGATTTCCACCTTTTTGGTCCACTGAAAACCCACCCTGGCGGGAGACATTTTGCGAATGATGCCGAAGTTAAATGTGAAGTGAAAACGTGATTTAGAAAACAGAGCACACAGTTCTATGCAGCTGGTTTGAGAGGACTGATAAAACGATGGGATAAGTGCATCAATGTTGGTGGAAATTATGTTCAGAAATAAAGGGACAATGTATGTATAAAAATAAACTGGTTTCAAGTTATCATATTTAGTTATTTTTCTACAGCCATTTGTGACTTATTTATTGACTTCCCCTTGTACATGAGACAATCAAATATGAAGATGTGCACATCAGGTTACATGGCATTATCAAATATCAAGATAAGCAGATCAAGTTACATGAAATGATCAAATATCAAGATAAGTAGATCAAGTTACATAGGATAATCAAATATTAAGATTTGCAGATCAAGTTACATGTAATGATCAAATATCAAGGTAAGCAGATCAAGTTACATAGGATGATCAAATATCAAGATTTGCAGATCAAGTTATATGAAGTGATCAAATATCAAGATAAGCAGATAAAGTTACATGAGATTATCAAATATCAAGATATGCAGATCAAGTTACATTAAATTATCAAATATAAAGATAAGCAGATCAAGTTACATAGGATAATAAAATATCAAGATTCGCAGTTCAAGTTACATGAAATGATCAAATATCAAGATAAGCAGATCAAGTTAGGATAATCAACATCAAGATTTGCAGATCAAGTTACATGAGATTATCAAATATCAAGATATGCAGATCAAGTTACATGAAATTATCAAATATCAAGATAAGCAGATCAAGTTACATAGGATAATCAAATACCGAGATTTGCAGATCAAGTTACATAAAATGATCAAATATCAAGATAAGCAGATCAAGTTAGGATAATCAATATCAAGATTTGCAGATCACATTAAATGAGATTATCAAAATATGCTGATCAAGTTACATGAAATTATCAAATATCAAGATAAGCAGATCAAGTTACATAGAATAATCAAATATCAAGATTTAAAGATGAAGTTACATGACATGATTACATATCAAGTTATGCAGATCAAGTTACATGAAAGGACAAAATATCAAGATATGCAGATTAAGTTACATAAGATAATCAAATATCAAGATTTGCAGATAAAGTTACATGAAATAATCAAATATCAAGGTAAGCAGATCAAGTTACATAGGAAGATAAACTATCAAGATTTGCAGATCAAGTTATATGAAGTGATCAAATATAAAGATAAGCAGATACAGTTACATGAGATTATCAAATATCAAGATTTGCAGATCGAATTACATGAAATTATCAAATATAAAGATAAGCAGATCAAGTTACATAGAATAAAATATCAATATTTGCAGATAAAGTTACATGAGATGATCAAATATCAAGATAAGCAGATCAAGTTTCATTCATTCATTCATTCAGTAGCATGTCCTTTGCAGAACCTCGCTCCCATAACAACTCTCCGGAAACCTCTCGATCATAAGCAAGATGTCCCGCATCAGATACACCCATCTGGAGATCATCCGCCACATCCTGCACCCATCTTCTCTTTGGCCTTCCTCTTCTTCTCTTCCCAGGCATATACCCCTCCATTATTGTTCTCTCCAACCAAGTTAGGAGACATGATCACATATCAAGTTATGAAGATCAAGTTACATGAAAGGACAAAATATCAAGATACGCAGATTAAGTTACATAGGATAATCAAATATCAAGATATGCAGATCAAGTTACAGGAAATGATTAAATATCAAGATTTGCAGAACAAATTACATGAAATGATCAAATATTATGATATGCAGATCTAGTGACAAGAGTTAATCAAGCATCAAAATGTGCATTTAATTACACGAAATGATCAAATATCTATATGCACATCAAGTTACACAGGATAATCAAATGTCAAGACATGCAGATGAAGTTACACAGGATAAGCAAATATCAATATATGCACGTAAATTACATGAATTGATTAAATATCACGATATGCAGATCAAGTTACATGAAATGATCAAATATCAAGATATGCATATCAAGTTACATAGGATAATCAACCATAAAGATATGTACATCAAGTTACATAAGGTTATAAAACAAATCAAGATATGTACGCCGAGTTACATGGGATCATCAAAAACCAAGAAAACATATTTTAAAATAAACATAATTCACAACAAGTTACATAAGATCACCAAAAATCGAAATCAAAATACATGAGATTATCTAAATATCAAGATATGCACATCGAGTTACATAGGATCATAAAAAACCAAGATAATTCATGTTTTAAAATAAACCAAATTCACATAAAGTCACATGAGATCATCAAATATTAAGATTGAATTACATGAGATTATCAAAATATCAAGATAATTCTTACTTAAAAATAAACAAAATTCACATCAAGTTACCACGAACCTCATCACACCCAATTTACCAATCCACAACAAGTGCTAGTTCCTAAGAGAACTAAGCCAGGAATGGAAACACAATGTAATACAACATACATTCAACACTGAATATTCAAGCGTTAGCTTGGCTGGGTCGCATACTGTCATTCACATTCTCCTTGCCTCTCTTAAATCTATCTATTTTAAAGCGTGTGTAAACAGGTGATTTCCTCTTGCATGTTTCATCATCATTAATACATGTCTTAATTAGGGGTCAGCATGGATGAATGGATTGCAGATCTCATTCTTAACTATCCGGTGTGGTAATGCCTAGGTGGCGGGTTCAACCCCTGCATCGGTCAGCTGGATTACAATGTTGACTTCTCGTGCTTGACTTACAAACATAAATTACAAGCATATCTGAAGTCGGAGTGGGTTCGCCTCATGGCGAGGGACACTGGTAATAGGGAAAGCTAATCCACACACAGAAATCAGTTCAGTTCACTAGAAGTAGTAACACGTGTATAGACTTTGCTTCAGTTCAAAGTGAGCGAGGACAAAATAAAAACATGTCTGAACTAACTGGTGTGGGTTATCTTATTCTCCGCGGCTTGTTCTTTATGTCCCCCTCCCTAGCAGTGGGTTATAGTCAGCTGACAAATGGAAAACCTCAAACCATTGGATGAAATATGACCAACCGAGGCCTACCCCAGCCAGTCCACATGTGTGGTGCTGAATCTTGACCTTATTCTAGCCTAAAAATATGAATAAAATTGGGTGGAACTGTGGTAAAGCTGTGAAAATGTAAACAATATAAAATGACACAAAGTAGTGCAGCTTTACATAACAGAATTACGACACATACAGGAAGTTGCGGCGATTAGCCTTCATCAGCAAACACATTCACAAAACACAACATATAGTCATGGAGATCTCCTGTGACTACACAGCTTGGAATTCTTTACACAGCTCGGAATTCTGAGATAAGTATGAACATTTTTTCCAATTTTCATTTTCTCTTCATTACTTTCATTTTTTCATCTTTTTATTCTTCTCGTCATGTCGTCACGTTTTAATGTAGTCACAGGAGATCTCCTTGACTATATGTTTGTTTTGTGAATGTGTTTGTTTGCTGATGAAGGCTAATCGCCGCAATGTTCTGTATGTGTCGTAATTCTGTTACGTAAAGCTGCACTACTCTGTGTCATTTTATATTATTCTATCCTAGTATGTCTCTGTGTTGATGTGGGGTCTTGCAAACCAAACAAGTTTCTAAGGGTCGGAGAGGGACAGGATATCTCTGTTACACAATCCCAATGAGACGGTGCAGGGTCAGGAGAGAAGTCTCTACACCAATGCTATGCCAATAGATGCATGCCTTTTTTTCGCATTTTGATGACCTGATGTCAGTGCTTGGAGGTAATTCTCGGACTTGCGAGTTAATTCTCAGACTTGAAGTTAATTCTCGGACTTGAATTAATTCTCAGATCTGGAGTTAATTCTGTTTCCCTGAGGATTCACAACCAACCAACCTCTAACAGTATACATTAATGATGTCTCCCCATGTCTTGATGATGCAAGTGTCCACAATATTCTCCTTCTCTCTGCTTTCCTCTATCAGAATGTTTTATCTCTTTACTTTACTCTGTCACAATGTTATCTCTCTCTACTTTCTTATGTCATACTATCTCACTCTACTTTCCTCTATCCCATTATATCTTTACTTTCCTCTATCACAATGTAATCTCTCTATCTACTTTCCTCTTTCACAATGTAGTATATCTTCTTTCCTCTATCACAATGTAACCTATCAGCTTCACTCTATCACAATGTAATCTTTCTATCTGCTTTCCTCTATCACAATCTAACTCTACTTTCCTTTATCACAATGTTATCTCCCTGCTTTCCTTTATCACAACGTTCTCTCTCCACTTTCATCTATCACAATGTTCTCTCTGCTTTCCTTTATCACAATGTTCTCTACTTTCCTTTATCACAATGTTCTCTCTCTGCTTTCATCTATCACAATGTTCTCTCTGATTTCCTTTATCACAATGTTCTCTCTCTAGTTTCCTTTATGACAATGTTCTCTCTCTACTTTCCTCTATCACAATGTTCTCTCTACTTTCCTTATCACAATGTTCTCTCTACTTTCCTTATCACAATGTTCTCTCTCTACTTTCCTTATCACGTTCTCTCTCTACTTTCCTCTACCACAATGTTCTCTCTGCTTTCCTTTATCACAATGTTCTCTCTCTACTTTCCTTATCACAATGTTCTCTCTCTGCTTTCCTCTATCTCCTTTTCCCATTAAACAATAAAACTACAGACTTTTCCAAATCTCTGTCAACATAAAAACCTATCTGGTACATTAGTTGAGTTCAAATTCAATTGGCCAATGTGCAAAGTCATAAGAAAAGTTTGACAGTATTAAAAACCAGAAATTAAATAATCGGTTGAAGATGTGGCATCTCCACAATGCAGAACCTTACATTTCTGTGCTGTTTTGTTCATCCACAATTATACTCACAAAGACAATATCTTAACACGGAAGCACTTAGAAGTGACACCCAAACATGCATGCAGAATGCATGCAGCCTTTTTATTCTCAGAAGCCAGCATATTTTTTATTTGTAAGTAAGGGCTCAGAAAACTACTAAAAAAAATTTTTCTCAGAAGCCAGCATATGTTTTATTTGCAAGGGCTCGGAAAAATATTAAAAATTCAGGCGTCAAGTAAAAATTTCAAGGTGTCCTAGCGAATGGTGCTCTGGATGTTTCTACTTCTCTCTCTCTCTCTGTGAGTGGGTGGGTGTGTGTGTGTGTATATATATGCTGGTCGCCGTGGCTAAGGGCTTGCGAACGCGGTTTGTAAGCTCATATACCCGGGTTCAAAACACAGCTGTGCTGGTTTTTCGAAAAAGGTATAGGAGCCGGTCGTTCAGAAAGCAATGGCAAACTACTGAACGTAAAATTTGCCCAGGAATCACGAACAGCGAAAATGCTGGGGTTGACTGCTACGTCCTGTGAAGGACATGCAACTAAAAAAATATATAATATATATTAATGAGGAAAGATTGGAAATGGTGGAAAATTTTGAATATCTTGGGTCATTAATTACCAACAATGGTGACACAATGAAAGAAATTAAACGACTATCAATTGCTCTTCAAAGACTAAAACAACTGAATAAATTATGGAGAGGGACAGATAGAACTACAAAAATTTGATTTTTAAGAGCATGCATCTTTTCCATTGCAACATACGCCTGTGAGACCTGGACACTCACTATACAAGCTGAATAGCGCATAAATGCCTTTGAATATAAATGTTATAGACGAGTTCTAAGAATATCTTGGGTAAAGAAAAGAACAAATGCATCCATGCTTCAAGAGCAGAATACTGAAGAGGGTTGGTTATTAAAGACGATAAAACAAAGAAAATTGAAATGTTTTTGGTCACTTGAAATGTCATGAGAGTTTGGATAGAACAATAATGGAGGGGTATATGCCTGGGAAGAGAGGAAGAGGCAGGCCAAAGAGAAGATTGGTGCAGGATGTGGCGGATGATCTCCAGATGGGTGAACGCGGGACATGTTGCTTGTGATCGAGATGTTTTCTGGAAGGTTGTTATAGGAGCGAGGTTCTGCAAAGGACATGCTACTGAATGAATGAATTCATTATATATATATATATATATATATATATATATATATATATATATATATATATATATATATATATATATATATATGAAATGTATGTGAAAAGCTTAAAAAGATGTGCAACAAATAATAATCCAATTAACAGCAACTTCATCAAACCATTGTCTGACAGAAAGAATGAGAGAATTGGAAGGTACAATTGCTGTGTCTGTGACAGACATGGCACCCGAAGATGACGTAACAAAAACATCCCACAATAATACTCTATGAAAACATGCCGGTAGGTCAGAGAGCGACACAGCTCCCTGTTAAAGTATGTCCTGTAGAGAAATGTAGAGGGGGGAAGTTTGCAAGAGAAAGACAATGTTACATGTGGGTGGATAACATGAAGAGATGGCCTGGAATAATCCTGGTGAGTGCACCATGAAAATTCATGTCAGAGGGTATTGGGGACTCAGTTATCCTTCGGTGCAGAGATGGCACTTGATGCTGATGGCCGAATTCTGGTATGAAATCATTTCTAATGATAATATATCTGTGATGAGACATGAACACTTCCCAATTTGGTAAATGATGTACTGCCATATCCCACAGCAGTTGCTAAGTTTCATGTTTAAGTCTTGATGTTCGTTTTCTCATTTGTGTCACTGTTCTTTGTCTATCATTAACATAGGGAATCATATTGCTTGTGTATCATTACCAGAGAGGATCATATTGTCTATAATTACCATAGAAGATCATATTTACTATCTATCATTACCAGAGGATCATATTGTCAATCAATATCATAGAGGAGCATACTGTTTATTATCACCATAGAGGATCAAATTGTCTCTCATTACCACAGAGGATCATACTTTCATCTATCAATCAGTCCTAGTGTGATTTCAGAGATGGCTGATTAGTCACTATTGGCCCCGGCAACATCTGCTACCATGACTGCTGACTGTAAATTGGGCAGATAAAACTTCAACTATCATATCTAACAGCATGTGTCTGTGAGGCTACCTTGTTCCAAAGTCACCACAGTGGCACAGGTCTGACTACACCTGGTGGAGTGACCAGCAACAATGTTCTCCCAATAGTCAGTCAATATCACAGTTCTTCAATGAGGCACTCAGCGTGTTCTTGTATCTATGTTTCTGTCCACAAACTTATTTGCCTGAATCATATTTGCTGTAATTTTTCTTTGGTAATGCTTATTAAGCATTCAGAGACCATAACCAACCCATTTCAAGTGCCTCACCACCCACCTTCTCTACACCAATCTTCAATATCCCTTTCAAACATTTCCAAAAGAGTAATGTATTTTTAACTTCGCTAATCTAACTTGTTTATTTCTTCCATTAATTCTCTTTTCAATCAATGTCTCTAGAACTAATGTATTTTTTTCTACTTCGCTAATCTAACTTGTTTATTTCTTCCATTAATTCTCTTTTCAATCAATGTCTCTAGAACAAAATTCATTTGCATGTTTCTGTGAAACACAACCTACTTTCCTCTACGGGTGATTATGAAAGTAATCAGGACAAGAATGTAAAGCCAATCATAGACTAGTAAATGTGTAATATGGCGAACCATAACAAGCCCACATATTACGGTATCAGCATGGCACCTAATTATGAAGATTATTACGACAGCTCTGTAGCTTCCAACACATGTGTAAGAAAATCCCTAGCCTGTCCATCAACGATCAAATAAACTCAATGCCAGCTATTCTTATCCTCTTCTTCAAACATACGGGTCTTTCGTATTTCTTTTGTTTCCCATATTTAAGGCCTCTATTATATGTTCTTTTTGTTACATCCCAAAAATGCTTTCAACTGGAATCAGGTATGTGGGGAGACACATGATGATACAGATATTAGAACTATACACTGACAGACTATCATAACCATACAAATACTTTCAGGGGGAACCCAGTAAGTTTGAGACAAACAAATGAAACAAATTGATCTTTGTGGGAAGTGTTGAATATTGTTTATTACAACTGAATTGGGTGACAGCAACAGAAACTGCTGATCTGTGAATCAGCACAGGACACATGACGACATTGGAGCTGATATGCCAGAGTTGAATATGCCACACTTTGTTACAGAAAATATGTTCAATTTGCACAATAAAAATGTTACAATTCTACCGTAAAACAATATCAATTTTAAAATCTCAAATTTCAATAGCGTTTTCTATTTTCATTTCACTATACACAATAAATGCTGGATAACAACATGTCATGACGTACACATGTCATGGCGTACAAGTCTTTGGAATGAATAGTTTGACATGACATACTTGCCAATCTCAGAACTGAATAATTTGACATAACGTATATCAGCTGTTAGGCCAAATAACCTCATATAACAAACCAGTCTTCGGACCAAATAACCCTGACATGACATGACAATCTTCAGACAAAACAACCCTGACATGACATGAAATTTTCAGACAGTATAACCTGACATCACAATCAATGCACCAAATAAATCTGTATTTAAAACAAATTAACACAAGCATACACAGCATTTATTTATTCCATTCACAGCAAATAGCCAGATTCTGTAGAACAAGCATACAAAAATGGCGTAATCCAATTTTGGACTTGCAATTATACAAGAAATGGTTCAGACCAAGCCACTGACAGAAAACCTGAGTGATCAAACTTCTCTTATCATCATGAGGTGAAGGTGCCAACTCCTTTCCTCATCAGGTGGAGAAATTTTTGTACCCATTTGACTAGGCTGTGTGTGCAGTCAGAAGAGAAATCTCCCAGAAAGGGGATTACACCCAGATCACTGCCAGGTCAACCAATGCACTATGTTTACACAGCTCTAGTGTTATTTTTTCTAATTGACAAATATCATAAAGACAATATCAATGTTTGGTATTTTTATCAAATCTTGTTCTGTTTTTAATTTGTAATTTACAATATTTCCATGACATTCAAACCAACAATCTCAATGCAATGACTCGGCAATCTGTTTTAACCACACCTGTAGTAAAATCTGGCAAAAACTGTTCATTGCAGCTTGGCATAATGTTTTGAATCCAAACTTGAAACTTGACTTGTCAAATAATGAGCTGGATTGGCAAACTGCTCAGCATCTACCCATGAGGAGCGCAAGTAAAGCCATACGCACGTACATTCCATTCTCAGCTTGACGGAAGTAAGCAGCACGGGGATCGGCATCAACAAGTGGGCTGAGAAAATTAATGCAAACATGGTTATTGATTTCTGATCACAAGAAAGATCGATGGTAAAAAAGCTAATGCATTAAAGTTAAATGTAACAATTACAGTAGTGCTATCATTCTTATTTTTGCGTTCACTTTGAACTCGTAGAAGCTCGTTGAAGCGCGGTCCATACATGTGCTACCACTAGTGCCGGGAACTGATTTTTACATGTGGATTAACTTTCCCCATTACCAGTACCCCTCACCATCAGACCACCCATTCCTAACTTCTGAGGTACTTGTAATTTACACCCCCAAGTCAATGACAAGAAGTCAACATTTTAATCCAACTGACCGGTGTAGATGTTGAACGTGCTACCTCGGTATCAGCACACATGAAGTTTAACAGCGAACGCTCTTTATCTCTTTGGTCATGCAGACCTCCCAATGCCGTCATAATCTTTTCATTCCTTCATGCAGCAGGTTTTTTGCAGAAGCTTAATCTCTATACGCCCACTAGAAAGAAGCATGTTCACTCCCCAGTCCCCTTGCCTCATTCAATGTCATCTCCACGATGTCTTTAATGTCCCATGTCCACCATCATCGTCTTGGTTAACCCTTGCCTCCTCCTTACATGAACCATGCCTTCCATCTTCTTTCAAAAGCCACTTTGATGTTTAATATGGCTAAAGTATTTCTATTTCCCTCTGTCTGCATTGTTTCCAAAAGAGGTGTAGTTCTCATATCTCTTGCATTAAAAATTTTTTTTTTTAATGTTGCATATCCCTTACAGGATGTTGCAGTCAACACCAGCATTATTTCAGCTGCTGTTGATGTACTAGGCAAATTTTACGTTCAGTAGTTTGCCATTGCTCAGTAGTTTTAGTCTCAGTAGCACTAACATTACCATAAGCAATAATGGGCAAGAATAGGAACATTGTAATTTACTAAGCACAAGACAAGGGGCAACTAAGGACATCTGAATGGTTGAATGTCGGGAGAAGATAGGGGGAGATGACCCGAGAAGTGGACAAGTAAAGGATTGACTTAATTGCTCAGGTCTTTTTCCCATATGGCTCAGTCTTTCTCTGACAATAAGTTGAAGCTATAAACCTACAAAATCCAACTGTCGTTCCTGTTTATAGTTAAAGGTATAAATCTACAAAATCCAACCGTTATGTTCCTGTTTATAGTTAAAGGTATAAACCTACAAAATCCAACCATTATATTCCTGTTTATAGTTAAAGATATAAACCTACAAAATCCAACCATTATGTTCCTGCTTATAGTTGGTATAAACCTACAAAATCCAACCATTATGTTCCTGTTTATAGTTAAAGGTATAAACCTACAAGATCCAACCATTATGTTCTTGTTTATAGTTAAAGGTATAAGCCTACAACATCCAACTGTTGTTCCAGTTTATAGTTAAAGGTATAAAGCTACAAAATCCAACCATTATGTTCCTGTTTATAGTTAAAGGTATAAACCTACAACATCCAATTGTTGTTCCTGTTTATAGTTAAAGGTATAAACCTACAAAATCCAACCATTATGTTCCTGTTTATAGTTAAAGGTATAAACCTACAAGATCCAACCATTATGTTCCTGTTTATAGTTAAAGGTATAAACCTACAAGATCCAACCATTATGTTCTTGTTTATAGTTAAAGGTATAAACCTACAAAATCCAACTGTTATGTTCCTGTTTATAGTTAAAGATATAAACCTACAAAATCCAACCGTTATGTTCCTGCTTATAGTTGGTATAAACCTACAAAATCCAACCATTATGTTCCTGTTTATAGTTAAAGGTATAAACCTACAAGATCCAACCATTATGTTCTTGTTTATAGTTAAAGGTATAAGCCTACAACATCCAACTGTTGTTCCTGTTTATAGTTAAAGGTATAAAGCTACAAAATCCAACCATTATGTTCCTGTTTATAGTTAAAGGTATAAACCTACAACATCCAATTGTTGTTCCTGTTTATAGTTAAAGGTATAAACCTACAAAATCCAACCATTATGTTCCTGTTTATAGTTAAAGGTATAAACCTACAAAATCCAACCATTATGTTCCTGTTTATAGTTAAAGGTATAAACCTACAAAATCCAACCATTATGTTCCTGTTTATAGTTAAAGTTATAAACCTACAAAATCCAACCATTATGTTCCTGTTTATAGTTAAAGGTAAACCTACAACATCCAATTGTTGTTCCTGTTTATAGTTAAGGTATAAAGCTACAAAATCCAACTGTTATGTTCCTGTTTATAGTTAAAGGTATAAAGCTACAAAATCCAACCATTATGTTCCTGTTTATAGTTAAAGGTACAAACCTACAAAACCCAACTGTTATGCTCATAACCAACAAAATTCAACTGTTCCTGTTTATAGTTAAAAGTATAAATCTACAAAATCCAACTGTCGTTCCTGTTGATAGTTATAGGTATAAGGTATAAACCTACAAACTCCAATTGTCGTTCCTGTTTATAGTTAAGGGTATAAGAACAAGGTATAATCACTAGTGTGAGGTCAGGTAAAGATATTTGCAACTCAACACCTATGGCAACAACTTGAGAAACGCATGGAAACTTTAACGCAGGACTCTGTTCCAGGCCTGGAGAACTAAGAGTCACAAGCAAGAAGCTCGAAGGCACTTGTACATTCAAGAGAGACACCTCACTGTGGTTGGAGATGTGAGGAAACCTTATGTATGTATGGTAGGTTACTTGTATTTGTCTACCATGTAAACACCTTTCATGAGTAGGTGTGGAGGTTTGAACAGGTACTTCGCCTTGCCCAAAGGTGTCTCCCAAAGGCTGGTGGAGGGAAGAAGGGGACTACATACAATGTGAGGATATTCAGATAAATGTCTCTACCTGATTTCATTAACCCGGGGCAATGGATGCATCACAGCCATCTTCTTCTGTTTGGCACTGTTCATCAGCTCAGGAGTTAAGATCATCTGGTCACAAACCTACAGAAACAGCAAAATACATCATTTGTCATGAACAGTCTGTTGGGTAGACACTGTCTATAGCAAATTACAGTATGACGTGAGACTTTAGTTGTGGTAAACAAGATACTTCAGACATTTAGGCTGTGGTAAGACTAGACACTTAGGCTATGGTAAGACAAGACATTTAGGCTATGGTAAGGCTAGACATTTAGGCTGTGGTTTAGTTTAGTTTAGTCGTTGGATCAACATCACGGCACACGGTTTAAACCCATAAGTGCTCCGTTTTCCTCCTAACTCAAACCTGAGTCTGGAGAAACTCAGCTCAATGCACGAACTCCGTTTCATCGGCGAGGATCCTGAAATACTTTGGGTAGATTTTAAACTCAAAATTTTGCCAGGGCAGCGCCATTAGGCTACTCTATTTCGATGTCCAACTGCCAAGGGATTTTTTACGTGCGCAACAATACACACAATCTCACTACCCAGAGACCTGGGGAAATTTTATTACTGGAAGTCCAGGTGGATTTTTTAAATAAATCCCGGTCCTCTCCTGTGCCTGAACCCGGGACCTCCAGCAATCGAGGCGGACACCATACCTCGAGACCACTCAGCCCCCCTTAGGTTGTGGTGAGACAAGCCAGTCTCCGTGGTGATGATGTTGCGGATGCGATTCGTAATGCCGCTTACCCGCGTTCGAAACACATCAGTGACCGCTTTGGCAGCAGACCGTGTCTGCGTTAGTTTTAATGTGTTGGAGCCAGTCATTCAGAAAGCAATGGGAAACTACTGAACGTAAAACTTGCCAAGACATCAACAAGGGCAGTAAAATGCAACTTTTAAAAAAAAAGACAAGACATTTAGGCTGTGGTAAGACAAGATATGCAGGCTGTAGTAAGACAAGACATGTAGACTGGTAAGACGATAGACAGTGGCAAGACAAGACATGTAGCCTGTGGTAAAACAAGACAGGCTGTGGTAAGACAAGACACTTGGGTTAAAGTAAGACAAGAAACTTCAGCTGCATAGGGAAAGACAATTACGCTGTGCTAAGGCAGGATACTTAAGTTATGGTAAGGCTAGATATTAGGCTGTGGTAAGACAAGACACTCAGGCTGTGGTAAGACAAGACTATGGTCAGACGAGACATTTCAAACATGGCAATAAAAGAGAAGACAAAAGAACTAGGATGTAAATGTCTAATTACCTTGTCGTAATCGGCCATGCTATCAAACCTTTCTTTCTGGA
This sequence comes from Cepaea nemoralis, assembly GCA_014155875.1. Lineage (NCBI taxonomy): Eukaryota > Metazoa > Mollusca > Gastropoda > Stylommatophora > Helicidae > Cepaea > Cepaea nemoralis. Next base: position 273,370 of record JACEFZ010000288.1, on the reverse strand, counting down.
TACGAGTCATGTACAGGACGTCTGTTTCTGGGAGAGCATCCTTGATGTTTGTGAAGAATTCCTAGAATGCAGTAAATTAACATACTGAATATTGATGTATATGGTGATGCCGTCCTATAAATGTAGTAAATTAACATGTTTTTCCATGTGGTGATGTAGTCCTATTAATATAGTAAATTAACAATGTTTATGTATATATTGATATAGTTTTTGAAGTGTAGTAAATTATCATACAAAATGTTTACATACCTAGTGGTGTAGTCCTACGAATGTAGTAAATTAACATAACTGAATGTTTACATATATGGATATATGGTGGCATAGTTCCATGAATGTAGTAAATTAACATTAACTGAATGTTTATACACAGTGACAGTTCTATGAATGTGGCAAATTAACACACACAGTGTTTACGGTCACTGTAAGATGAAACAGTTCATTCACCTGTCTAATTCCTTTCGCAGCCACCAGGTTGATGATTTCCTCAGGCATTTCTAGCCCAGGGATGGCCACGTATCTGATGTTGACCTTGTACAGTGTCAGCAGCTTGGCCAATGAGTGGACTGTCCGGCCATTCTTCAAGTCTCCAACCATGGTTATCTATGTATTGTAATGAGAAAAAAACAGAGCTCTTAACAAGAAATTCCTACATTGTGATTTTCATTAAATAAAATTTAAAAAACAAATCCCTTTTCACAGCCTGAGTATTGGGTACATGGTGTTGGCTCTATGTTTGTAGACCACTGAGGCTTGATGGCTGATGTGGCTTGATGGCTGATGTGGCTTGATGGCTGATGTGGCTTGATGGCTTATGTGGCTTGATGGCTTATGTGGCTTGATGGCTGATGTAGCTTGACGGCTTTGATGGCTGGTGTGGCCTGTGCCACACAGAGAAAAAGAGAGAAAAAGACACTGGCTGCCTTTGCTTCCCAAGACACTATGGTACCCAAGTTAGGCTTGGTTGACCTGTGAGCCCAGGTTCAAACACACACCACTGGGCCTGCAGCCAAGTGTGCTAATGATGATGGTGGTGGTGACGATGATGATGATGACAATGGTGATGGTGATGATGATGGTGGTGGTGGTGGTAATGATGATGGTGATGATTATGATGGTGATGATGATGATGAAAAACACTTCCACTTCTTCAACTAGCTCTTTTTATTTCCATCTTCTTTAAGGCTTATTTCTGCAGGAAAATGTAATAACCGTGTTTGTTATTTATTTACAGGACACTATTGCACTACAGGCAAACCTACAGGTGTTCAGTCATGAGAAGCAGATAATGAAATGTAAAACACCATTACCGTAACTCTGATAACATTCACAGTCTGTATTAATTCTTCATACTAATTATGTCTGCTATTAATTTTCTAGTGAAATACTTTTGCAGTTTCAAAATCACCTCTCACCATGTAAATCAGTAAAAAAAAATATACAAAGTTGCTCCTCCATGAAAAAAATATGGCCTGTAATTTCCAAGGCTTGTGTCAAATTTGATCTCACACAAAAGCAAGAGGAAAGGAGGCAGGTAGGCAGGCAGGTAGGCAGGAAGGGAGGCAGGAAGGAAGGAAGGAAGGAAGGAAGGAAGGAAGGAAGGAAGGAAGGAATGTAATCACATGCATGCAACAAAACCATCACAGAATCCAGCACTGACCGTGAGTCCATTGACGGTGCCAATCTCCTCTCGAATGGTGAAGACATCCAGAAGGGCTTGTGTTGGGTGCTCCCCGATGCCATCACCTGCATTCACGACCGGCTTGCGGCTAACTTTTGATGCCCCCTGTTTCGTTAAAAATAGTTGAACAGTTAAGCAAAATATTATTTAGCACTAATTACAAATCCAAACAGGCCAACTCGTACCATACAGTTATTACGCTTATTTATTCCACTTCTCCATTGGTGTAAAAGTGCTTTTGTGTGTGTGTGTGGGGGGGAGGCGCGGCAATGAATATTTTTAACCAATGACGGGGCTGCTAAAACATAACGGGGACTGAACTTTGTGCTCCTTTAAAAATGGGTAGCGAGTGTTTCCCTGGCAGGGGTTGTGTCTCTTTACATCTTTTGTGAGAAGCATGTGATGACTGTGAATCTGCAACCATAGTCAGACTGCAAGAACAGCAAGTTAAAAGAGGTGTGGCCAGACAACAATATGCAGGAAGCCAAAGAAGATTAATAAACCAACACAGAACTGGTGACGTGAGTAGCTAGATGCTGCGGGATTTACTGAGGAGGGGATCCGAGCACTTATGAACTGAATGGTTCAATGTGCAATGAAGATGATCTGTTGACTAACTTACTAACATCTGGTTGATAGCAAATTCAGAGATGTCAGATAAGCGAAGCTTGGTCAGACAAATACCCGCATAAATATATTATACTATAGAAAACAAATTATAACAAAACACAATTATAACACTATAAGTAACACGTTTATGGTTATTTGTGCTGTCCCTGACAAAGATTTGTTAACCAACGCGTCACAAAAATGATACAATGTGAAAGTAGTAGTCTTGACTGATATTGTGAAAAGCATGTTTTCATTGCGCAGGTAAAATGCAACATTAGTAGTTTGGTTTGGTTTGGCACTGTAAAATTACTCCTGCATTATACACACACAACTACAGGAGTGCTCATCAGTGTTCATCATCACGTCTGCTATCACAGATCTCATACAAATAATCTCAACACAGCGCATAAACTCATACACTCCTCCGCCAGGATTCACATTTATGTTTACGAGAATTAAACTATTTTTAAAAAACATTTATTTTGTGGGTAGGGTGTTGCCATATACCTGGATCAGGATATGGATTATAAGACACACTTTGCACGGCATTAGTTCAAAAGAATGATAAGTGTGCAGGACGTTTTGGTGCAAGCGTGAAAGCATCACAGAAAACGTCACTGAGAGATCAGTTAGACTTGGGCTGCCGTCCTGTTCGGACGCAGCATGTCTTTTGAGCATGGCTAACAGTCAGTTATGCCGCTCTTTGTGTTAATTCAGTGTGTGTGATTTCAAGTGGTTCTTGTGGAGCGATTGGGTTTGTCGACATGTGACAGGAGTCGTCAGATTAAAGTCTGCAAGATATAAAATCATATCGTCTTATAAAGGTTTGTTGCAGTGGCCGTTTCTTGGTTGTCGTTTTCTATTTCAAGTATAAGGAGAGATGTATAATGTTTGAATGGATGGGAATGTATTAGTCCTCATGCCCTTAGATGAGTCGTCGATATCACTTCGTGACAGGTGTCTAGTTTGGACATCTTGCCCCGGGCAGAAGCCTATTCTGCTCATTGAGCTACTGTTCCCAACTACCATGGGAATTCTAATGTGTGCACAGTTTATCACCTTTTTCGACAAGGTTGGTTGTCTGATTCGGGGAGAAGTTTCATTAGGCTTTTTATTTTGTAGAAATCCCCACCATGATTCATATGAGGTATTCTTGAGTAAAAGGCTGGCTTAAAGTCTCTAAGCCACCTACATCCCTAATAAACAGCATAAGAAACATGGTAAAATGTAGTCTTTTTATTTGAGTGCCTGGTCGGAGTGGATATTTAGACAAAGACGCCTTAAACAATATATTGCATGATTTCTTGCCTTGTATTTTCTGCTGCATCTCGTCTTAGCGTGCGTACTGCAGCGTTATATGTCACATAAAGTGAATAAATGAAGAATACTTTGGGTGAAATTCTAAGTGCATAGTCACTGAAATTGTTCGAAGGCGGAGAACGTTATCTCAATGGAAGATTTAATAGAAAGTCCTTCTGTGTGAATACTGGTTATCTTGACTCTTCGTTCCTTTCTATCATCTGATAGTTTAATAAGTTTTTGCTTATATTATTGTTTACAGTTCAGCAATTTAACCTTTTCACCATGGCAGCCTTTTGTAAGATACCAAATATACTCACCAATTTAAAAAAAACTAAATTGCAGTGAGAAAGAGTATTATAGTTTAGTATAGTATGGTATAGTATAGTATATTGCATGGCATTGCATGGCATGGCATAACGTAAGTGCTGTGTAGAACATATACAGCTGTATGCGTCTGAAATATGGAGGACAATAAGTAGACATGCTGAGAAACGCCTAATGGCAGTAGAAAAGTGGTTTCTGAGAAAAATGCGAAGAATACCATAGAGGAATAGAAATCTGAATGAGACAAATGAATACTACTGTAATTTGATCAGAGAAATCAAATGTAGGCAGTAAAGATTTGTTCATTATAATGAGAAAGAAACCTTTAAAACTTAGTTACAACTGGCAAACTTGATGAGGAAAGAGCAAGAGGAAGATAAGAAACAAATTCCAGGATGGCTTGGCCACATGGCATAAAGTGAGACAAGAACACAGGCCTGATCTGAGACTCTGGTGTGTGAAATGGTGACCCATGACCCCCATGCTTATTGGCATGGCACATGATGATGATGTGTAAACTTTCTACATACCCCAATCTTTGTATTCCTCGGTCTCTCTCCTCTACTATTTTCCTTTATAAAGCTAATTTCTATATTCCACTTCTCTTGACACGCTTCATTTAATTTTCTGTAACTTGTAATAGTTTTTTTTTTTTTAATGAGTGATCTAGTAACATTAGCAGCTGTTAATACTTCAGCATCTGTTTTCTTCCCTGTCCACGATATTTTCAACTACCCAAAAACCCACATCACCACTGCCTCTAGTTTCCCCATGACTTCATTACTCACTCATTGTCCAGAAATCACATCCACACAGAGAAGAACTGGTCGCGCACAACTTTTCAGTCAGAGAATCTGTGTCAGTCATGATACTGCAATATATGTTGCATGTCCTTTGCAGGGCACAACGATCAAATCCTGGATGATTTTCTAACTAATTTTGCGTCCAGTTGTTTAACTAATTTTGCGTCGTTGTTTGCCTTTGCTTTCTGAACAAGACAAAGTCGAACTGACCAGTGTGTGGATAAACCCACTATGGTCAGCACTCTAGTATGTCAGCGTGGGTTTGATAAACCTCTTGGTCATCCTGACCACTTCATACTGAAGTACTGTACATAAATGATCAAATGTGCTTTCATGGGGAACTAATAACTTTACCTGCACTATTCCAGGTTTGGGATGACGAATCACAATAACATCAGCATATCCTGCCATCATCGACACAGTGTCTGGTAGGATAAAGAGACAGCTCATTATATTTTACATTATATAAAATAAAGTGTTTATTATATTGTACATTCTATTAAATAAAATATGTGTGGGAGAAAGAGACTGCTCATTAGATTGTACACCCCCGGGAAAGTTAACCCGGTCAACAAATGCCCACAGAAGTCAGATGTGTCGGCCTAACGGCGCAAGAACGCAGCTCTGCTGTAAACAGGCACAACGCAATCACATCCAGAAAAAAAAACTCCGGATGAGCGAAGAAGAAGAAGATTCTACATTATATCAAATAGTATGTGGGAGAAAGAGATTGCTATACAAGTCACTTGTTATATCATACTTTTATATGGGTGTGAGAGTTGAGACTCGCTGCAGAAATAGAACTTTAGTTACGTGCCCGGCTGACCTCAGATAACACAACCAACAACTATCTCACTCAAATCGCTATGTATTTATCATGCACAAGTACCCACCTCTCTCTCACTCTTTTTATCATGCACAGGAGGACAAGTATGTTCACTTTCTCCCTCACACTGTGTTTATCATACAAAAGAGTAGAAGTATCCTCTCTCTCTCTCTCTCTCTTACTATGTGGTTATAATGCACAAGAGAACAAGCTCTCTCTCTCCCTCTCTCTCTCTCCCCTGTATTTATCACCCACACGAGTACACATACCTTCCAAGCTCTCTCCTTTCATCGTTGACGAGGTCATCTCATTAAACTGGACGACCGTGCCCCCTAGCCTCTGCATGGCCACTGTAAATGAACAGCTGGTTCGTGTTGACACCTCATAAAACATAGAAGCTAGAACCTTCCCCTGGAAACAATCACGAGAAGAAGAGATATTCAACCAGTCAAACAAACTAAATTCACAAATATCAAATGTGCAGGCAATGACCATGTCATGTTAATACAAAGTAAAGGCAAAGTTACTCGCATGGCAGATACTTCTTCTTCTTCTTCGTTCATCCGGAGTTTTTTTTTTTCGGGTGTGATTGCGTTGTGTCTGTTTACAGCAGAGCTGCGTTCTTGCGCCGTTAGGCCGACACATCCGACTTCTGCGGGCATTTGTTGACCGGGTTAACTTTCCCGGGGGTTTCTTAGGACGTTTGACTCTCACTGTTGTGGTGTTATCTCCCATCCTAGCTGGCTCATATAGAACAGCCAAAGACATCCTGGTCAGCCCTCAAGGGAAGGCAGGGGGCAGACCATGGGCATTCCCCGCCATCCAAGGAGGCTTCCATACTTTCAGAGCCAAAACACAGCGCTCTGGTACTGGGCTCACCCAAGGAATCGTCACGTCCTGCATATGGCTGCTTAGCCTCACTTCCGTATATTGGGCCTTCCGTTCACCATAGGCTGTTCTTCCGGAAACCAGAAGAATGCAGAGTGCAGATGACATCCACACAGTGAGCTTTCGATTCAGACTTTCCGCACAATGGATTTGCTATCCGAGCAATATTCCATTTCGTGCCACTAGGACACTTTTTCCACCTTTTTTGAAAGCCCACACAGTGAGCTTTTGATTCGGACTTTCCACATAATGGATTTGCTATCCAAGCAATATTCCATTTCGTGCCACTAGGACACTTTTCCCACCTTTATTGAAAGCCCACACAGTGAGCTTCTGATTCGGACTTTCCACGTAATGGATCTCCTATCCAGCAATATTCCATTTCATGCCTCTGGGAGGCTTTTGTAACCGACATACATGTGGTATGAAGTGTGGCCGTCTGAATACTTCTTCATACACCTTTAAATGTCAACCTGTATGTAGTTAAAGTAAGCTACGGTCAACTTGAGCTTGTTGATATCTCCATAGAGCTTGTCCTCAAATGAAGCAGGTGTGGGCCAAAATATCTTTCTCTGTTCTGCATATGTTGGGCAATCCTGAAGCAAATGTTTTGCTGTCATTTTTCCAGTTTGACAATAACATTCATCGGTATCTCCTATCTTTAGTTTATTGAACAAGTGGTATTTCAGCCTGTTATGTCCTGTGCGGAGTCTGAAGATTGCTACTTGTTCTCTTCTGTCAAGTTTGTAATATGCATCATCCTTCTGGTGGCCTGGATGCTCTGATTCCCATTTGGTTCTATAGGTGCTTTTTATCAACCTCTTTGCCTCATTATAGGTTATGTCTATGTCAGGCTGTGGTAGTCGTCCGCCCTCTTTTGCCAGTCTGTCAGCCTCTTCATTTCCAGGTATACTGCAATGTGATGGGATCCACTGTATTACAACTTTTTTGGATTTCTGGCATAGACCATGGAGTGCTGCTCTTAGGTCAGCTATTTCTGTACTGTTATTGCTCTTCAGTATTGAGACAGCTGACTTTGCATCTGTGAAGATAGCTATTTGCTTCTCTTTATTTTCCTCCATCAAGAGCATTTCTGCTGCAGTTTTCAGAGCCTCTACCTCCGCTTTGAAGTTACTTGAAAACTTTCCAGTTGCCACTGAATGTGTTTTTTTCACTCCATTTTTTAAATTTAGGAGAATTCCTCCTCCTCCATTCTCTATTGAATTTTTGGCTGATCCATCTGTATATGCATGGGTCCAATTGCTGCTTGGGTAATGTTCTTTTATGTAGTTTAGGGTTATTTCTCTTCTTTCGGTTTCATGCTGAGTGTTCTTTTTCTCAATACTAGGAATGTTTTCTATCATCTCAGGCAGTTGCTGCTGTCTCCAAGCTGGGAACTTGTCTGCATTGTAAATAGGTTTGACTGTTGATATGTTAAGTATGGGATCTGCCCTAATCTTTCGTTTTGCAGTTTCAACAAAGTTGCTACGCTTCAGTCGTCCCTTTCCAAAACCACTAAACCTTTTATACATAGGGTGGTCTGTCAATCTTCTAAATTTTTCTGCTTGTTGCTGGGCTCTGCTATCTCTTCTATCCTGCATTGGTTGTAAACAAGTGATCTTTTCAAGTTCATTAATAGGCGTTGTCTTCAGGCTTCCAGTTATGATTCGCATTCCTTGATTTTGGACTCTACTTATTTTGTTAAAGTTTGACTTAGCTGCTGTTGCCCAAGCTGCAATGCCATATTCCAGTACTGGCCTCACCCGTCCAGTATATAACTTCTTGAGAACTTTCTCATCTGCTCCCCACGTTGTACCAGCAAGCTTTTTCATTATTGCCATTCTTTGCCTTGCTCTTGTTCGATTTTTCTCAACCTGTGTTTTCCATGTCAGGCGACGATCAAAGGTGACTCAGAGATAAGTTTGGATTTTCTTCATGGCGCAATATTTTTCCATTCAATACCAGCTTAGGTTGTTGAGTTTTATTTGAGAGGGAGAACACTGTGCATGTTGTTTTCTCCTCACTTATCTTCACTAGCCATGATTTTGACCAGTCCTCTAGTGCTAATAAGGCTTGCTGTATTCTGCTGTTAGCTGTACTAATATATTCTTCAGATGTCCATATGGCTAAGTCATCTGCAAAGGATGATGTGTGTACTCTGGCTGGAAAATTTTCTGTGATGTCGTTTATATATGCTAGGAATAATGTTGGTGAAAGAACTCCTCCTTGGGGGACACCTTGCTCCAACAGCATCATTTTGCTGGTTTGTCCTTGTACTTTTGTCCTGGCAGTTCTGTTCTCAAGGTAGTGGCTGATCCATTTGTACATTTTCCCACAAACATGCATTTTTTGCAGTTTTACTTTCAGTCCTTCCTTCCATACTTTATCAAATGCTTTTTCTAAATCTATCCAGACCGCTAGTGTGTGCTTTTTCTCTTGGAAGGCATCCTCTATTTCCTGAGCTATATAGGTTATTTGATCTTCAGTGGATCTGTACTTTCTGAATCCTGCTTGGTGTGGTGTTAAGAGATTGTTTTCTTCCAGATGCCATGTTAGCCTGCCATTGATAATGCGTTCCATTAATTTTCCTACACAGCTAAGTAGACTGATAGGTCGATAGCCATTTAGTTCTTCCAGGTCTTTTCCTTTCTTTGGGATTGGTATTAGTATAGCTTCCTTCCATGCCTGTGGGACTATTCCTCTCTTCCAGCTGTAATTTAGGACTGCTAGTAGTTTCTTTTTTGCCTTAGTGCCTAGTCCTATTAGCATTTCGTTTGTGATTCCATCCTTTCCTGGTGATTTCTTCTTTTTTAGGGTATTCATTGCCTGTTCCATTTCTTCCATTGTTAGATTTGCCATCATATATTCTGCTGCTGTCTCTGTATTTGTATGATGTATCTGTTTGTCTTTGATTGCTTTCTTCTGTTCGGTTGTAATATCAATGTGGTTTGCATTTGCATAGTGTTCCATTAGTGCATTTGCAGCCTTTTTTCCTGTAAGCAAGGCATTTCCTTGTTTAATTGTTATTTGTTTGTTGCTAGGTCCTTCATTGTTCATGGCTTTCACTAGTTTCCATAGTTTGTTTCCATCCCTGTCAAAATTCAGGTTTTCTGTTTTTTTCCTCCAACAATCTCTTGTTGTTTGATTTACTGTTCTTTTATATTTTGCTGAGATGGCTTTGAGAGAGATGTTCGCTTCAATTGTTTGTTCTCTCTCTGCTGTCTTCCTGGCATCTTCAACTTTGTCCTCCAAACTTTGTAGTTCTTCAGTCCAGTATGGTTTGTAATTTTTCCTCGCTCCTCTTGGAATGGACTCAGTGGCTGCCTGTATTATCGCTCTGTTTAGACTTTCCACCATTTGCTTTATGTTGCCATATCGTGTATTTATGTTTTCACAATATTTGTCTGTTAGTATGGCAAATCTGTCCCAATCTGCTCGTTTGTAATTCCAGCGGGGCAAGGGCTTTTGCTCCTGTGGAACATATTCCATATTCATTACAAGCTTGATTGGTCTGTGGTCACTACCTGCTAATTGGTCCAGCACATGGCGATCGATTTTGTGGAGGATGTCTCCTGTGCAGAAAGCTAAGTCTGGAGTAGAAGTGGTAAGCCATCTTCTGGAGTAGAAGCTCGGTGTGTCATCCGCTTTGTTGAGTAGATGGAGATTTGAGTCTATTTCCCAGTCCTCCAATTCATCTCCTCTTTTGTCAGTATCTGGGTATCCCCATCTTTCTGAACGGCTATTAAAGTCTCCGACAATAATGCAGTTTGTGTCAGTTATTTTCATGTTTGAGAGTGTAAGGTCCTTATCTGCTGGGCTATACAGATTGTAGATTCTTATTTTCACGTCCTTTATCATTATATCAACACCTATAATTTCCGTTTGGTTGTCAGAGATCACAGATACTTCGCTGCAAGGTATTGTATTTCGTGTAAGTATTAGAACTCCTCCTTTGTGTCCTTCGCGGTCGAAACGTGTGGCCTGATATCCTCTGACTGAGAATTTGTGATTGGCATTTAGGTGTGTCTCTTGAATGCATGCCACATCTATTCTATCTTTATGAAGACGCTGTGTTAGGGAGTCTTTCTTCTTGTAAACTCCTTCGGCATTCCACTGTAGTATGTTGAGTGTCCGGGGTATTTGGTCAATAGCTCTTAACCTACTCCTCTGTGCCTTGACTCCACAGCACAGGGGAAGGTGACCACCAGTAGTCATGGGTGGACCCCCTCGAGGCAGGGGGCCCGGCACTATCGCCGCCTGATGGGACTTCACGGGATTAGCACCATAACGATTAATTTTGATTTGTGACATCATGAATTAAGTTACGTTGCACTGCTTTATCAAGCCTGTGGCTCAGTACATCCGATTTCGACAAGCATTTATTCGGGATGCTTTCCCTAGCCTTTGACTGTCCCCAGTCTACCTACAAGGCAGCAGGTTTTACGTTGCACTGCTTTGTCAAGCCTGTGGCTCAGTACATCCGATTTCGACAAGCATTTATTCGGGATGCTTTCCCTAGCCTTTGACTGTCCCCAGTCTACCTACAAGGCAGCAGGTTTGTGTGTCTCTTTGTCTGGTCCCTCTCCCTTGACCTGTCCGACATGGGTGGCCCTACCAGTAGCTGTGCTACTGTCGGCATAGCTCTTGGGGTCATTGGGACGCACAAGCCCCTCTACCTCGTCACGGTGGACACACAGCAGAGGGGGCATGGCAGATACTATGATTGAGGTTCAGGGTTAAGGGCGAGAAGATTGGCTTCATTGCACCGGGTTTTAACCCATATAGCTCAGTCTCTTTCCGCAGGGCAGCCTGCTGAAAACACACACAAAGTACAAACTTCGCAGCTCCAGCGATACCTCCAGGAATCTCAGAGAAAATTTCACTCGTGAACCACATGACGAAGAATGGAATTGAACCGTGTCTTTGAAACACGAGGCAGGCAGATTAACCACTTCACCACAGAGACACCCCCATGCAGAAATATCAGTTGCTACCTTGAGGTCATTCAAAACAGCTTGAGAAATGAATCCACAGGTATTGATTAGCATTCATAGCAAGGGAAGGAAAGAAGTAGAGACCAAGAGAGACAAACTAGACCCCTCACATGTCACTGAGGTATGAAGTGTTACATTCCAGACAATGGTATGAGGTGTAGTGTCCAGTTCCCATGCTCGCCACTTTCTCATATCTAATTTGAGGCTGGGTCACTCCCGGAGCCATACTGGTGGTGAAAAATTAAATAATTCTGCAACTGTTGGGTGGCTGTACCCTGACTACTTCCTTGAAAAGCAAACATGCCAACTACTATATTCAATCAATCAGGTGCCATCTCCACAATGAAGGTTGTCTGCATTAGATCTATAACACTTTCTCTTGCCCTGACTGTAAATTCTGTCGGGCTGATGTTCATCCATCTTTTGATGTTATCTTCCCACTTGTACCATTACCTCTTGCTCGCTTGCCCTCAATCTTGCCCTCCAGTTTTTATAAGAGTATCATGTCTTTTAACGTGACCAATATATTTCACTTGCCTCCTCTTTATTTCTTTTATCAACTCTCTCTTCATTCCCAGTTTTTCTAGAACCTCTCCATTTGATTGTTTGTGTGTCCATGAAATACGACAGATTCGTCTGTATATCCACATCTCCAGGGCTTCTAGGCGACTTTCTACTATATTATGCCAGAGTAAATAAAGTCAGACACACATGTTTCTTGGTGATATGGGAATTGGCCTCTACTGTTATTTGTCTGATCCCTGGGATTAACAAAAAGATGCACAGAAAACTGGCTGCCGTATAGGTAGACTAGAAACAGTTACAAGCTAGGGAATGCAGAACTTAAGAGATATTTTTTGGGGCATTAGCTCGCTTAGAACTCAAGTATAGTCCATATTTGTGCGACTACTACTAGAGCACTGGACCGATTTTTGTGTGTGGATTAACATTCCCTGTTTCCAGTGTCCCTGCTTTCAGGCGAAACCAGTCCGACTTCTTAAGTACTTGCAATTTACGTCCCCAAGTCAAGGATGAGAAGTCAACATTTTAGTCCAACTGACCGGTGTAATTGAACCCGCTGCCTCGGCATCGCCACATCAGAAGTTTAAGAGTTTATCCATTCGGCCTTGCTGACCATAAAAGGTGCCTCTCATATTATGAGAAGCTGGGTTGCCAGTTTGATGAAGCAGTACAAGGAAACTTGTTTCAAGTGATAAATAAAACTACTTTTAAACAACAGGGACTCTTACCTTAAGTACATGGTCCAGGGGTCTGTCCTTGGATACGGCCACTTTATAATTGTGAGCCAAATTGAAAATTTGAGACAACTAAAGGAAAAACAAAACAAGGGTAACAATTAATAAATACATAACTGATGTTTTTCAATTGTCTCAACTCATTCACTGATTAATTTTATGGAAATATGTGACTGACCTCTTAAATAAATACTGACTAATGTACCGGAAATATGTTTTCCTCTAATGAATCACTGACTAAGGTATGGAAATATATACTTCTCTACTAAATCACAGATTAATGTACTAGAAATATGTATTTTTCTAATGAATCACTAATTCATTTGAAATAATTATGGCTAATAAATCACTGACTTACTGGGGAAAAAATAGTTTCTAATAAATCAGCAACTAATGAATGTATTGAAAAAAAAATTAAATCTAAAAAATCACCAACTAAAAAATGTAACTCCAATTTTACGTTCGGTAGTTTGCTATTGCTCTCTAACAAGAAATCGACACTGAAGTCCAACAGGCCAGTGTAGGAGTTGAGCCCGCTACCCCAAAATAAGTGCAGCGGATGTTTCAGAGCCACCGCACTCATTCTTTCAGCCACGTTGACTACTAATCATTAAGCAAGCTACTGGAAATATTTGACGAGCCTGGCCAACCCTGGAAGTACGTTGGTAAGAGAAAAGCAACTCCTACCACTACTGGCAATTAAACAACGGACCTCTGGTCTACTGCAAACAGGCACAACACATTTACATCCAAAACAAAAGTATCAGACAAATGAAGACTTGCAAGTTTACTACTGAGGAGATGAGAGCGTTTATGGACAAGTCCAAGAGTGTCATCACAACTAGCATTATGCAGAACTAAACACAATTCCCCCGTACAGCTTCCATCACAATCGTACATAATTAATTAAAATTAACACCTGACCTGGTCCTTATTGAAAGACATAACTGTCAGAAGATGCTGGCCTGTCAAGCCAGGGACAGGGTGAGGGAATGCAATCGGTTGTAAAGATGAAACCATCATCCCTGGAATGAATGCTGGCTCACTCTTGTGGCGCTGACTCTCTGAATATCCGGTGTGCAGGTCTCGAGAAAGATCTATTATAAACACAAATGCATCAATTATAATGCATATACAAGTTGATCAATTAGCTGGTAGAATCACTTAACATTGTTGCCAGATTATTCCAAAATGGCAACTGGAAAAATATATTTTGTGATGCATGAAATAAAGTGACGTCTGAAAGTTGTATCATTTGTGAAACTATGTCAAAGAAAATCAAAGCTGTGTAACCTAGAGAATAAACCATGCACATGCACTCCAGACTAGTAACTTTACACCAGACACGTCAATAATTAAGTTATATATTTAAAAGTTATGCATCTAAAAGTCTGAATGTTACATTAGACATGAAGTATATATTTCAAAGTTATGTGTCTCAAGGTCCAAATGTTACATTAGACACTTGAAGTATATATTTCAAAGTTATGTGTCTCAATGTCCAAATATTACATTAGACATGAAGTATATTTCAAAGTTATGTGTCTGAAAGTCTGAATGTTACATTAGACTTCTGAAAGTTACATTAGACATGTTAGATCTAAAAGTTTAGTTTCACATAGTTTACAGTATTATTTATAAGTAGTTTTATATCTTTATTATTATTATATTCTTCTTCTTATTTAGTTCTCTATTATTATTATTATATGAGATTACATATTTTTTTTCATGTTGCATATCTCTTACAGGACGTTGCAGTCAACACCAGCATTTTCAGCTGCTGTTGATGTACTAGGCAAGATTACGCTCAGTAGTTTGCCATTGCTTTCTGAGTGACCAGGTCACATACCCCCGTAACCAACGCGGCGCGATCCGCTACCGAATCTCGCACAGCTGCATTACTCACGAGAATATATGGGATTACGGAGAAAGACGTTAACGCCTACGCCAAGGAGACCGGCATATATCACCGGATTACATATTAATTCCATCATTATATGTCTCATTACACAATACTTAACAAGTCCATTTCCATTATATGTAAAAGGAGACTTGTAAAAGTTAACAAGACCCCTATAAAATCAGCTGAGATATTTGAATGTTACTTGAGTTGTTAAAAACTACATGACATATAAAGTTACATAAGACATCTGAAAGTACATATATACACCTCTTCCACTCCCATGCAATACATGACATACAAGTATAACTGGCTTTTTCCTTTGAATCCCAACCACTGTGTAATGTGTTCTCATACTTTTTACTTTGGTCATAATATACAAAGAAATCTGGCCATTCCAGTGGCCACTTCCACTGGGTTAAAACGCCCAGTCTCTTTGAAAGTCATTCACTGTGATGTTCTCATAGTGGTTATTTCTTCCATTCAGCAGCTGTGTGCAAAACCTTCTGACAGACTTTGGTCGAACTGTTCACCTGTATCTGTCGTCTTTTCAGCTGTCAAGCTTCTCAGTAATATTTTCTGTTGGGACTGTAAGAGTTAACCAGCAATTGAAATTGGAATAAGATGAAAACCACCACATGGATACTGGATACTAATAACTGAACAGTTCCCATGGCCTACGCTTAGGTTAATATTCAACAATGGTTAAAAAGATTAGTTAAGGTTTACTAAAGAAATACTACAAAAAAATACTACATGCAGCCCAACTACAATAAAACATCCACTGACCACAATCATGGGTCCACAAAAAATATGAAGGGTTTAAAATTGTATATTAACTGACAGACAAAGTAATGGCAAGTACACTTTTCAATGTTGATTAGTATGTAACAACAAGCAGCACAATAAACACACATACTGGTAAAATAAATACCAGGTTTAATATTAGAGTACTAATGTCTGTGGGTGAATAAAGTAGAATCGTCAGCACATGTGAAGCAGTGGAATCACCACTATCATCAAGTGTTTTCTCTACATTAAATGTCAGCTATTTCCAATGCCCCCTTTCCTGTGTCTTTATGGTGCAATCATAAAGGCTTAAAGTCTTAAAAGTTGAGAGGATCGACTTCATTACCCCGGGTTTTACCCCATATGGCTCGGCCTCTTTCTGCAGGATGGTGGAACTACTACACCTTGAAAGTTCCCAAATTAGTATTCGGTAGTCCCATAATTTATTGGCCAATCGGCAATCGGTGATGCATCAAACTGGTCATCTACACATCAAAGAACGTTCCTATAGTCTGTCCAGAAATTAATGCCTTCATTCATGATCAATTATGTTGAAAACTGTCTGTTGCATCGTTATGAAATTTTTCCTGCCTTCTTATATTTACCCCCACCCAAGGAATATGTCTTTGATAGGTCCAAAAGCAACTTAAATCATGGAAAGCAGCGACATTTCTTTGATGCTTTGGTGAAAAATTAGTGATTTCTCGCTAACAAACTTGTTTTACAGTAATTTTCTGCCAGTTCAGATGACGACACAAGGCTCTGTGTGAGGCACTTGTCATAAGGCCAATCCTATGTCCCACGACAAAATTAACTATTCAGCGCTAATGTTTCTGTGTGAAGGGGTAATGCATTTAATAATATGGACTTCATCTCTGTCCCGTAAATTATATATGGCATATAAACAAACATTGAAATCTGTTGTACAATCTCCAGAACAAAGATTTGTTTGTTGGGTGGACATAATGATAAGGTTATATGCTAAATCTCATCATTTTCCCTCAGTTGGTTACTGAGATATGGAATTTTATATTGGGGCAGACAAAAGTAAACAGACTATTGTATCTTATTTCAAGCTGGGTGAACCTGAGTAAACAGGGCCTTATTACCAGAAAGTAAATATTTTACAAACAATTATAGAGGCACTGATATTTCTCTGGGATCTTTCGTACTAATACTGAACAACAATGATACCCATAGACCACTATACAACATAGCACCGACTTGAAGATCACAACCAACCAGAACACAGAAACACCATCAACTTATTTACCTGGACAGATCTCTATGAGTGAAAGTGCATCGTCTACAAAAACGGAGTAACAGAAGAGTATTAATATGTGCAGGTATGGGCATATTTTGGGGCATGATTTTTGGCTTTGATACAGGTTCACTTCATTGTATAGGGATATCTCCATAATTGCTCCAGTCTCCTCTCCCATAGATCATGCAAGGAGATTCTCAGCAAAGTGCACAGCTTGCTAGCGCCAATGAGGGTCCACATGTACTTGCTCTTTTTATCATTAACTGCTATTCTTTACATCTGGTTATTCATTATGTTAATTATCTGTTATTAATTTTTATTTAGCTATTGTTCTTGTTTTTTTGTAACTGAATTATTACTACTTGCTTGATTTGCTCTATTTTCTCCACCCCCACCATATAACAGCTGCAATAACCAATTAATCTAGAATGCCAACATTACAATCAGCACAACTATACAACATAAATTACTAAAACCACAGTTCCATACAACAAATGGGCAAACAAACATCTCAACTCTCATATTTGACTACAAAAGCAATCAGCCATGAGATGTAACTTCGGCCACATGCACCCACCCACCCACCAATGGATTAACAGCCAGTTCACTTTGTGAACATTACTGTTTTGTCAACAGACAGGCTATACTTCTTCTTCTTCTGCGTTCATCCGGATTTTTTTGTCGGATGTGACTGCGTTGTGCCTGTTTACAGCAGAGCTGCGTTCTTGCGCCGTTAGGCCGACACATCCGATTTCTGCGTGCATTTGTTGACCGGGTTAACCTTCCTGGGAGACAGGCTATACAACCTCTGAACCAGGGAGTGAACTAAATGAAAACTAAACCGAAGTGAATGTGTGTGTATCTGTGATTAACGCATGTCAGTGTCTCTGAACACATGTTTATAGGCATGTGTCTCGTTTGAGTAGCTCGTGGAAATATTTAGGAATGTTTATATTGTTGAATAATATTTTCGTGGAAATATTTAAGAATGTTCATATTATTGAATACTATTTTCATGGAAATATTTAGGAATGTTCATATTGTTGAATAATATTTTCGTGGAAATATTTAAAAATGTTCATATTATTGAATACTATTTTCATGGAAATATTTAGGAATGTTCATATTATTGAATACTATTTTCATGGAAATATTTAGGAATGTTCATATTATTGAATACTATTTTCATGGAAAAATTTAGGAATGTTCATATTAGGTACTTTACTAACATTTTCTAAATTGCTTTTTTAATTATATAACTGCATAGTTGGATACCTCTGGAAAAAACAAATCCAACGATACCTTATTCAAGTCTGCAAGTGAATTGTAAGCTGAGATATTAATTTTTGTATGTCAGTTTAATATTTAACATTGGCATATTGGTAACCATTGGTAACCCACTCTGGAAAGTGTGACCACAAAACACGTAAGCTAAGGGCAGATAACTGCTCTTGGTTTTTTTTTTTTGCGCTGAGGGGGATAACTCAGGATTTTATTTTGAACACAAAATTCAAATGAAAACCTCAAACTCCCTCTTCCTCCAGCCTCTTCCTCCACTCCTAAATACTAGAATGGGTGGTGAATGCAAACGTGCATCATTATAATCTCGTCGCTCTGAATAATCCATATTAATATTAAAAGATCATCGCTGTATTATGACACGGAAAAATGCTATATTCCCGCCATTGAAATTTAACATGACGCATCTTAGCATACGATCTTAATAATTTCTGTTTGGGATGACCCCGCCAACTAAAATATTTGAAAATTTCACAGTACGCGTAAAAATGGATGCTCAATTTAATTATTTATACTAAATCAAGCGGCAACGTCTATATAACGAGTACTATATATATCCTTAATACCGGGGAACAATAACAAGAAAACTTAAATCGCCGTTTGAAACATCGCCGGCAACGTTCGGTAACGGAAAATGTAGTACCTAGTTCATATTATTGAATACTATTTTCATGGAAATATTTAGGAATGTTCATATTATTGAATACTATTTTCCCCTCTGCTGTGTGTCCACCGTGACGAGGTAGAGGGGCTTGTGCGTCCCAATGACCCCAAGAGCTATGCCGACGGTAGCACAGCTACTGGTAGGGCCACCCATGTCGGACAGGTCAAGGGAGAGGGACCAGACGAAGAGACACACAAACCTGCTGCCTTGTAGGTAGACTGGGGACAGTCAAAGGCTAGGGAAAGCACCCCAAATACATGCTTGTCGAAATCGGATGTACTGAGCCACAGGCTTGACAAAGCAGTGCAACGTGAAACCTGCTGCCTTGTAGGTAGACTGGGGACAGTCAAAGGCTAGGGAAAGCATCCCGAATAAATGCTTGTCGAAATCGGATGTACTGAGCCACAGGCTTGACAAAGCAGTGCAACGTAACTTAATTAATGATGTCACAAATCAAAATTAATCGATATGGTGCTAATCCCGTGAAGTCCCATCAGGCGGTGATAGTGCCGGGCCCCCTGCCTCGAGGGGGTCCACCCATGACTACTGGTGGTCACCTTCCCCTGTGCTGTGGAGTCAAGGCACAGAGGAGTAGGTTAAGAGCTATTGACCAAACACCCCGGACACTCAACATACTACAGTGGAATGCCGAAGGAGTTCACAAGAAGAAAGACTCCCTAACACAGCGTCTTCATAAAGATAGAATAGATGTGGCATGCATTCAAGAGACACACCTCAACGCCAATCACAAATTCTCAGTCAGAGGATATCAGGCCACACGTTTCGACCGCGAAGGACACAAAGGAGGAGTTCTAATACTTACACGAAATACAATACCTTGCAGCGAAGTATCTGTGATCTCTAACAACCAAACGGAAATGATAGGTGTTGATATAATGATAAAGGACGTGAAAATAAGAATCTACAATCTGTATAGCCCAGCAGATAAGGACCTTACACTCTCAAACATGAAAATAACTGACACAAACTGCATTATTGTCGGAGACTTTAATAGCCGTTCAGAAAGATGGGGATACCCAGATACTGACAAAAGAGGAGATGAATTGGAGGACTGGGAAATAGACTCAAATCTCCATCTACTCAACAAAGCGGATGACACACCGAGCTTCTACTCCAGAAGATGGCTTACCACTTCTACTCCAGACTTAGCTTTCTGCACAGGAGACATCCTCCACAAAATCGATCGCCATGTGCTGGACCAATTAGCAGGTAGTGACCACAGACCAATCAAGCTTGAAATGAATATGGAGTATGTTCCACAGGAGCAAAAGCCCTTGCCCCGCTGGAATTACAAACGAGCAGATTGGGACAGATTTGCCATACTAACAGACAAATATTGTGAAAACATAAATACACGATATGGCAACATAAAGCAAATGGTGGAAAGTCTAAACAGAGCGATAATACAGGCAGCCACTGAGTCCATTCCAAGAGGAGCGAGGAAAAATTACAAACCATACTGGACTGAAGAACTACAAAGTTTGGAGGACAAAGTTGAAGATGCCAGGAAGACAGCAGAGAGAGAACAAACAATTGAAGCAAACATCTCTCTCAAAGCCATCTCAGCAAAATATAAAAGAACAGTAAATCAAACAACAAGAGATTGTTGGAGGGAAAAAAACAGAAAACCTGAATTTTGACAGGGATGGAAACAAACTATGGAAACTAGTGAAAGCCATGAACAATGAAGGACCTAGAAACAAACAAATAACAATTAAACAAGGAAATGCCTTGCTTACAGGCAAAAAGGCTGCAAATGCACTAATGGAACACTATGCCAGTGCAAACCACATTGATATTACAACCGAACAGAAGAAAGCAATCAAAGACAAACAGATACATCATAGAAATACAGAGACAGCAGCAGAATATATGATGGCAAATCTAACAATGGAAGAAATGGAACAGGCAATGAATACCCTAAAAAAGAAGAAATCACCAGGAAAGGATGGAATCACAAATGAAATGCTAATAGGACTAGGCACCAAGGCAAAGAAGAAACTACTAGCAGTCCTAAATAACAGCTGGAAGAGAGGAATAGTCCCACAGGCATGGAAGGAAGCTATACTAATACCAGTCCCAAAGAAAGGGAAAGACCTGGAAGAACCAAATGGCTATCGACCTATCAGTCTACTTAGCTGTGTAGGAAAATTAATGGAACGCATTATCAATGGCAGGCTAACATGGCATCTGGAAGAAAACAAACTCTTAACACCACACCAAGCAGGATTCAGAAAATACAGATCCACTGAAGATCAAATAACCTATATAGCTCAGGAAATAGAGGATGCCTTCCAAGAGAAAAAGCACACACTAGCAGTCTGGATAGATTTAGAAAAAGCATTTGATAAAGTATGGAAGGAAGGACTGAAAGTAAAACTGCAAAACATGCATGTTTGTGGAAAAATGTATAAATGGATCAGCCACTACCTTGAGAACAGAACTGCCAGGACAAAAGTACAAGGACAAACAAGCAAAATGATGCTGCTGGAGCAAGGTGTCCCCCAAGGAGGAGTTCTTTCACCAACATTATTCCTAGCATATATAAATGACATCACAGAAAATTTTCCAGCCAGAGTACACACATCCTCCTTTGCAGATGACCTAGCCATATGGACATCTGAAGAATATATTAGTACAGCTAACAGCAGAATACAGCAAGCCTTATTAGCGCTAGAGGACTGGTCAAAATCATGGCTAGTGAAGATAAGTGAGGAGAAAACAACATGCACAGTGTTCTCCCTCTCAAATAAAACTCAGCAACCTAAGCTGGTATTGAATGGAAAAATATTGCGCCATGAAGAAAATCCAAACTATCTAGGAGTCACCTTTGATCGTCGCCTGACATGGAAGACACAGGTTGAGAAAAATCGAACAAGAGCAAGGCAGAGAATGGCAATCATGAAAAAGCTTGCTGGTACAACGTGGGGAGCAGATGAGAAAGTTCTCAAGAAGTTATATACTGGACGGGTGAGGCCAGTACTGGAATATGGCATTGCAGCTTGGGCAACAGCAGCAAAGTCAAACTTTAACAAAATAAGTAGAGTCCAAAACCAAGGAATGCGAATCATAACTGGAAGCCTGAAGACAACGCCTATTAATGAACTAGAAAAGATCACTTGTTTACAACCAATGCAGGATAGAAGAGATAGCAGAGCCCAGCAACAAGCAGAAAAATTTAGGAGATTGACAGACCACCCTATGTACAACAGATTTAATGGTTTTGGAAAGGGAAGACTGAAGCGTAGCAACTTTGTAGAAACTGCAAAACGAAGGATTAGGGCAGATCCTATACTTAACATATCAACAGTCAAGCCCATACACAATGCACACAAGTTCCCAGCTTGGAGACAGCAGCAACTGCCTGAGATGATAGAAAACATTCCTGGTATTGAGAAAAAGAACACTCAGCATGAAACTGAAAGAAGAGAAATAACCCTAAACTACATAAAAGAACATTACCCAAGCAGGAATTGGACCCATGCATATACAGATGGATCAGCCAAAAATTCAATAGAGAATGGAGGAGGAGGAATTCTCCTAAATTTAAAAAATGGAGTGAAAAAAACACATTCAATGGCAACTGGAAAATTTTCAAGTAACTTCAAAGCGGAGGTAGAGGCTTTGAAAACTGCAGCAGAAATGCTCCTGATGGAGGAAAATAAAGAGAAGCAAATAGCTATCTTCACAGATGCAAAGTCAGCTGTCTCAATACTCAAGAGCAATAACAGCACAGAACTAACTGACCTAAGAGCAGCACTTCATGGTCTATGCCAGAAATCCAAAAAAGTTGTAATACAGTGGATCCCATCACATTGCAGTATACCTGGAAACGAAGAGGCTGACAGACTGGCAAAAGAGGGCGGACGACTACCACAGCCTGACATAGACATAACCTATAATGAGGCAAAGAGGTTGATAAAAAGCACTTATAGAACCAAATGGGAATCTGAGCATCCAGGCCATCAGAAGGATGATGCATATTACAAACTCGACCGAAGAGAACAAGTAGCAATCTTCAGACTCCGCACAGGACATAACAGGCTGAAATACCACTTGTTCAATAAACTAAAGATAGGAGATACCGATGAATGTAATTGTAGAACTGGAAAAATGACAGCAAAACATTTGCTGCAGGATTGCCCAACGTATGCAGAACAGAGAAAGATATTTTGGCCCACACCTGCTTCATTTGAGGACAAGCTCTATGGAGATATCAACAAGCTCAAGTTGACCGCAGCTTACTTTAACTACATACAGGTTGACATTTAAAGGTGCATGAAGACCCAGAGGCATGAAATGGAATATTGCTTGGATAGCAAATCCATTATGTGGAAAGTCCAAATCGAAAGCTCGCTGTGTGGGCTTCATAAAAGGTGGAAAAGTGTTCTAGTGGCACGAAATGGAATATTGCTTGGATAGCAAATCCATTACGTGGAAAGTCCGAATCAAAAGCCCATTGTGTGGGCTTCATAAAAGGTGGAAAAGTGTCCTAGTGGCACGAAATGGAATATTGCTTGGATAGCAAATCCATTACATGGAAAGTCCGAATCGAAAGCTCACTGTGTGGATGTCATCTGCAGACTGCATACTTCTGGTTTCCGGAAGAACAGCCTATGGTGAACGGAAGGCCCAATATACGGAAGTGAGGCTAAGCAGCCATGTGCAGGACGTGACGATTCCTTGGGTGAGCCCAGTACCAGAGCGCTGTGTGTTGGCTCTGCAATTATGGAAGCCTCCTTGGATGGCGGGGAATGCCCATGGTCTGCCCCTGCCTTCCCTTGAGGGCTGACCAGGATCTTTGGCTGTTCTATATGGACCAGTTGGGATGGGGGATAACACCACAACAGTGAGAGTCAAACGTCCTAAGAAACCCCCGGGAAGGTTAACCCGGTCAACAAATGCCCGCAGAAGTCGGATGTGTCGGCCTAACGGCGCAAGAACGCAGCTCTGCTGTAAACAGGCACAACGCAATCACATCCGAAAAAAAACTCCGGATGAACGAAGAAGAAGAAGAAGAATACTATTTTCATGGAAATATTTAGGAATGTTCATATTATTGAATACTATTTTCATGGAAATATTTAGGTACGTTCATATTATTGAATACTATTTTCAAGTCATTTCACTAGCATCAATGTCTCTCTACATGAATGTATACAGTTTGTATTGTACATTTTCTCTCTCATTGGGCCTATGATACAAGACCCAAGTACACATACAAATATACAAACATGTATGCCCAATTTATGGACAGACCAAATCCTCCCCTGTAAGAGAGTTGAAAGACTACATGTGAATATACAAATATATACAATTTATTTAAAGACCCCAAACTGCATTTATTTATATAATTTTTGAGAGAGAGGAGGGAGAGAAAGAGAGGGGGAGAGAGAGCAGGAGAGGAGGAAAGGGAGAGATGGAGAGAGAAAGGGAGAGAGAGTGAGACAGGGATAGAGGGAGATGGAGAGAGGGAAGGAGAGAGAGAAAGGGAGAGAAAGGGAGGGAGAGAGGGGGAGGGAGGGGTAGAGAGGGAGAGATGAGAGAAAGGGAGAGAGATGAGACAGGGATAGAGGGAGGGGGAGAGAGGGAGAGAAAGGGAGATGGAGAGAGAAAGGGAGATGGGGAGAGGGAGGGAGAGAAAGGGAGGGAGAGAAAGGGAGGGAGAGAAAGGGAGGGAGAGAGGGGGATGGAGGGTGAGAGAGGGGGAGAGGGAGGGGGAGAGTTAAGGGAGTTAAAGAGGAGTGAGGGAGACAGAAAGGGAGAGCAAGAAGGAAGGATGTGGTCTATTTGTAAATTGAGCCTCTATATTTGTATATGTGTTTGAGTACACATGGATGATAGACACTGAAGACTAATCACAAGACACACTGCAGACATATGTTACTGTTTCAGCTACCCTGCTAGTAGGTTAGTAGGACACAAACAACTAGTTAGTCTGACAACAGAAGATTCCAACAGAACCAAATTAATAAAAAATAACTCCAGCTGGTTAGTCTGACAACAGATTATTTCAAATGAACCAAAATTAATAAAAATTAACACCAAATGAACAAAATTACAAGCAAAAGGCTTCTACTAGAATCATGCAGTGGACGGTTGTTTTAACACCATGCACAAAGTTTCTCTACCTGGCTTCTCACGCATCACACTGTGCTCGGTCGGCTCTCCAACTAAATAAAACGAGTTCAGGAAGTGACAAAAACAAGATGAATCATGTAGTGAGCACTGGGAATGTCTGTTGCATGCATGTTATCCATACGCTTTTGATCAAGTTAACATTATGGTTGGTCCATGCGTTACAAATATGTATCCGGGAAGCAAAGAACAGTAACACTAAACTACCATGCATTTCATAGGAACACATCAAAAGACATGGAAATAAAATTTTAAAAAGATAAAAGATGAAAGGGTGGCTTTTCTCCTAGAGGCATGACAGGATGCAGAGAACTCTGACCGGAGTCTGGGTCACCAGCTTGCCTCATTTCACCTAGGAAAATCTCCAGGAGTGTTAGAACTATACATGAATATGGCAACAAAGAAAGTAGGGGAAATGAAGTTTTTGGATTATGCGAAAGATGGAGGGCAGTAGGCAAAAAGCTTAAAAACACAGGTGAAACAGTGCTGTTCACTAGAGATGCAGTGTGGCCCTACTGTTTTATAATGAAAAGCACCAACAGAGTGGGAAGCAGTGATTCTAGAATAAATGCAACATTTAGATAACACATTAAAACATTTTTTTTTAAAACAAGTAAACATGAATGTTATCTACTATAACACACCAACAAATGATCAGAATGAAACAGTTAAAAAGGATTTTACATGAACCTTGAAATTACTATAGCTATTCATTGGCACCTGGCAGTTTTGATAGACGATAGTTTGTTACACAAGACGGCAAAGTGCCAATGGTCAATGGAATGGTCTAGTTTGTTACATTGTGCTTCAAAAAGGCATAATAACTACAACCCATGGCGGTAACGAATGTGACTATCAGACCAATTCGCGCTGTAAATGTTCGTTCACAAAGGATGCATGTGAACACATGGTCATTTCCACCATCACGCACCATCCTATTCCTCATTCTCAGTATCTGCAATCATTTTCTCCTTTGTCTTTATTCCATTTCTGATTTTTGCCCTCCGTGCAACACGTTCAGTGGTGACTTACCCATAATGTGCAATATCAATATAATTCACCAAAAGAAGATGTCCTTTGGTATTCTACCATCATCCATCCTCCTAACATGTCCTATCCATCACAGCCTATGAAGACTGTACATGTAACAAACCATCACACAACCAGATCTTTCCAATACTTCAGTATTTATGATGTGATCTTGCCACTTAATATCAAGTATAATGCCTAACACTGGAACTGACAATGCAGACAACACAGATGGTGACCTAAAAGCACATGGAGAAGAGAACGACAGAGATGAATAATATGGAAAGGACAAGGAGGGAGATGCAGTAGTTAGAGCTGGCTGAGGGCCTATTCTTTCACTGGGGGGTAGAAGGCAGAAGTAGACATTATGGTTGTCTGCTGAGATTAAGACAAAGGGTTTCAGGAAGAAGAAGAACTAATAATGAATTAGTTCTATGTTAAGTTTCTCAGCTACACAAAGATGAAAGAATAACATTGCTGAACTTGAAATACAAGACCAGAAATTCACAGACACATGAAGATGTCAATACTTTACTGAAGCAGATGGGTTGTTTCAGATATGAGGCCCTTGTTTTTGTTGATCCTAATGCTGCTGAATTGTATACTCTAGGCAGCCAAATGCCATTCTTATTTTTTTTTTTTTGCTTATGTTCGCTTTGAACTCAAGTGTAGTCCAAACACACTAGTTATAGTTGTGATGGACTGAATTTTCTGTGTGGGTTAGCTTTCCCTATTAACAGTGCCCTCACTACCAGGCGAACCCACTCCAACTTCAGAGGTGCCATTCTTATGTGTTTTTGTTTGTTTGCTCAAGGTTTGTTCAAACATGTGCTGCTACTTCTAGTGCAATGGACTGATTTTTGCGTGTGGGTTAGCTTTCCCTATTACCAGTGTCCCACGTCATCAGGCGAACTCACTCCGGCTCCAGAGATACTTGTAATTTACTGCCTTAAATCAAGGACAAGAAGTCAACATTTTACTTCAACTGACCGATAAGGGTTGAACCCCGGATGTTTAAGAACATGTGCTCTTGTCCATTCAGCCATGCTGGCCTCCTGCAGTTCTTATGAATATACTGGCCCTGTACAGCTGTTTCAGGGACCCACAGAGTGAGCTGTTTCAGGGACCCACAGAGTGAGCTGCTCCAGGGACACACAGAGTGAGCTGCTCCAGGGACACACAGAGTGAGCTGCTCCAGGGACCCACAGAGTGAGCTGCTCCAGGGACCCACAGAGTGAGCTGCTCCAGGGACCCACAGAGTGAGCTGCTCCAGGGACCCACAGAGTGAGCTGCTCCAGGGACACACAGAGTGAGCTGCTCCAGGGACACACAGAGTGAGCTGCTCCAGGGACCCACAGAGTGAGCTGCTCCAGGGACCCACAGAGTGAGCTGCTCCAGGGACCCACAGAGTGAGCTGCTCCAGGGACACACAGAGTGAGCTGCTCCAGGGACACACAGAGTGAGCTGCTCCAGGGACCCACAGAGTGAGCTGCTCCAGGGACCCACAGAGTGAGCTGCTCCAGGGACCCACAGAGTGAGCTGCTCCAGGGACCCACAGAGTGAGCTGCTCCAGGGACACACAGAGTGAGCTGCTCCAGGGACACACAGAGTGAGCTGCTCCAGGGACACACAGAGTGAGCTGCTCCAGGGACCCACAGAGTGAGCTGCTCCAGGGACACACAGAGTGAGCTGCTCCAGGGACACACAGAGTGAGCTGCTCCAGGGACACACAGAGTGAGCTGCTCCAGGGACCCACAGAGTGAGTTTGTGAACTGTTGGAGAAGTCGTATTTTTTCTGACATGTGAAAGTTACGGGCATTGGAGAGGAGATGGTTTCAAAAGGGTGAGACAAATGTTTCCACAAATGGTGCATGTTGCGATTGATACAGTGTAGTGAAGCAGGCGGTGAAGTTAAAAGAATGAGTGTGGCCAGAAGTACTTTAAAACAATAACCATCAACAGAAACATTGGCATCTGAGATGGCAAGCTAAAGATGAGAATTATGCATCTGGCTTGAAGTACTTTAAAACATGAATCATGACAAGCATTTGAACGCGGAATGTTAAAATTGAAGAAAGAAAAGACTACCAAGCTGGACTGGGAAAAGACAAATAATGCCCTGAAAGAAATAAACAAATGTGGAACATTTCTTAAAATAATACATCAGACAATGCTGCAGATGTTTGGTCCTAACTGACAACATGAAGGCCTACTTCCAGGAGGGTTAATTTTCGGCAAGCGATGAAGAGGTTGACCAAGAAATATCTTTGTTACCAAGACATGCGGAGGTCTGTCAGTGTAGACGTGTGCAACATGGTACAAGCAACACAACACACTGCATTAAATGATTAGAAACTTCAAAAACAAACAATGAGTGATAAATTTGATGAGGATAATGATGCTAGGAAAAATCAATTTCATCAACTATAAAGTCCATGCTGTGTTTTGCAACTGTGCCCTTGTATAGGATACTAATTATACTCGATCTTCTGCACTAAAATAAACAGAAACGTGATTTGACATGAATTCACAATAAGTCACCAGGTCACCATTATCAACTGAATGGTTCTAGTTTCAATCTCAAAAGAACCCAATCAATTGGTTTTTTTTTTACAGTCTTCCTCGCTGCCTGATGTACCTTCCTATTCCCACTTTCCAATACTAGCGTCAACATTTCACCATTATTTCAAAAGTTAAATGGAGTGTCTCTGCAGTAACCCAGATACTAACTAACAGATCACTTCATTACCAATACATCTAGTCTGATCTACTTACAACGTTACATGCACAAAAAAGCCACGTCTGGGTAAGCTAAGCCTGTGCACACAAAAGCCACTAAATAATCTAAAAAGAAACTCAGAACTAACCAATGAATGGAAACGGTGCAGTCTCCGGCAGTTTTGGCGTGCGTGGTGGAGGGTAGTAGGAGGACTTCTCTTGGTGGAAAGAGACCACGTTTCTCCTGGGGCTGGAAGGTTCAGACAGGGCTTGGGCAGCTCCAGTGCAAGGGATCTGAACTGTAAGCTGGGTGCCCAAGGTTTCTGGTCCTTTAGGGACTGTCAGGGGAGCCGGCAGGGATTTCACATCCACACCTTGTGCTGGAAGGGCTATGACCTGGGTAGCAGTCAAAACAACAGTGTTCATTTAAAATAGGGTGTGATAGTGCTGACTATACAAGCAATGAAATGAAGCTACACAGTAGCACAGTGAAGGAGAAATACAAGTAATGTAATGACCACAGTGCAGCACAGTAATGCAGAAATACAATGTAAGACTGAACAGTAGCACAGAAAGGCAGAAATACAAGCAATGTAATAAGACAAAACTGCAGCACAGAAGAGAGAAATACAAGCAATGTAATGAGAATACACTTCAGCATAGAAAAAGGTAGTATTACAATGTAATAATACTACACCACAGCACAGAAAGGCAGAAATACAAGCAATGTAATAAGACTACACCACAGAACATAAAGGCAGAAATACAAGCAATGTAATAAGAATACAGTACAGCACAGAAGAGAGAAATACAAGCAATGTAATAAGTCTGCACTGCAGCACGGAAAAAAGCAGAAATGCAGGTAATGTAATAAGACTACAGCCTAGAAAAAAAGTAGAAATGCAAAGAAAAAGGACTTCATTGAAACATACATGTCATTATTATTTTATCTACTTCTCCATTAAATAATCCAAAAATAAACTTAAAATTAACCAATGAATGAAGAAAGGCAGTTTCCTGCAGTATTGAGATGTCTTGAGAAAGACGCACAGGAAAGCACTGTGACTACTGGATAGATCAGCGACAGAAGAGGCAAGGAGAGACAGAGAGAAATGATTCTGGATGAACTGAGATGGCATGGAGGGATATCATAAAGAGAATTGATCCAGAACATCAAGGACCGAGATCTGTAGACACTATTAGATACCTATACCATTTCGAGTCTTTCGTCTGAGTCACACTTTGAGGAACTAGACCAAAGTCTTCAGGGATGCCAAACTACATTATCAGACACAGCCAGAAGGTGCACGGCAGATCTTGTACAGATCTTGGCAGGATGAGAGAAATCATCACATGTCAGACCTGTAGAAATAGCATAAAAAACGAACTGCAAACATTTTTATTCGTTCAGGGTTGCATACTGACCTCTCCATCGACAACTGCCACTTCTCCGTTCAGCACAACCCGTCTGACTATGCCCTGCACAGGACGACCAGCAAAAGGAGTCCATTTGGATTTTGTGTAAGGCATGGCTGTAGGGATGACCCATTTACAATCCAAGTCAACCTCAACGTATGTGTCGTGCTGTTCCGGCAGATTAAATATACGCCGGGGGTTTGTGTGAAGTCTGAGGATGATGTCCTGTGAACAAACAACAGAAACCAATTTAGAAACAATAAGTTTAGGGGGTTTTCCCTGTGGTGTAGTCTTAACATGCTCAAGAAGGTCCAGACTGGCTTCTTACAGTGCGAGTGGCTCAACAAATTGAGCACATCACAATTAGTCCACTTAACTTTAATCTATGTACAGGGAGAATGTGAAAGGCAACGGGCGAGCGATCATTTGGTGGACATGGCGGTGATCGAGGAGGGGAGGGCAATGAATGGGCCAGACATCATGAATGCCATAAGAGATGCAGGACAAACAAATGACTTTAAGGAAACTTGGGAATCTGCTTCCCTGTCTAGAGAGGGAGATGGGAGTGAAGCGGGAAGCACCAGGCATGAACATTTTGCCAAGGGCACACAATCTTTGATTAAACAACACAGAATTAATGCTATCAGTCGATATATGCTGGCGAGGATTTTAAGGAGGAAACTGGCATATTGAGGAATCAGAGAATCCATCTACCTTGGCAATCTTCACTAATCAAAGGGGTTTCCTGACAGTTTTGTAAACTTCTACATTTAGTCCTGCTGACAGATATCGTCCAATCATATGTCACATTATGTGAAATAGAGTGTCATGTATGGCGTGGTGGTGTTGAAATGTTACAGTATTCACCTCAAGGTCAGAAGTTTGAATCCCAGAACAGGGCTGGGAATTTTTACAAGAACCATTGGTTTCTAATGACACCACACATCCCCTTTGATCTCTAGGGTAGTGAGACTGGATATCCATCCTTCTCGGCTAAGGGTTAAAAACAGGGTGTCCCATCTGCAAGCTGTGCATACTAAATATCCTGGCCAGTTGATAATCAGAAAGATAAGGCCCTGGCAAATTGTCCATCTACCAACAGGTATACAGTTACTGTGGATGCTGTCTACAGGAAGTAAGCTTTCTAGAAATACATGCCCTCAGCCGGAAACAGTGTCGGCACTCGATGGGTGATTTGGTCAATGTATAGTCAACAAAGAGAATGCACTTCACACTGTGTATGCCACAAAACATTAATCATGTTGAAATTTGCAGAAGCTGTCACAATAGACATGCCTAACTCTCAGCTATGTAAAAAAAAAAGACATGATGAGTTTAAAAATACTGTGCTAGCACTTTGAAACATAGAATTATATGTTGTGTATTTCAACTTTAAGCATTCTCTGTGTTGTTTTATTCTATGATTTACTTCTATAGAATACAACTGATGAGATACAATGAAATACATCAACAATAAATTGTGCAATCTATTACGTGCACCATTATTCAAATTTATTTGCTGTGAAAGAAAACTACTCTGTGATAGATGGAAATACATAAAAAATTATCAGCAGGACATTGAGACAAGCCAATATCATGAATTACCTCAATTGTCAATCTTCCCTCATTGACAGCGGTCAACAACAAAGGTAGCATGGTCTCCAGTCCAGGAAACCCAGGTGGTGGGCTGGGTCCATTCTTCTCCTGCACCGTGTGGGGAGCTGCAAGCACACATATGTATGTATACATTTTATATCAGGCCCCAAACTCCTTACTCTATCTAGTGTCTGCCATTGACATTCTATGTAGGCTCCTCCTCCGCCTCCTCTCCATCACCATCAAGTGCCATGTCTGCACCGACACTCAGCTGTAATGATCCCCCAACATCCTCTGTCCTGTATCTTCAGTGTATTCATTCAGGCTTCGTTCAGTCCATCTCTAATGTTGTCTTAATGTTCCTCTTGCAGGTTTCTCCACTACTTTGTCCTGCGGCACATCCTTTAACAACAAGCTGTCTCTTTTTAAGAGACTTTTTTTGTTGTTGCGCTCGCTCGCTTTTGAACTCAAGCGTAGTCCATTAAAACTAATTCTAGTAGTGCTGCACTGAATTCTGCATGTGGATTAATTAGCCTTCCTTATTACCAGTGTCCCTCGCCATCAAGGAAACCCACTCCGACTTCAGAGGTACTAGTAATTAATATCCCAAAGTTAAGGACGATAGGTCAACATTTTAGTCCAACTGTCCGGTGTGAGGGCTGAACCCTTATCTCGGCATCAGCACACCGGATGTTTAAGAGCACTCAATCTTATCCATTCGGCCATGCTGACCTACATTGTCTGACCTACATTGTCTGACCTTATCATTCAGAATGTTTTTCATAAATTCTAATTTTTGTAATACTTTCTGCTCTCTTCTCCTGCCATGGCACTCTTCCTATTCATCTCTATAACCACATTCCAAAAGCTTCAACTGTACCCTCACAAGGTTTGTTGGTTATCTATGTTTCTGTAACAAGGAAATGATTGTACAACTTAAAACTGATGACTCGTGCTTTTAATTTCAATCTTATATTTGAAGCTGCTTAGATATAAAAAGCTGTTACAAATTGTTTTATTTTTTGCGCTCGTTCGCTTTTAAACTCAAGCGTAGTCCATACACACTAATTATAGTAGTGAGGAACTTAATTTTGCGTGTGGATTAGCTTTCCCTATTACCCCACTCCGACTTCAGAGGTACTCGTAATTAATGTTCCCAAGTCAAGGACAACATGTCAACATTTTAGTCCAGCTGTCGCGGTGTAGGGGTTAAACCGCCTACCTCGGCATCAGCACACCGGTTGTTTAAGAAAAGGCGCTCTTATCCATTTTGTCATGCGGACCTGCATTTTATATGTGTAGGAAATATGTTACAAACTTCACCTAATAGAAAACATGTTGACTTTGTGGAGCAGGCATACAGGTTTAGAAGACCAGCAAGTTAAAGGATGCTCATGAAAGAGAAGCAGAAACAAACAGCAAGAGTAGAAGCAAACAACAGATAGACAAAGATAGAAGTAATATACACAAAAGCCAAAGAAGCAAATACATTCAGAATCTGAAACAATAAAGTAATAATGCAACCGAGGCAGATCCTACAGAAGTAAAAGCTAGACATAAGCAAAGCTAAAGATGCTAAAACAGCAGAAGATGCAATAAAAGCAGAAATTAAAGAAGCAAAAGCAGGAGGAGAAATGATATGAACAAATGTGTATATCAAAACAACTACAGGTTGCATACCGTGATCTGTTGCAAAGCAATCAATAATGTCCATATTATCCCACAAGGCCTGTTGGTCCTCTTTGGTGACCAATGCTGGTCTGACTTGACCACAGCCTGATCCTATTGTGGCCAAATCGTCAGCAGTCAAGAAGAGGTGATGCGGAGACACTTCACAGGTGATCTTCAGACCCCGCTCTTTGGCCGATCGAATAACCACAATCTGTAACACAGTAAAAGTTTGTATAGCTTGAAAGACCAGTATATGCAATACAAAGATTTTTTTTAAGTTGCAAATCCTTTACAGGATGTTGCAGTCAACACTAGCATTTTACTGCCGTTGTTGATGTCTTGGCAAGTTTTACGTTTAGTAGTTTGCCACTGCTTTCTGAACGACCGGCTCACATACCCCTGTAAGTAACCAACGCGACATGATCCGCTGCTGAATCTCGCGCAGCTGTGTTTCGTACGAGAGTATACGGGATTACGAACGTCATTAACCCCCTCGCCAGGGAGACCGGCCAAAGATATTACGGAAGTATTTTCAACAGAATAAACTACATTCATATGCTAACTGTCTGTTGACCTACGCATGCCCACCTCGCCTACAAGCGGTGAACTCCCAGAAATCTGGCCTATGTTGGGTTTTAATGCCAGGAAGCAGAAAGATGGGGCAGCAAACAAGGTTAAAATGAAATCAAATACTTCCTGCTAAAGTGGAACATGTCATTGCTGTATGATCAAATGCACAGCAAATGAACATCAACACTGACATACCAGTAACCCTCTGGTTATGGAATGCATTATCTGAAACCTATTTTATCTGGCAGATGAAGAACGAACAAACGAAAATCTTTATTCCCAAAGGGTTAAGAATTGGGCACATAGGCCCGTCTGACATTTTGCCCTTCTCTATTTCCTCTCATACATTCTTTCATTCAGCATCTCTTATGAAGCAATTCTTTGACAACAAAAGAACAATAAGCATTACAACGCATGAAAAATAATCAATAATACATGACTCGTTGAGCCAATGTTTAACATGGGCATCATAAAGACCCAAGGTGGGTGTAACGTGCCATACATATGGTAATTTTTTTTTTTTTTTTTGGCTAGTTGTCGTTTGAGATAGTTTACTATTATTATTGACTTTGTTGCTTTTTTTTTTTTTTTTTTAAAGGGGGCATGTAGTCTGTCCTGAGGTAGTGTTCAAACAGGTTGCGACTGTATGTAGAACAGAGCGTGTATGGAAATGTCAGAAGTGCTGTGGTATTGGTTCTTGACTCAACTCATCTGGCATGATCAACCTCAGAGCTTTATGTCAATGGTTCTCAACCTTTTTTGGCCCATGCCCCCCTTCACCATATTTTCAGAACGTCATTCCCCCCCTTCCTATAAAAAATTTGGCCCGTGCCCCCCTTCACCATATTTTCAGAACGTCATTCCCCCCCTTTCATATTTCCTACCTAAAGATCCTCCCACCCCTACACAGTATACATAAAAATGGAAGGTAAATTTAATAGCATATACTAAAACAAGTCTAGACATCCACATAAAACGTGATTTGTGGGTCTACTTACTTTATAAAATGAAGTTTAGAAGGATGAGACGTACATAACTGTAAAGTATGAAAGGAAAAACAATATCAAGTAATTGGTTCTTGAAATGATCTTCATTTCTCCCCCCTCCCCCCTGGAAACCCTAAAATTCCCCCCTGAGGCGGAATTCCCCACCGGTTGAGAACCACTGCTTTATGCGATATATAACCCTGCTGTATACACCTGAGATGTAGCAAAATATGCCAGGCAATAAATCGAGCAGCATATTATTTGTGGCTCCTGTGTTTACATTCACTAAGGGAATGTATTGTTTTGAATTCCTGCTTTCATTCAATAAGGTAGTCTTATTATTGATTATAAGATTATAAGATTATAAGATTATTTGACTTTCAGTGAATGCTCCGGAATATGGATATTTCTGGCATAAATGGTTGACATACCTAGCATCATCACACCTATAGCGGCTCCACTCTCCAGGCCATGCCTGATATATGTGGAAATGCAAGGGCCAATTGACTGGCATTATCAACACCTTCAGGGAGAACAGTCAGGTTGAGCATGGGAGACCTGATATTGTCTTTAAATGACTGCCTGCTGCACAGGAAACAAAGCTATTTCCATATGCAGCTATGACCAAGGCATCAGGAGTCCAATCTGGCACTAGCAGAAAACAGCCGAGAGGTGTGTGTCTGGCCACTGGAGCTATAAATGTTCATAATCTTTATCTTCCGAGGGTAGCGGAATACATATGGGCATTTCTCAATTCCTGTAGCATCAGTGTTGGATGACAATTTCTTATGATTAGCCTCATTTTGATGAGTTCTTAGTCAACGCTTGTTAATTAATAAGAAAATTACATTATGGGAATACGTTTAGCTATTTCAAACATTAATACATTTTTTTAAAACACCCAGACAGACTCTCTCTCTTTCTCATGATACACAGCTTAAAGAGTTATCTTAAACAGGTCTTAACGTGTATCAAAGTGTTTACCTCGGCTTTTCGAGCCACGTGACAGATGTGCAGTGGTCGCTGAAACAGCTCCGCTAATAGAATGACTGCTGCAGTTGTTGTCCCTTCAGCATGAGCACAGATGGGGACAGTTCGGGGCCAATGCTCAAAATGCTGAATGGAGAATCAGTAAAATGACATCTTCAATTCTAATTATTTGACATTGTTAAAAATCATCTTTTTATAATCAATTCTAATTATTTGACATTGTTTCGAATCATATTTTTATAATCAATTCTAATTATTCAATTCTAAATATATGATGTTTCAAATCAAGTTTCATTTTTTTAATGTTGCATGTCCTTTGAAGGATGCTGCAATCAACCCCACGTTGATATTCTAGGTAATTGTACATTGTTAGAAGTTTGGTTTTGTTGTCCCCTTGAACTCAAGTGTAGTTTATATACGTGTTACTGTTTCTGGT
Organism: Cepaea nemoralis; assembly: GCA_014155875.1. Classification (NCBI taxonomy): domain Eukaryota; kingdom Metazoa; phylum Mollusca; class Gastropoda; order Stylommatophora; family Helicidae; genus Cepaea; species Cepaea nemoralis. Next base: position 237,200 of record JACEFZ010000288.1, on the reverse strand, counting down.
GCACTGGACTTGTTTTTGCACATGGATTAGCTTTCCCTATTACCAGTGTCCCCCGCCATCAGGCGAACCCACTCTTCAGAGGTACTTGTACTTTACAATACCAAGTCAAGGACGAGAAGTCAACATTTTAGTCCAACTGACTAGTATAGGGGTTGAACCTGATACCTCGGTATCAGCATCATCCCATTCCTTTTGTAGCTTGTGATGTCGAGATGAAGCATAACTGCATGGATTCTGTTTATCCCTCTGTCCATCGTTTACATGGTCGACCACTTCTGGTTCTATTTGCTCTGCACATCATTGCTTGTGGTATACTGTCAGTTGGTAGCTTAGTTATATGGCCAAACCATTTTACTTGCTGTTTTCTAATGAAATCTATTACTGATATTACTCCCACTATAGTCGTGATTTCATCATTTCCGATTTTTTCTTTTTTTTTTATACATCATTAAGTATTCATCTCTATAGTGTACTGTACTATAATGTCACCTTGTCTCTTGAGAGACGATAGGTTACATTGTGCATAAGAAAAAAGACAATAACCTATTCATAGCACAGAGCCCGGGCTGAATTGTAGAGACCATGTGTTGCCCATGTAGCATGATCCCTCTTTTGACCAGCCAAGTTTACTCTAGAGGAAAGGTAACACCAATATATCTGGAACAAGACAAGCTGCAGAAGCTGCTGGATCAACAAAGCAAAGTTCTAACCGTCGGCCTGTCAGAGCTTTGATCCTGGAGTAGTTGCCAACCAAGTTATGCACGGCCGTAACATTTAGTCTTTAGGTTGCATTGTACCCTACCAATTTCTTTCCTCTGCTCAAAGTCGCTGGCACAATGTGGGGTGTCGGGTTTGTCTATAGTGTATATTGGGCTCTACCTTACTCCATTAATGTGACCTGCCCCTACTAGAATATTTTTGTGAGAAAACTCTTGTGTGTGTCTGCTAGCCTAGGATCTGGTCACTGAAAAGAGCTTGCATCTGACCATTTACTAGGCAAGTTCAAACATGTTCAGTAGTTTGCCACTGCTTTTCAAATGACCACCAGTCATACCACTGTATATACCAGCACAAGGCAGTTAGCTTAAAAACTACAGTACTCAACATTAATTTACAAATAAACTAAATTATCCTGTGGAGCTCCCTTACCTTCATCCAGTCGGTGATGTCATCAAGCTTGAGGGTTGTAAACGTGTCATTCAGGTACATCTTCAGTGCCACCACTTTACTACTCAACAGTGGCAGGGTATGGGCATTGCTTGAGCTGGCTCCAACATACAGGCCATAGTCACAGCGTGCACTCTGCTGGGCCAACTTCAACAACAACAAAAACAATCAATACAAAACAACAAATACAGAATAAAGAAACAGCAGATAATGCATACATTACTCAACTGACAACAAGCCTTTGTGCATGCTGAGAGACCAGTAGGATGCAATCTGTGGACTCTACACTTTGATGACTTCCCCATAAAGATCCCTTGTTCAATGTGTTGGTTGGTTGGTTGGTTGGTTGGTCTGTCAGTCAGTTAACTGCTGAGGGATCACCCATGCGTTCTGGACATGTCCATCGGTGCTCAGATCCCCCCCTCCCCCCATATAAAGCACCCTGCGGCTAATTGTGCCAGTTCTGGTGTTGGCTGACGATAACCCCTCACTCTCACCATGTGCCTCTCGTGTCGGGCCATGCCAATTCTTACTCCTATTTCTAGACAACAATGTGGATTCACTGCCGTCAAATTCCTCCACTCTCCACCTCTCTAAGGGCAATAATAATAATAACCCAATCCACAGAAAAGTTTGTTTCCAGGGTCGGGGCTTTGGTTAATGTCTTCTGATTGGTGTTCTCAGGCAGCAGATATTTCAGGCCATTCCAGCTGCATTAACAACCTGGACAAAATATGCTAAGCAGGCATTTGTCCTGTGACAATGTCATGAAGCAGGAATATGCTATGGGTTTGTCTAAATGCAGGACTTTGCTGTGTCCTTCTGGAAAGTGAACTTAAACTAGAATTGTGTTCCTGTGTCTCCCTGTAAACTGGGTCTATTTTCCCCTTGTCTCCCTGTAAACTGGATTTGTTTTCCCTTGTCTCACTGTAAACTAGAATTGTGTTCCTGTAAACTGGGTCTATTTTCCCCTTGTCTCCCTGTAAACTGGATTTGTTTTACCTTGTCTCACTGTAAACTAGGCTTGTTTTCCATTGTCTCCCTGTAAACTAGACTTGCTCTAACATGTATCTGGCAAACCATCATGTGATCAGGGTAAACTTGCCAGCTAAGAAATGTTTGTAGAGCTGCAGTTTTCACGTCTGATGCTCATTTTGTGAAGCTACGTCAATCCAGAGCCAACTAGCCTAGGAAAACTTTTCAATGAAGCTGAAACCCAAGAGCAATGTTGATAGGTGAGTGCATTAACTACTACACCACCATGGCTTACCCTGCTTTAAGAAACAACTTAACCAGCATTCATTGAACAGCTAGATCTAGCTACAACTAAGAAACTGAAATGCCAATTTCTACAAAGAATGGACGTCATGGTACTTCAGGACAAGCTGAGAAGTTCCATCTTCCCTAGCAGAAATTGGCAACTGACATTTATATATATGTTTAGTATGTTTTTTTCCTCTGCATTCTTTTAATAAAGTGCTGACTGATCTATACAAATATGACTTTAGTAGCATATATCCTAAACATCTCAAGCATATCAATGGGTCATTAACAACTTATACATTTCAGCATGCGAAACAGAAGTTCAGACACATATATCTTGTACAATGAATGGGGAGTGGGAAGGGAATAAAATGACCAACCTGGGAAACCAGTTTGAGACTCTCCTGGTCAACGACGGCTGGGTTAGTGTTTGGCATGGCCAGGATCATGGTGATTCCCCCGGCCAGTGCGGCAGCAGTGCACGATGACCAGTCCTCCTTGTAGGTGGCTCCGGGTTCTCTCACATGCACATGGATGTCGATCAGACCTGTGTTTGAGATTTGTGTTTATAAACCTTTACATCTACACCTAGTTACTCTAACTGCACAATGTTAACACCACCATCTAATCCCATAACCCCAAACGTGGGCCATTGGGGTGTCTCATGATGGGAGCTCCAGCTATCAGAGTCAGAGACTCAAAAAGAAACACTTTCTCTGCTAGCCACAAAGTAGTGGATTCATACCATACACCAGCCAGTTGGACTTCTCATCCTTGACATCGGAGAATAAATTACAAGTTCCAAAAGTTAAAGGTAATGAACTTGCAGACATGCTGTCAATTAACTGCACCAAAACACGGGAAGTAGCATGGGCAGGGCTGATATAATCAATGCAGTACAGACTCAGATGGTAGATACTGACATGCTAGCCCGATTACATGAACTGGAGGTGAAGCGTGGCCAAACACGTTAATGCCGCCTTTGAGGAAAACAGAGGAGATATAGTCAACTCCTCATGAGAACAGTGAGCAGAAATATTTGAAATATTTGGGATGGTTGCTGCATCGGAGAACTGGGCAAGCACGGGAATGCCCAATGTGCAATGACATTGTTCAAGTAACATAGCATAACAACATTACTATGGTCCCCAACTCAATTATCTAAATGCTTGTTCATGCTTCTGTACATTAATGTATATCAGTGGTTCTTAACCGGTGGGAAATTCCCCCCCAGAGGGGAATTTTGGGGTTTCCAGGGGGGAATGAAGATTATTTCAAGATCGGAGTGGGGGGGGGGGGGGGGGGGGGGGAGGAGAGAGAGAGAGAGAGAGAGAGAGAGAGAGAGAGGAGGAGGGGGGAAGGGAAATGACATTCTCAAAATGTGAAAGGGGGCACGGGCCAAAAAAGGTTGAGAACCACTGATGTATATTATTACCATTGCCATATCCAAATGTAAATTAATTACACGATTACATTCAAACCTGTCATAAGTTTTCTATCACAAAACTGGGGTATCATAAAGAATAATGTAGAGACTAGGTCATTATTAGCAACAGACCTGGAAGTCGGGTGATTCTCTGAGATGACAGGCAGTCAATATGTGTCTTCAGTTTAGGCTGTCCCTTTACTCTGTTCAAAGCCTGTGTATAGTAATATTTCATTAGTTCAACACAGAAAACAGACTTAATTTTACAAAGAATATTTCACTCACATTTATACCATCATCTCTAATGGGAAAGATGGTGGCACGAGAGCACAACAACTTGGTTCACAAATTAAGTAAGTAAACAGAAATGGAATTCAATGGACTCTTCTTCTTCTTCTGCGTTCATCCGGAGTTTTTTTCCGGACGTGATTGTGTTGTGCCTGTTTACAGCAGAGCTGTGTTCTTGCGCCGTTAGGCCGACACATCCAACTTCTGCGGGCATTTGTTGACCGGGTTAACCTTCCCGGGGGTTTCTTAGGACAATGGACTCCAAGCAACTTGATTTGGACTTCACTGACAAAAACACTGCGCTTTTGTCACACACGCAATCAAATGCAGGCTAAACTAATCACACTTGATGAGAGGTTACAACAATTATGTTTAAACATGATTATAGGGTAGTAAAGATAATAGAGATTAAATCAAGCTAATAAATAACAACCAGATCTCTCATGGTGAAATCTCACTTCAAGAGACAGAGTCATACACCTGTTTGGGAAGCAACGTGGATAAAAATGTGGAACAGAAAGAGAGATTAAAATAAGAATACAAAAGGTAACAGCAGCTTTCATAGCACTAGGAAATATGTGGAAGTCATAGAAAATAACATAGCACCAAACTTTTTAAGACCAGTGTTAAATTGATACTATTGTATAGGTCAGAAGAAACATGGAGAAAACTAAAAGAATTGCTGAAAACCTACAAACACTGACTGATGCCTGCGCAGAATAGTGAGAATAAAAGGGTATGACAGAATCACCAATGTGGAGCTTATGGAGAGGACTAAACAAATCCCAGAGAAACCAAGAAGCTAGGAAAAGATGCTGGCGCTGGATGGGACACACACTGAGAAAACCTGGGGACAATATAACTAGACACTCTCTTGTCTGGAACCCACAAGATAGAACACACACTGAGAAAACCTGAGGACAATATAACTAGACACTCTCTCGTCTGGAACCCACAAGGTAGGACACACACTGAGAAAACCTGGGGACAATATAACTAGACACTCTCTTGTCTGGAACCCACAAGACAAACAAATTAGTGGAAGACCTAAAATCATATGAAGAAGAGAATTACGATCAGAGATGAGTGATACAGGGAGAAAATGCAGGGAGCTGCAGGAATCAGCAAACAATAGGACAGCTTGGCATGGTTTAGTAGAGGGTCCATGAGGGTAAAAGAAGAAGGGACACATGTGTCAGAACCATATTTGCAAAGGCCAGTCAGGAGTAGGTGGTGAGTGTGACCAGTATCACGCCGGCAACCTTTACATTTCCTGGTGCCCATTTTAAGCTAGTCAACCTGGAAATCTCTCCCTCAGCATGAACTGGAACCCATAACCACCGCACCTGAAGCCTAGTGTTTTAGCCACTACTACTACAGCTTACCAGCCACATATTGCAAGAAAAGAAGGTGGTATCTTGTCTATGGACAAGGGGGAGGTGGTCGAGCGCTTGTGGGACCAGGTGGAGAAGGCAGAGGAACAGATTGAGAACCCATATGTGGAAAGAATGAGATTGCGGGGAATCGACAGGGTTCTGGAAGAATCTCAAAACTGAGAGGGAAGACCAGGAGAGCATTTAATCAGATAGCGGTGAGAACGATTAGTAGTATGACTCTTTGCTGGCTGTTGAACGAGGGGACTGAGCACGTATGGGAATGTCCTGAGTGCCATGATGTCAGTTCTTGACTCAACTCAACTCAATATTACAAGAAAAACTAATAAACATACTCAGAAAGCCACCTGTTCAACCACAGAAAGGTTGTTGTCTATTGGAGATGATATACTCTATAGAATCAGAACAGAACACAAGACTCAATAGTCAGAACAAGCACACAAAGGATGTGGAATGAGGGCAAACCAAAACGGATTCTGCAGCAATGTATGTGAAACCAAAGCAAGATATTCACTGTAGCAATGTGTATGTGAGGGCAAACTAAAATGGATTCTGCAGTGATGTAAATGAAAACCAGATAGGTGCTGTAGCTATGTCGATGTGAGGGCAAACCAAGATAGGTTCTTCAACAACATGAATATGAAGGCAAATAAGAGAGGTTGTGCAGCAATGTGGATGTCAGAACAAGGAAACATAGATTGTGCAGTAACTCTTACCTCAACAAACAACTTTGAGCATTTCACAATGTGGATGTCAGAACAAGGAAACATAGATTGTGCAGTAACTCTTACCTCAACAAACAACTTTGAGCATTTCACAATGTGGATGTCAGAACAAGGAAACATAGATTGTGCAGTAACTCTTACCTCAACAAACAACTTTGTGCATTTCACAATGTGGATGTCAGAACAAGGAAACACAGATTGTGCAGTAACTCTTACCTCAACAAACAACTTTGAGCATTTCACAATGTGGATGTCAGAACAAGGAAACATAGATTGTGCAGTAACTCTTACCTCAACAAACAACTTTGTGCATTTCACAATGTGGATGTCAGAACAACGAAACATAAGATTCTGCAGTAACTCTTACCTCAACAAACAACTTTGTGCATTTCACAATGTGGATGTCAGAACAAGGAAACATAGATTGTGCAGTAACTCTTACCTCAACAAACAACTTTGTGCATTTCACAATGTGGATGTCAGAACAACGAAACATAGATTCTGCAGTAACTCTTACCTCAACAAACAACTTTGTGCATTTCACATCAGTAATCAAAGGCACAGAATAGTCCACCGCCATGCGTCTGGTTTTGTACCCCTGGGTCACGAAAGAGGATGCCCTATAGGACCCAGTGCTGCGCAGAGGCAGGTTGATCACCAGGTCAAACATGTGTTCAGCCAGGTAGTCTGCTATCGTTCTCTGTTCACCGTTGCGAGCAGTGTCCTCACCGGTATCTTCGTATGGCCAATCCACAGCCTTGACCTTGAACATTATAGAAGCAAGATGACAAGTTAAGAGCAACATTATTTGTAGTGTTAAGTTAGTTGCATACCCTTTACAGGATGTCGCAGTCAACCCCAGCGTTTTTTTTTTTTGGTTGTTCGTGATTTCTTGGCAAGTTTACGTTCGGTAGTTTGCCACTGCTTTCTGAACTACCGGCACCTACACCATTTTATGAAAACCAACACAAGGCAATCTACTGCCAAATCACCCGCAGCTGTGTTTCGAATACAGTATGCGGGATTACGAACTGCGTCCGTAACCCAATTCGTCAGAGAACCAGGTATTTGTAGTGCTTGAGGTAATAAAAATGACAAAGATCTCTCAGTCACTGAAAAGATTTCTTCTTCCTTTTCCAGTCCTGAAAAGAGTAGTTATTCTTCTTGTGCCCTTTATCGTCTATTGCAGCATAAGCCTAACCCAACTCATGTCAAGCAGTCCAATCTTTTGTTATTTCCTGCAGCTAGTTCCACATGCTCCAATATTTATTCAAATGCTCTCTAGTAGTTTTCCCATATGATTTTAGGTCTCTTCTCTAGTTCATCTGCGCTGTGGGTTTTGGTGAAAGAATTTTCTATTTGGGAGTCTCCATCTTGTAATTTGTGAAATGGTTTGTCTATGTGGCAGTCTCCATGATGAAGTGGTCAAACCATCTGCATCGGGCTCCGAAGGTTGTGGGTTCAATTCCGTGCCGCACCTTTGGGTTTACGAGTGCTTTTTTTTTTTTGGTGGAGACTCCTAGGGGTCATTGCTGGAGCTTCATACGACGCTTTCAGCAGTTCGTTGCGGAAAGAGAGTCATAAAAGAGACAGATAAAAACCTGGTGCAATGAAGCCGACGCTGTCAACTTTTAAGCACTTTAAGCAACCTTTCTCAAGATTCTCTGTGTCTGTCCCAGTGTTAGCCCCAGTATCTGTCCCTCACATCTTAATTTGCTGCAATTTAACCAAAATTAGCAGAATTAACGTGATTGAAACTCTCTTACATGAGAGTTACATGGAAGAACTGACAAAAATGCACATTTTACTATATGGCTTCTGGCATGTGGAGAAAGCCGCAAGGGAGTCAGGATCGCTGACTTACCTCCTTTAACATGGGAAAATCACCTGGCATGCCAGAATCATGTAAGCATTGGAAAGACAGCACTAGCGCCGGTGGAAGAAGACATGAAATATTGTATGGTTAGAATTTAGAATTATGTGAAACAAGATGGAATGCAGCAGACAGAAAGCTTCTAAGCACAAGTGAAACAATGTTGTCTAATTTGATGCAGCACTGGGTGGTAACAACAACATTACAATACCTGGAAATCATGCTCGTTGTAGAAGTCTGCGGTGCCCATGCTGGCAAACAGCTGGTAGCCTAGTTTCTCCAGTGTTCTCATGGTTGGGATGAGTTCATTTTTATGCTGCAGCAAAGAAAATATATGACAAGCTGAAATACTGGTATACGCAACTGCTTTTTTTTTTTTTACAATCATAATCAACTACAAGATTATTATGCAATATCCCTCTCCTATGTCTCCTTTTATTACAGCAGAAGAGTTTCTTCTTCTTCATTAATCTTTGGAGCCAACACAAGAAATCACAGACATCAATCCGTCTACATATAATTGCAAACTCATTTAGCACTATCTCAGTACAGAACACCTCTCCTCTCTCTCCTCTCTTCCCCCCACCCCCTCCTAATAATAGCAACAAAACCCTACTCAGTCAGTCCCCTATTGGTAGTAGTTTCAATAATTAATATTAGCGAGTCATGAAGTATTGATTTTTGCACATTTCTTATGCCTGTATAATGCATATTGTGATGATGATGTTTTTCTCGGCTAACCTCATAAGTGATGAATGGATTGAATAATGTATGAAAGAGTGATAGAAGGGCATTATCTTAGACCCAATTCTCCCGGGAAGGTTAACCCGGTCAACAAATGCCCGCAGAAGTCGGATGTGTCGGCCTTACGGCGCAAGAACGCAGCTCTGCTGTAAACAGGCACAACGCAATCACATCCGAAAAAAAACTCCGGATGAACGAAGAAGAGAGAAGAAGAAGACCCAATTCTTAACCCTTTGAAAATAAAGTTTGTTCACTAAAGCTTCTGTAATGTCAAATACACCTATTTCAGATGCTGGAAAACCATGTATGGCCTACCTTAAAACTCCCAATGGATATGAGGATGTTTTTCTTTGGGATCTGAAAGCCAGTGCTCAGCTGGGCCTTCAAGTAAGCTTCATATCTGTCTTCCCCAAAGCCAGCCACTTCTCCAGTACTTGCCATCTCCACACCCAGTAACACATCCGCACCATGAAGTCTTGAGAATGAGAACACAGGCACCTGGGGAAAATACAAGATATTCGATTATCTACTGAGCTGATCTTACCTGTAGATACTGATATTGCCCATTCTGTTATTTCACCTGATAGCGAGGAACAATGATAAAAGAGAAAGCTAGCCCACACACACAAATTAGTCCAGTGGGGACTCTGCTCAAGTTCACAGTGAGCGAACGAGAAAAATAATTTTTTTTAATCTGTAGTACTTTGAAGCTTCATGAAAAATGCCACCTTAATTTATTAGAGAAAAATAATTTTGGGTATCTATAGTACTTTAAAGTTTCAAGTAAAATTCCACCTTAACTTATTCATCCTTATTTGTTCGTGCAAAACACTGGATCACGTTCATGTTTATTTTCTTTTTTTCTGTTTTCAGGTGTTGCTGTTACTATTCTAGAACTCACTGCTTCCCATTCTATAAGTGGTTTTCTGCTACTTAGATAGCATTAAGGCCCCTTCATCATTGTGGGGGGCACTTTCCTCTGTACGGTCCGAGGACAACACTGTTTCACCTGTGTTTAGAAGCTTTCTTCCTGCTCCATTTTATCTTGTTTCACATAGTTCCAATTTCTAACTGCATATTATTTCATTTCTACCACCTGTGCTGTCTTTCCAATTCATTCACAGTTCTAGCATCCCAGGTGATTTTCCTAGGTTTAGTTTAGTTTAGTTGATGGATCAACACCACGGCACACGGGTGCAACCCGTAAGTGCTCCGTTCTCCTCCTAACTCAAACCTGAGTCTGGAGAAACTCAGCTCAGTGCACGAACTCCGTAGCACGACGAGGATCCTGAAATACTTTGGGTAGATTTTTAACTCGAAATTTTGCCCGGACAGCGCTGTTAGGCTACTCTTTTTTCGATTTCCAACTGCCAAGGGATTTTTTACGTGCGCAACAATACACACGGGCGTCCTATCTCACTACCCAGAGACCAGGGGAAATTTTATTACTAGAAGTCCACATGAAAATAATCCTGGTCCTCACCAGGGCTTGAACCCGGGACCTCCAGCACTCAAGTGGACACCATACCTCGAGACCACGCAGCCCCCTGATTTTCCTAGGTGAAATAAGGTAAGTCAGCAATCCAGACTACTTGGGGCTTTCTCCACAACATGTAATACCTCGTCTAGAAGATCCTCCTGTAAACTTATATATTTACAACATTCATGTGACAATGATTTTTTCCGATGTGAATGTAACATGCACAATGATGAACGACAGACAAGCGATAGGAAGGGCCGAATGTAAGACAGGCCTGCATGCCCAATTTGTGACCCTTTGAAAATAAAGTTTGTTCAGTTGACTGAGTGATTCTTCTCTCCTTATCTTTAGACTGGTCACTGATTGGTTGGATTTTGCAGATGCAACTTTCTATGTGATGGGGAAGTCAGTTGCACACTAACCCTCCCTCAACTTTCTATGTGATGGGGAAGTCAGTTGCACACCAACCCTCCCTCAACTTTCTATGTGATGGGGAAGTCAGTTGCACACCAACCCTCCCTCAACTTTCTATGTGATGGAGAAGTCAGTTGCACACCAACCCTCCCTCAACTTTCTATGTGATGGGGAAGTCAGTTGCACACCAACCCTCCCTCAACTTTCTATGTGATGGGGAAGTCAGTTACACACCAACCCTCCCTCAACTTTCTATGTGATGGGGAAGTCAGTTGCACACCAACCCTCCCTCAACTTTCTATGTGATGGGGAAGTCAGTTGCACACCAACCCTCCCTCAACTTTCTATGTGGTGGGGAAGTCAGTTGCACACCAACCCTCCCTCCTTAGCCGCTCTTACAACATGCATGGTAGATTACAGTGTGACTATTCTTTGCTTCCCTTAAAGGTCCTCTTAACACACAGGCGCCTGCTTTTGCTTCTTCTTTCACTCTTTATCCTCCAGTGGCACATATGATCCCCCTAACCGACAAACTTCAAGTCACCCTACCCTTAACTATCTCATACAGCTGTATGTCCTACGACACTCTGTTTTTAGTTCTATTTCACTTCCCCTGTGGATTCAAGGTAACGGCCTTTTTAGCCATACTATTCTCAGCAGTTTTTAGCCATACTATTCTCAGCAGTTTTTAGCCATACTATTCTCAGCAGTTTTTAGCCATGCTATTCTCAGCAGTTTTTAGCCATACTATTCTCAGCAATTTTTAGCCATACAATTCTCAGCAGTTTTTAGCCATACTATTCTCAGCAGTTATTAGCCATACTATTCTCATTAGTTTTTAGCCATACTATTCTCAGCAGTTTTTAACCATACTGTTCACATAAGTTTGTAGCCATACTGTTCTCACTGTTTTAAGTTATACTATAATTTGCTTTGTGAGACGTAAGATGGTGGAAATGACCATGTGTTCACATGCATCCATTGTGGACGAACATTTACAGCTCGACTTGATCTGATCAATCACATTCGCTACCGCCATGGGTTGTAGTTATGCCATTTGAAGCACAATTTAACAAACTATCGTCTGTCAAGATGGCAAGGGTGCCAATATAATATTCTTTGCTACAACAAACAAGTGAGAACTCACCTTGACAGCCACTTTCCCACAGCCAGCAACCACATCAACAGGCTCCACCTGCTCCCCCATGATAACTTTGGTAGCAGTGGCAACAAAGTCATAGTCCAGCGCCTTGGAGACAAACGGGAAGGACCTGGACACTCGGACGTTGCACTCAATCACCTTCAGATGGTTGTCCTGTTGAGAAAGTGAGGAATCCTCAAATTTGACTGGATCGTTATCCCAAACCAGTATATCAACAGTTACACATTCTAGTGACTCTGCTTCAAAGAGTCATCATGCTAATAGTAAAATGATTAAGGTAACGACACAATGCTGCATTAAAAAACAGAATCCAGTGTCAGATATTTCTATAGATGTATGAAAATTGAGACAACGAAAATGCATTAAGGTTAAGTGCTCACAGCATGAGGAGAGGCTGGCCAAGTGGCTAGAATGCCAGATTATCCTTCAGGAGACCTGGGTTTGAATCCTCGGTAAGGTGTGGAATTTTTTTCTGTCGGGGGCAAAAAGAAATTCCTAACCTGCCCAGTTCGCTGCAACTGCGCTAGCCAGGTGGCCTTAATTCCTCAGGCTCAAAGACCCCCCCCCCCCTCCCCCTGCCATACACCGCAAGGTACTATATTGGCAGTCAGTGGCAGTTTTTATGACAGTATGAACAACAGAAGCATTGGAGTTCTCCATGGTACAGTGATCAAACCATCTGTCTCGCACACTAGAGGTTCTGGATTCATTTTCAGACTGCGATGTTCAGACTAGTGCAGTTTTCAGGTGACCATTCTGGAGGTCGGCTTTGGGTAATGCTCTCAGCATGCGGCTTGCCATTTTGCAGATAGGCCGAGTCAGAAGGGGGTGAAACCCAGTGCAATGAGGATTATCCTCTTGCTTTTAGTCATTTTAATATACTAACAGCATGACTGACTCTTTGAATGATGATGGGAACAGTGGTGTAAAGTAAAAGCTAAGACATTATTCGAGACATATCCAGTAGCAGTTATTCTAAACTGACCGATTGGAATAAAACCCCAGTTCAATTAACTTCTTTCCTTTAAATCCCTTAATCACTACTGTACAACAGAGCTGATGACACATACTTACTTACATCCCAATGTACGTTTGGAATTTACAGCTATAACTGCCCACCAAAATTAAAATTGTTAATTTCTTTTACAATCAACAAAACTAAAATCAGTAAGAAGGACTCTACCTTTGCAATCAGCTGAATATTGAATGGCCCAGTAACTTCCAGAGCTCGGCCAATGGCACAACAGATTTTTTTGATTTTGGCTAAGGTTGCTTCATTCAAATCTTGAGGCGGAGTGACAAGAGTGGCATCCCCTGAATGTACGCCAGCATTCTCCACATGCTCGGACACAGCCATGCATATCACTTCACCGTCAAAAGCCACAGCATCAACGTCAATTTCCTGTTTTAAAGAAATAAACAGACAAATCAACCTAAATACGAGTAACAAACTAACATTCAATAAGAAAGTGGCACTTGATAATGATCTATTCATGATAGGTTTATCAGCAGTCAGAAAGCCAGATTCATCTTGCGAAGTGACATGTTCAAACAACTTCAAATCAATATATCAGTGACTATGCGTTTTAAGTATATCAATATAATTCATTTATTCGCTTCATATATAGTGTGCACCTGACGAAATGCAGCAAAATATGCCAGACAATAAATGATGCAACATATTGTTTGTGACTTCTGTATTTAAACTTCATTCTTTTTTGGGTAAATAATTTTATATGATGTAAATTCATCATCTGTAGCCAGTATCCACATCAGTTAACTTATTTCAAGGAATAAGTATTAATATCTTTCAGTATCAATGTAATCAAGGCAGAATTTGTAACCACTATATTTGTAGCACTGCACAAACAAGGCAGAGTAAAATTTTTAAGAGCATTTCGTAATCACTGAAGAAAACAGTTGAGGCTGTGGAGCATAAATGTTACAGTAAGTTTTTAGAATATCGTGGACCAAGAAAAAAGTTGAGAATGTTGAGCTTACATATTACAGTAAATTTTTTAGAATATCGAGGACCAAGAGGAAGACAAAAGCTGACACTACAAGTTCTCAACACCAAAGAGAACCGTTTCATAAATGGCCTCATGTTCCAGAAACTAAAATACTTAGGCCACATTAAAGATCACCACGGCTTGGACGGAATAGTGATGGAAGGCATGGTTCAAGGAAGAAGAGGCAAATGGACAGACCAGCACGAAGATGAACATCGGACACTGCAGATAGCTTGGACATGAGGCAGGAGAGACAGCCAGGGATTAAGAGACTTTTCGGTGGGCGGTGATGAGAAATCTGCAGGGACAGAATGACAATGCAAAACATACAACAGGATCTGACATCATTACCACAGTAATTAATTACATCACCCAATGTCCTGTTTCCAAGAAACAAATACAGACAAACTTTGAAGTCAACAAGGTAGAATGTCTACAAATTATGGTAATTAAAACTGCAGAACACATTTCACATAAAAACAGATCATTATCAAAGTGTCCACATCCATTTCCATATGCTGACACAGACTGACATATGTGTATATCAAACAAACTATTATCAATCTACTTCAATAATGTGAAATGCTTAGTGAAAAACTTTAAATATAAAAGTATAAACAGCAAGAATGTAAACCTGATACCAAAGGAAATATAGACAAGTATAAATATTATGACTTATTAAATTATGAAACTACACATCTCTATGAATAAGGAAGGAGCATAATGTAATCAGAATAAATAACACTGAACTTTAGTACTTGTAACATGATTAATAAATCCACGGTACCTTGGCTTCAAGAATAAACTTAGAAATCACGACTGGGCGATCTTTGGACACTGCAGCTGCTTGGGAAAGGAAATTTTCCAGATCATGTTTGTTCATGGCGACATTCATGGCAGCTCCACTAAGGACGTACGAAGGTCGGATTAAACACGGATAGCCAACTTCCTCACAGAAGGCAACAGCAGACTGAAACATAAGCCAACCAATCAGATTAACATATCATCAATATATATCCTACTGTATGTGTGTGAAATTATCACTATGTGATTATAAAGTGACATACAAATAGGGTCTCGTTGGTTAAATGGTCAAGGCAGCTGCCTTGCGCTCTGAAGGTCATGCGTTCAATTTCAGACTGTCGTTCAGAGTACAATTTTTCCTAAGACCTCTAGGGGTCATCACTGGAGCTATGGAGTTCCTGCTTAGTGAAATGTTTGCAAGAGAAATAAAAAAAATTGCATATCTTTTACAGGACATAGCAGTAACCCCAGCATTTTTGGCTGATCGTGATTCTTGGGCAAATTTATGTTCAGTAGTTTGCCATTGCTTTCAGAACACCCATACAATTTCTTAAAAACCAACATCACCAACCAAAAAACCAACGCCAGGTAGTCTAATGCCAAATCGCCAGCAGCAGTGTTTCGAATGCGGTATGCGGGATTACGAACTGCATCCGTAACACCTTCATCATGGAGCCAGCAAGAGAAATCAAGGGAAACCCAAAAATACACGGGGAGGAGAATTAGAGACAGGGAAATCATAAGGGGAGGACATGGGGGGATTGCACAATGAGATGTCAGAAGGTGTGCTCGCTTTGCATGAGTTAGCTGAGGGCTTAGTGTCCACTGGGGATAAGACGAGAAAGAAGAAGAGAAGGAGAAAGAAGAGGAGAGGAAGAAGATATAACACTTCTTGACAGTCAAGCTGAAGTCAAACATGTCGAATGAAAGGTGCAAATCTCGTAGCTTATGTGACTAATGAACACAAATATCCTTTAGGACAGACAAAGAAAATGTATCACATTCTGGTATATTGTCAACATAATTATTTATTCCTCAACTCCAAGATCATGATACACTGATTACAGCAGCTACTTCTTTATACAGGTAAGTCAGCTTTTAACAGCTTTCAGGAATTCACATCTTAGAATACAAATTCCCAAAAATATTTGTTGCATGCCCTTTGCAGGACATTGTGGCCAAGCCCAACTGCAGGTTGATTTTTTGAAGCAATTTTAGGTTCAGTGGTTTTCCAATGCTTTCTGAATTACAAAGTCAACATTGACGTCCAACTGATCAGTGTAGGGGTTTGAACCCCCTACCCCGAACATCAGAGCACCCACCGAAGTTTCTTCTTCTTCTGCGTTCATCCGGAGTTTCTTTTTTCGGACGTCATTGCGTTGTGCCTGTTTACAGCAGAGCTGCGTTCTTGCGCCATTAGGCCGACACATCCGACTTCTGCAGGCATTTGTTGACCGGGTTAACTTTCCCAGGGACCAATGTTTCGATTCTCAGAATCTTTGTCAAGGACAGGACAACACAGATAGATAAACAACGAAATAAAAAAAAAAACAAAAAGCAAAAAGCACCACTACACTGTTTCCATGCAGGAGCAGAAAAGGCGGATTTCCACCGAAGTTTAAGTGCAAGTGCATTAAACCCCTCGGCCTTGTAGACCTCAGAATAATAATGCAGTGCTTAAGATTAACACACTGACCAATTATATTTTTACTTACATGCCGGACAATTAACGAACCTTGGCCAAATAAGGAGACACATGTCCTTGTTTATGGATATTCTGGAGGGAAAAGTGGAGGCAAAGCATGCAAGAGGAAGACAATACTGCATGTGGGTGGAGAATATCAAGATTGGCTGGAAGAAGCTGCGTGAAAGCACCTGAAGTTAAAGGGGAATTAAAATTTACCCAAAGTTAACGGGAAATAAAGATTTACCTACAGTTAAAGGGGGATAAAGATTTACCTAAGGTTAAAGGGGAATTAAGATTTACTAAAGTTAAAGTGGGATTAGGATTCAGATTTCCCTAAAGTTAAAGCGCAATTAAGATTTACCTAAAGTTAGAAGGGAATTCAAATTTACCCAAAGTTGAAGTGGAATTAAGATTTACTTTAAGTTCAAAAGGAAAGGGGTTTACCTAGGTGCAAGGGAAATGAGGTTTTAAAACATCAGAGGCCAAGTGTTGTGAGGAATGACACTCTCCATGGATTCCTCATAAACATCATTGTAACAACATGACTCACCTCTATAGTGGAGAGTTCTTTCCACAGGGGCTGGTTAATCTTGAGGTTGTCCAGCAAGCGAGAAAATTTAAACCTGTTCTCAGCATTATCTATGCTGTCCGGGGAGGTGCCCAAGACAACAGCCTGAAAAGAACAAGTCAGCAAATATATTTCAAAACACTATGTCTTGTTTCATTTGCTATTTATTCCCATGTTTTTCCCCCTACTATTTTCTGTTCATAGTGTTCAGATTTTACCATCCATTGGCAAATGTGAGGAGATTCAATAATATAGATGTTTAGATATAATGCCCCGAGTAAAAGTACTGTATGGAAAAGTGCATTACAGAAGAAACATTCTTTATAATAGATGAAATAAATGTAATAATGACAATAATTTATTTTCAAAACAAATTATTCCCTTGGGGAATTCAAACACAGAAGACACAAACAATATGTTGCACGATTTATTGTCTATCATATTTTGCTGCATCTCGTATGTTATATATATCAGCATGAAGGATTTATCTAATTACTTTATGTTGGGAGATTTCTGCAGGAGATGTAGAACAACATGCCTGGCAATAAATCATGCAATCTATTGTTTGTGTCCTTGTTCAAAATAAATTATATAACAGAGAACACAAATATTAAAGATGTGCATGTCTTTGTTTCCGGAGAAGAGAATTACAGAGATGAAAAATATTGGGAGAACATGGAGTGAGCTGCAGAAGATAGCAAAAGACAGAACGGCTTGGTGTGGTTTGGTTGAAGGCCTGTGCCCCGATGAAGGATAAAGTGTGGAAGAAGAAGAAGAAGAGAATGTCTACTCTGGTCTATAAGAAACGACACCACAGCACTATGGGCAAACACACAGTCATTCCGTCTCCCGCAGCAAATCATGTACGGTGTAGATGCTAACTGTTCCGATAACACATTGGTTGGAAACACATTGTCGGATTCATCCCTCCATGCTGCAACCACACTTAAATCCTAATTTAAGCATCCTTAAATATGTGATTCCCCTGCTATTGCAGGTGTTAGCAGACGCCCATAGTAGTCTTCAGAACTAGGGAGATGTAACACTGCTTAAAGAAATGTAGATAAATTTGATGAATGAAAGAATTCAGGTAAATATAAAGGTAACAAACACTTTTGACTTTCAAGATACGGGGACAAAAAGTGATGAAAAAGTGATTATCAGAATTATTGACCTAAAGAGCTCAAAAATGATGAAAAGAAGTCATAAGATGATACATAGCCTCTCCTGAGCTTTGGTACTTTTTTTTTAACGCTCGCACGCTTTGAACTCAAGCGTAGTCCATACATGTGCTACTTCTTCTAGTAGTCGCCGCTACCGGTGGCTGCACTGGACTGATTTTGCATATCAGTTAGCTTTTCCTATTACCAGTGTCCCTTGCCATCAGGCAAATCCACTCAGACTTCTGAGGTACTTTATTCTCCCAAGTCAAGGACAAGAAGTCCACATTTTAGTCCAACTGACCAGTGTAGGGGTTGAACCTGCTACCTTGGCATCAGCTCGCCAGAAGTTTAAGAGCAAGCATTCTTATCCATTCAGTCATGTTGACCAGTGCTTTGGTACAAGATATCTGAAGGCCAAGCAGGTCAGGGTTCAAAAGATTAACATCTGGCGTTTATCTGAAAGGATATTTGTAACATCAGTGACTTACCTGCTGTCGATGCAGATCCATGGCGATGTTGTTTGGCAGCTGGCCACCCATGGAAAGGATAATACCAGAAGGTTTCTCAATCTCGTAGATGTCCATCACGGTCTTCAGAAGAAAAAAAACGGATATAAAACAACTTATGAAATAAACATACTGCATTTTAAAATTATTATAACCTGGATTATTAAACTAAATATTATAGGGGTTAAAGGCAAGAGAATACAACTTCTAGCTAAGGCTCCCTCTGCAGAGCAGCATGCCATATGCCAAAACTGTATCTCCAGTGAAGACCCCCAGGAATCTACGAAAAAAATTGCACCATTAACCAAATACCAAATACAAACCTATGGCCTTAGGAGCATGAGGCAAATAAATATATTGACCACTTCACTATGGAGAATTAATAAAATAACCTATAAGAAATTGAAGCCCCCCCTCCCCCCCCAATCTGCTTGCCAACATGACATATTAGCAATATGGTGCTAGACCAGCATTTTCTTGACCAAATGGCAATCAGACATTTTCTTGACCAAATGGCAATCAGTGGTTGATGTTTTCAATATTACACTGGTCAGAAACATTGTCTTGACCAAATGGCACTCAGTGGTTGATGTGTTCAATATTACACTGATCAGAAACATTGTCTTGACCAAATGGCAATCAGTGGTTGATGTGTTCAATATTACACTGGTCAGAAACATTGTCTTGACCAAATGGCAATCAGTGGTTGATGTGTTCAATATTACACTGGTCAGAAACATTGTCTTGACCAAATGGCAATCAGTGGTTGATGTTTTCAATATTACACTGGTCAGAAACATTGTCTTGACCAAATGGCAATCAGTGGTTGATGTTTTCAATATTACACTGGTCAGAAACATTGTCTTGACCAAATGGCAATCAGTGGTTGATGTTTTCAATATTACACTGGTCAGAAACATTTTCTTGACCAAATGGCAATCAGTGGTTGATGTGTTCAATATTACACTGGTCAGAAACATTGTCTTGACCAAATGGCAATCAGTGGTTGATGTTTTCAATATTACACTGGTCAGAAACATTGTCTTGACCAAATGGCAATCAGTGGTTGATGTTTTCAATATTACACTGGTCAGAAACATTGTCTTGACCAAATGGCAATCAGTGGTTGATGTTTTCAATATTACACTGATCAGAAACATTGTCTTGACCAAATGGCAATCAGTGGTTGATGTGTTCAATATTACACTGGTCAGAAACATTGTCTTGACCAAATGGCAATCAGTGGTTGATGTTTTCAATATTACACTGGTCAGAAACATTGTCTTGACCAAATGGCAATCAGTGGTTGATGTTTTCAATATTACACTGGTCAGAAACATTTTCTTGACCAAATGGCAATCAGTGGTTGATGTGTTCAATATTACACTGGTCAGAAACATTGTCATGACCAAATGGCAATCAGTGGTAGATGTGTTCAATATTACACCGGTCAGAAACATTGTCTTGACCAAATGGCAATCAGTGGTTGATGTTTTCAATATTACACTGGTCAGAAACATTGTCTTGACCAAATGGCAATCAGTGGTTGATGTTTTCAATATTACACTGGTCAGAAACATTGTCTTGACCAAATGGCAATCAGTGGTTGATGTGTTCAATATTACACTGGTCAGAAACATTGTCTTGACCAAATGGCAATCAGTGGTTGATGTTTTCAATATTACACTGGTCAGAAACATTGTCTTGACCAAATGGCAATCAGTGGTTGATGTGTTCAATATTACACTGGTCAGAAACATTGTCTTGACCAAATGGCAATCAGTGGTTGATGTTTTCAATATTACACTGGTCAGAAACATTGTCTTGACCAAATGGCAATCAGTGGTTGATGTTTTCAATATTACACTGGTCAGAAACACTGTCTTGACCTAATGGCAATCAGTTGTTGATGTGTTCAATATTACACTGATCAGAAACACTGTCTTGACCAAATGGCAATCAGTGGTTGATGTGTTCAATATTACACTGGTCAGAAACATTGTCTTGACCAAATGGCAATCAGACATTTTCTTGACCAAATGGCAATCAGTGGTTGATGTTTTCAATATTACACTGGTCAGAAACATTGTCTTGACCAAATGGCAATCAGTGGTTGATGTGTTCAATATTACACTGATCAGAAACACTGTCTTGACCAAATGGCAATCAGTGGTTGATGTGTTCAATATTACACTGGTCAGAAACATTGTCATGACCAAATGGCAATCAGTGGTAGATGTGTTCAATATTACACTGGTCAGAAACATTGTCTTGACCAAATGGCAATCAGTGGTTGATGTTTTCAATATTACACTGGTCAGAAACATTGTCTTGACCAAATGGCAATCAGTGGTTGATGTTTTCAATATTACACTGGTCAGAAACATTGTCTTGACCAAATGGCAATCAGTGGTTGATGTGTTCAATATTACACTGGTCAGAAACATTGTCTTGACCAAATGGCAATCAGTGGTTGATGTGTTCAATATTACACTGGTCAGAAACATTGTCTTGACCAAATGGCAATCAGTGGTTGATGTGTTCAATATTACACTGGTCAGAAACATTGTCTTGACCAAATGGCAATCAGTGGTTGATGTTTTCAATATTACACTGGTCAGAAACATTGTCTTGACCAAATGGCAATCAGTGGTTGATGTTTTCAATATTACACTGGTCAGAAACACTGTCTTGACCAAATGGCAATCAGTGGTTGATGTGTTCAATATTACACTGGTCAGAAACATTGTCTTGACCAAATGGCAATCAGTGGTTGATGTGTTCAATATTACACTGGTCAGAAACATTGTCTTGACCAAATGGCAATCAGTGGTTGATGTGTTCAATATTACACTGGTCAGAAACATTGTCTTGACCAAATGGCAATCAGTGGTTGATGTTTTCAATATTACACTGGTCAGAAACACTGTCTTGACCAAATGGCAATCAGTGGTTGATGTGTTCAATATTACACTGGTCAGAAACATTGTCTTGACCAAATGGCAATCAGTGGTTGATGTGTTCAATATTACACTGGTCAGAAACATTGTCTTGACCAAATGGCAATCAGTGGTTGATGTGTTCAATATTACACTGGTCAGAAACATTGTCTTGACCAAATGGCAATCAGTGGTTGATGTGTTCAATATTACACTGGTCAGAAACATTGTCTTGACCAAATGGCAATCAGTGGTTGATGTTTTCAATATTACACTGGTCAGAAACACTGTCTTGACCAAATGGCAATCAGTGGTTGATGTGTTCAATATTACACTGGTCAGAAACATTGTCTTGACCAAATGGCAATCAGACATTTTCTTGACCAAATGGCAATCAGTGGTTGATGTTTTCAATATTACACTGGTCAGAAAGATTTTCTTGACCAAATGGCAATCAGTGGTTGATGTGTTCAATATTACACTGGTCAGAAACGTCTTGTAGCCATTTCATGAGACTGAGTTGGTTTTTCAAATTCATTCATGTTATTCGTAAGAAGCTCATCCACAACAGTTACAATCATGCCGGTCAACCCTCAATGGGAGTCGGAGCAGACCATGGCCATTCCCCGCCATCCAAGGAGTCTTCCATTAATGCAGAATGACATACAATGCTCTGGTACTGGGGTCACTAATAGAACCGTCAGGATCCATGATTCAAAGAGTTAAAATATGCCACTATCTAGAGAAAGAATACTTACCTCAAAAGAGATTTCATCAAAGTAAAGCCTGTCACACATGTCGTAATCTGTGCTCACTGTCTCTGGGTTATAGTTGACCATGATAGTTTTTCGACCCATCTGTGGCAAATTAGGATTCATTTTTACTATCACAATATAAGATCATAAACAAAAAACATCTGTAACCCTAAGGTATAAATACGATAAGAATGCAAACAATATGAATATTTCAAACACACCACTCTTGTATATACATTGACAGGCACCTTGCCGTCTTGACAGATAATAGTTGGTAAAATGCAATTATACCTCTCCATAACACAAAGTCTTGGCTGAATGTAGAGACCATGTGTTGCCCATGCAGCATGATATCTCTCTCTGCCTGTTTAATTTACATCAATATGTCTGGAACAAGACAAGCTGCAGAAGCTCTCGGATCAGCAAAGCAATACTCTGTCCGCCTGTCAGAGCTTCCATTCTAGACCAGTTGCCTACCAAGGCTTACAGCCTGGTCTGCTCTGCCATGACATTTATTCTTTAGGTTGTATTTCCTCGCACTAGGGTAAGGCTTGTACCCTCCCAATTGCACTCCTCCACCCGAAGCCGTTGGCACAATGTGGGGTATCGGGTTTGGTAAGCGCCGCCCAACATTCGGCGCTAACAGAAAGCAGGTAGCACCGTCTACTGTTGTACGGCAGCTCAATCATATCTGACTAAGACCAGACACTTAAAGTACAAGTTGTAAAACACAAAAAGCTGTGATGCTGTCACTTGTCAGCCACTGTCTTACATTATATTAGACAAAGACAAAATTATTACTATTATTAATCAGAGGCAACACGTGGCGCCCCATGTCTACGCCAATTGACAGGGACTTATAACCCGTAACAGTTGCCTCTCGCTTTGATTTCGAGACCAGTTAAGACCAGGGATGGAATTATTGCCTCTCCATAGCACAAAGCCTAGGCTAAAATATAGAGATCATGTGTTGCCCATGCAGCATGATCCCTCTCTTGGTCTGCCTAGTTCACTCCAGAGGAAAGGTAATACCTATACATCTGGAACAAGACAAGCTGCAGAAGCTGCCGGATCAGCAAAGCAATGTTCTAACTGTCCGCCTGTCAGAGCTTCAATCCTAGATATTATTATTATAATATATATATATATATATATATATATATATATATATATATATATATATATATATATATATATATATATATATATATATATAAATAAAAAATGTCACAGACATATTTATAGGTGATTCCTCAGTTTGAGAAGTTCCGAGTGCTATATCTGTAGATCTATTCTTCTTCTCTTTATTCCCCGATGAAATATAGACCATCAAACAACCCTCGCCAAGCCATTCTATCCTTTGCTTTCTCTTTCCGCTCCCTCCATGTCTTTCCTATATTACTGATCTCTGTCCTCCCTCGGGTTGATACTTAAGTACCGTGTTGGGAGGAAAGTCTCTGCACTGGTCCCACTGTAATAGATGCAAACCTATAGTCTATAGATTGAAGTGAGTTACAATGCAGTCTTTTATAAGATGCATAATCAATCGACCAAACATATGTACTGTTTGTTACATAATTTGAGGCCTTTCTATGAGGTCAAGATTACCACAAGAGATGACATCATGACAAACTCAAGCAACACAAGAATCAACCACACACCTCCCTCAGAGTCCTGATGCAGTTGACAGCACACCAATCAATGACAAACACAAGCAACCACAAAATCAGTGACAAACACATGCAACAATAGAACCAATGACAAACACAAGCAACAACAGAATCAATGGCAAACACATGCAACAATAGAACCAATGACAAACACATGCAACAATAGAACCAATGACAAACACATGCAACAATAGAACCAATGACAAACACAAGCAACAATAGAATCAATGACAAACACAAGCAACAATAGAACCAATGACAAACACATGCAACCACAAAATCAGTGACAAACACATGCAACAATAAAACCAATGACAAACACAAGCAACAATAGAATCAATGACAAACACATGTAACCACAAAATCAGTGACAAACACATGCAACAATAGAATCAATGACAAACACAAGCAACAATAGAATCAATGACAAACACATGCAACCACAAAATCAGTGACAAACACATGCAACAATAGAACCAATGACAAACACAAGCAACAATAGAATCAATGACAAACACAAGCAACAATAGAACCAATGACAAACACATGCAACCACAAAATCAGTGACAAACACATGCAACAAGAGAACCAATGACAAACACATGCAACAAGAGAACCAATGACAAACACATGCAACAATAGAACCAATGACAAACACATGCAACAATAGAACCAATGACAAACACATGCAACAATAGAACCAATGACAAACACAAGCAACCACAAAATCAGTGACAAACACATGCAACAATAGAACCAATGACAAACACATGCAACAATAGAACCAATGACAAACACATGCAACCACAAAATCAGTGACAAACACATGCAACAATAGAACCAATGACAAACACAAGCAACAACAGAATCATTGACAAACACAAGCAACAATAGAATCATTGACAAACACAAGATACAATAGAATCAATGACAAACACAAGATACAATAGAATCAATGACAAACACAAGATACAATAGAATCAATGACAAACACAAGCAACAATAGAATCAATGACAAACACAAGCAACAATAGAATCAATGACAAACACAAGCAACAATAGAATCAATGACAAACACAAGCAACAATAGAATCAATGACAAACACAAGCAACAATAGAATCAATGACAAACACAAGCAACAATAGAATCAATGACAAACACAAGCAACAATAGAATCAATGACAAACACAAGATACAATAGAATCAATGACAAACACAAGCAACAATAGAATCAATGGCAAACACAAGCAACAATAGAATCAATGACAAACACAAGCAACAATAGAATCAATGACAAACACAAGCAACAATAGAATCAATGGCAAACACAAGCAACAATAGAATCAATGACAAACACAAGCAACAATAGAATCAATGACAAACACAAGCAACAATAGAATCAATGACAAACACAAGCAACAATAGAATCAATGACAAACACAAGCAACAATAGAATCAATGACAAACACAAGCAACAATAGAATCAATGACAAACACAAGCAACAATAGAATCAATGACAAACACAAGCAACAATAGAATCAATGACAAACACAAGCAACAATAGAATCAATGACAAACACAAGCAACAATAGAATCAATGACAAACACAAGCAACAATAGAATCAATGACAAACACAAGCAACAATAGAATCAATGACAAACACAAGCAACAATAGAATCAATGACAAACACAAGCAACAATAGAATCAGTGACAAACACAAGCAACAATAGAATCAATGACAAACACAAGCAACAATAGAATCAATGGCAAACACAAGCAACAATAGAATCAATGACAAACACAAGATACAATAGAATCAATGACAAACACAAGCAACAATAGAATCAATGACAAACACAAGCAACAATAGAATCAATGACAAACACAAGCAACAATAGAATCAATGACAAACACAAGCAACAATAGAATCAATGACAAACACAAGCAACAATAGAATCAATGACAAACACAAGCAACAATAGAATCAATGACAAACACAAGCAACAATAGAATCAATGATAAACACAAGCAACAACAGAATCAGTGACAAACACAAGCAACAATAGAACCAATGACAAACACACGCAACAACAGAACCAATGACAAACACATGCAACAATAGAACCAATGACAAACACATGCAACAATAGAACCAATGACAAACACAAGCAACCACAAAATCAGTGACAAACACATGCAACAATAGAACCAATGACAAACACATGCAACAATAGAACCAATGACAAACACATGCAACCACAAAATCAGTGACAAACACATGCAACAATAGAACCAATGACAAACACAAGCAACAACAGAATCAATGGCAAACACAAGCAACAACAGAATCATTGACAAACACAAGCAACAATAGAATCAATGACAAACACAAGCAACAATAGAATCAATGGCAAACACAAGCAACAATAGAATCAATGACAAACACAAGATACAATAGAATCAATGACAAACACAAGCAACAATAGAATCAATGACAAACACAAGCAACAATAGAATCAATGACAAACACAAGCAACAATAGAATCAATGACAAACACAAGCAACAATAGAATCAATGACAAACACAAGCAACAATAGAATCAATGACAAACACAAGCAACAATAGAATCAATGACAAACACAAGCAACAATAGAATCAATGATAAACACAAGCAACAACAGAATCAGTGACAAACACAAGCAACAATAGAACCAATGACAAACACACGCAACAACAGAACCAATGACAAACACAAGCAACAACAGAATCAATGACAAACACAAGCAACAACAGAATCAATGACAAACACAAGCAACAATAGAACCAATGACAAACACACGCAACAACAGAATCAATGGCAAACACAAGCAACAACAGAATCATTGACAAACACAAGCAACAATAGAATCAATGACAAACACAAGCAACAATAGAATCAATGGCAAACACAAGCAACAATAGAATCAATGACAAACACAAGATACAATAGAATCAATGACAAACACAAGCAACAATAGAATCAATGACAAACACAAGCAACAATAGAATCAATGACAAACACAAGCAACAATAGAATCAATGACAAACACAAGCAACAATAGAATCAATGATAAACACAAGCAACAACAGAATCAGTGACAAACACAAGCAACAATAGAACCAATGACAAACACACGCAACAACAGAATCAATGACAAACACAAGCAACAACAGAATCAATGACAAACACAAGCAACAATAGAATCAATGACAAACACAAGCAACAATAGAATCAATGACAAACACAAGCAACAATAGAATCAATGATAAACACAAGCAACAACAGAATCAGTGACAAACACAAGCAACAATAGAACCAATGACAAACACACGCAACAACAGAACCAATGACAAACACATGCAACAATAGAACCAATGACAAACACAAGCAACCACAAAATCAGTGACAAACACATGCAACAATAGAACCAATGACAAACACATGCAACAATAGAACCAATGACAAACACATGCAACCACAAAATCAGTGACAAACACATGCAACAATAGAACCAATGACAAACACAAGCAACAACAGAATCAATGGCAAACACAAGCAACAACAGAATCATTGACAAACACAAGCAACAATAGAATCAATGACAAACACAAGCAACAATAGAATCAATGGCAAACACAAGCAACAATAGAATCAATGGCAAACACAAGCAACAATAGAATCAATGACAAACACAAGATACAATAGAATCAATGACAAACACAAGCAACAATAGAATCAATGACAAACACAAGCAACAATAGAATCAATGACAAACACAAGCAACAATAGAATCAATGACAAACACAAGCAACAATAGAATCAATGACAAACACAAGATACAATAGAATCAATGGCAAACACAAGCAACAATAGAATCAATGACAAACACAAGCAACAATAGAATCAGTGACAAACACAAGATACAATAGAATCAATGGCAAACACAAGCAACAATAGAATCAATGACAAACACAAGCAACAATAGAATCAATGACAAACACAAGCAACAATAGAATCAATGACAAACACAAGCAACAATAGAATCAATGACAAACACAAGCAACAATAGAATCAATGACAAACACAAGCAACAATAGAATCAATGACAAACACAAGCAACAATAGAATCAATGACAAACACAAGCAACAATAGAATCAATGACAAACACAAGCAACAATAGAATCAATGGCAAACACAAGCAACAATAGAATCAATGACAAACACAAGCAACAATAGAATCAGTGACAAACACAAGATACAATAGAATCAATGGCAAACACAAGCAACAATAGAATCAATGACAAACACAAGCAACAATAGAATCAATGACAAACACAAGCAACAATAGAATCAATGACAAACACAAGCAACAATAGAATCAATGACAAACACAAGCAACAATAGAATCAATGACAAACACAAGCAACAATAGAATCAATGACAAACACAAGCAACAATAGAATCAATGACAAACACAAGCAACAATAGAATCAATGACAAACACAAGCAACAATAGAATCAATGATAAACACACGCAACAATAGAATCAGTGACAAACACAAGCAACAATAGAATCAGTGACAAACACAAGCAACAACAGAATCAATGACAAACACAAGCAACAATAGAACCAATGACAAACACACGCAACAACAGAACCAATGACAAACACAAGCAACAACAGAATCAATGACAAACACAAGCAACAACCACACACCTCCCTCAGAGTCCTGATGCAGTTGACAGCACACCAATCAAACTCCACACTGCTCCCAATCCGGTACACGCCAGATCCTAGCACCATGACATGCTTGCCAGGAAACTGAACATCGTGCTCTATTCCACTGTATGTCAAATACAAGTAGTTTGTACTCGCTGGCCACTCCGCTGCCACTGTGTCTATCTGTCGAACCCAAGGTTTAATCTTGTGTTCCGCTCGAATATTCCGAATGGCAATCTCAGTGCTGAAATGGTTCATGATTAGTGTCAATATATGCACATAAATAATCGTCATTTTGAACAGCATGAATAAATGTAGACAAAAAGACAAAGAAAGTATGTACAGAGTAGCTACATGGCATAATACCAAGCAAAGATGGAGAGATAGAGAATGTGTCTTCTTCTCCCAATACTTTTTATTTTGTATCTAATTATGTACTGTTTTTTTAATGAAGAGCTGCGAAATTTGGGCTTTTCAGTCAGCAAACCCACCTTCTTCAGTAATTTATTGAGTGGGTTATCCTCTAAGTTTTCATAAGACATTCCATCGTTTCATAGTTTCGATGCCATCTTCATCCTTCCATCTACAGGTGACTCAAACTTATTCTTGACCAGCTCGAATGCTGGTCAGCCCTCAAAGGATGGTAGAGGTGGATCACGGCCATTCCCTACAATCCAAGGAGGTTTTGAAAACAGACATGAAACATGATGCTCTGGTACTGAGTCCAAGAAATCATCAAGTCCTGCATAAGTCCTGCTTCATACCCTCAAGGTCTTAAGAAATTGTATGTTGTCAACAGGAGCATAATTATGGATAGAAGAAAAAGGAAACTGCTTGCAGCAAATGTCATTTGAGAGTTCAGAAGAAGCTGTTAGTTGCATTTCCTTTACAAGACATCGCAGTCAACCCAAGCATTTTTTTGGCTGTTTGTGATTTCTTGGAAAGTTTACGTTCAATAATATGCCATTATTTTCTTAACGACAGGCATTCATACCATTGTATGGAAACCAACACAAGGCAGTTTGCTTCCAAATCGACCGCAGCTGTGTTTTGGTATATGTAATTGCATTCATAGCCTCTTTGCCACAGAGAAGCTAGAGTACATTAAATTAACAACTAATTTAACATCAAACCAGGTGGGTTTAATGGCACTGTTATTACTGTTTGTTGTTGCTTATGAATCATCTTGAAGACAGATTTAACTCTTGTTGAACCATTGGCGTTCAGGTCGCCAGAGTCCTGAAAAGACTTGCATCTACCGGAGTCAGGATGGTGTAGATATTTTCTCCTGACCTGGTTCAAAAGTACTAGCTCTATGGGTATCGTTGCACAGCTCTCATTGCCCTCTATGAGTTCATAAACCAGCAGCAGTGTCAATGCAGACTTAAGAGTCAGAACTGTTTTCCAGAGACCTTCCACAACTAACCAATCATCTGATCTTACACACTTTCAGATGTCTTCCAACCAACCACTCATCTTATTGTTTACACTTTCAACCAACCAGTCAACCTCATTTACATACTTTTAACCAATTACATTATCATTTACAAATTCAGAAGTTTTCCAACCAAAGAGACGTTTCAGAGATCTAACCAATCAGTGAACAACAACAAAACTGTTATCTACTGCCTGTATTACCTAGCAGTGTAGGACAGGGGAGGTCCTGAGCCTGCGGAACTAAGGCCTGGCTAGTGCAGCTGCCATGAACTGTGCAGGTTAGGGTTTTTCTTTTTGCTCCAACCAACCAATCAACTTAATTACACAATGTAGAAGTCTTCCAACCACCTAATCATCTTATCACTTACCCACTTTCAGGATGCAGGTATTCCATCCAACTAATCATCTTACTTACAAATTTTGAGGTATCAGAGGTAATCCCGACACACTTTCAGAATTCATTTTTTTTACCGCACCATTTTTGACTACTGTGCCACGTCACAAATTTTCAGTACTGAGCCAATTCTCCATTTTTCATTGTACTGAACCAGTATTTTATTTTTCCTATTTTTATTATAATCTTAGCTAGATCTTTGGGTTGTACATTGCTGGAATGGGTAACAGGGTTGTGGCAGTAACAAAGAAACTAAACAATGTTACCTGTGCAGAACCTGGGCAATCTGTTGATCACTGAAGCCAAGCTGTTTGGCAGACAGCAAGAGATCTCTGGGGACATTGTGAGCCTGTTTGAATGGGAAATTATTACTCGTTAAACAATGGCTGCAAACATATGGATGGATGGACAGGATGGTGGATTGATTAACAGATGGATGAGCAATTGAAAAAAGAAGAATAGATGGAAGGATGGACAGACTGTTTTGGAGATATGGTAGACATTAATCACAATGTGATATGTCGGTGAGCGTGGATGGTAGTTTGCCACCTCACACGACCACTAGTGATCTTGGATCTGTTGTATTCTGGTCCCAATTATGTCATGCGGCCAGGCCATCCAGATATTTTTATCTTTCCTTTGCTCTTTTTCCATCAATTCTGCCAGTTGACACTAAATTGATTTCTCCTCATGTGTCCATTATATGATTGTTTTAGAGAACTGAACATTGGACTTTAGCGATAACAGGTAGGTACATCACCACCCAATATCAAATGACATTTTAAAGTTAACATAGACAAACAGTTCAAACAAATGACATGTTAGCACACAAAGAAAACAGAACCAAATGAACAGTATTAAGAATAAAATAAAACTGAATGTAATCAGACATCTTCCATTGTTTCCCAGTTGCAAACAAAGCAGCCAGGATATCAGCTATAACACTACAAAACTGCAGAGTGGAAGATTAAAGACATTGACACAGCAAAAACAATGGTAATAATGAAACAATAAATAGCAGTGTCGTATTTATGAAAAAAGTATAAATGCTACAAATAATTAAACAGCCAATTATTTATTAAGTCTGCAAGAAATAAACCACAGACCTTGCCCATGTAAGCTTCGAGTTCTGTGTACATATTGCTGATGTTCTTGAACTTGTGCAAAAACCAGCAGTCAATACGGGTCAGCTCATACAGATGCTCAATGGGCATGCCAGCTTTCAGGGCAGCAGCCAGCACAAAGATTCTCCTGTCTGTTGGATGCTGGAGCTCCTGAAAGACATAAAATATTTGCTACAAGACATACAGAACAAGCGTCTACGCCATGGCATCAAAATAATTAAACCAGTACATTTCCTCTTGCTGCCGATTTTTTTCTTGAGTTGAGTTGAGTTAAGAACTGACATCACTGCACTCAGGACATTCCCATATGTGCTCCGTCCCCTCGTTCAACAGCCAGTGAAGAGTCATGCTACTAATCGTTCCCACCGCTATCTGATTAAAAGTTCTCCTGGTCTTCCCTCTCAGTTTTGAGATTCTTCCAGAACCCCTGCCGATCCCCCACAGTCTCATTCTTTCCACATATGGGTTCTCAATCTGTTCCTCCGTCTTCTCCACCTGGTCCCACAAGTGCACGACCACCTCCCCCTTATCCATATCAGCCTGTTCATTTCCTCGTACACCCGCATGGCCAGGGCAAAATATCCATAAAATTCTCACAATCTGTGACCTCTGAAGCAAAAAGAACCATTCCACACGAAACATTCCTTTCTCCACCTTGCTAAGCATACTCTTTTAATCCGTAATGAAAACAACGTGTGTTGCAGCAGTCTCCTCTATTTTTTTTTTTCTAGAAGAATCTAGTATATCTACAAAGTCCCCTCTTCGGAACACTCTAGAGTTTCAGGACAAGACCATTCTAGTCATACTATTACCAGGTTTTCTTAATGTGTGTCCTTTCTAGCCCCCTTTTCCACTCTTTGCTAGTCTCAGACCACCCAACATCATTTCTTTGTCTCACTGCCTCTTCTACCACAAATTTTTCCAGTCATCACAATGTTTTCTAATGTCTCTCTTCTTATTATATTACCGAAGAATGCTGTATGTCTTTTCATACAGTTGTAAGAGGGAGCTTCACATGAAAACCTGTAAAGTGTGATAGAAATTACAATAATCATGCCACTGTCTTGTATCCTGTCAATATTGTTGCTAAGGATGTCAAGAGAGTTAAGCACGTGACATCACGGTGCAAGTGAACCCAGTGACATCATAAGGACAGTTTAAAAATGACCACCCACTTTTGATATGCACCATAGAGAAGCAGCATTATCATCTATTTTTTTATCAGTGAAGGGGGTGAAACCTATAGAAATTCACTGGCGAATATGAAAGTCCAGTATGATGATGTATGCATGTCAGTCCAGCAAGTGTATGAGTGGAGTAGGGAGTTTCAAAACGGTTTTACAGACTGTTGACGGCCCAGTCAGGCTCAGAGTAGTGACCCCCAGAATCAATTTTTCTACAGGAATCAAAGCACTTTATCGGCGCTCGAGGACTTGCAATGAACGCTGTGGTGGCTACATAGAAATTTGATGTTCTTTACTTCTTCAAAATGCTTTCATAACTTCTTTCTTTAGTTACTCTGGAGATCAAAGGTATTTGCAACATTGTTTCAGAGACATATTTCCGTTGATCCAAGTTTATCCTATTTTTTCGCGTTCCGTGATTCAATGCCATACAGCAAAATAGGTTCTAAGATTTCAGTACTCTCTCTCTCTCTCTGACATTCAATGAACATGACTTACTGCATAAGATACTGTTCATTTTATTAGTTTGTTATAGTCATTCTCCATGATTATGATGAATACAGCAGTGCTAATTTGATGTTAAATATTCCATGTCTAGAACTATATTTAGACTTCTTTTGACATCATAAATTTCCTAGTGCTGTGAAAGCGTCTCTTGTCTTCTATATTTTATATTTAACATCTTTATCCATTTCAACATCTGTATCTATTTCCTAATCTGTGTCAACAGTGCTACTTAGATTGTAACAAGCAATAAAAGGTCATCATGGCTGCAGGAATTAATGCACTTCTGGTGCACTGATGGATAGGTTGTGGGTTCAATCCATACAGTGTCAGTCAGAACTTTTGACTTTTGTTTAGAAAGCAATAGCAAACTACCGAACATAAATTTACCTAGTATATCAACCTGGGGATGAGGTTGATCATACCGCCCTGTAGAGGACATGCAACATTTATTTTTAACAAACAACAAGTAACACTTAAAATCAACCAACCTTTTCACAAACTTTGCACTCAGTGGGATCAAACCCTTTCATGGACTCGTCAACCATGCGGATGGCTTTCTGGAATGCTTCTTCAAAATTCCTGCCTATGGCCATTACTTCACCAACACTCTTCATAGAGCTACCAATCTGAAGAAAAAAATATGATTACAAGGCCAGAAAATATTAGTACAACTTTAAAAATATTAACATGGAAGGTTTCAGTGGCAACTCAGTTACAAAGTGGTTACACCGTCTATCTTATAGTTACAAGGTTATGCAATCTGGACTGTCATTCAGTTAGCGAGTGCAATTCTTTTCTGGAGAAACATGGGTGGGGGACTCCGTGGCAGAGCTGCAGGGGTTGTGCTGTGTTTAACACTTTCAGTTGTTCTACTGAGAGCCCGAGATATATGGGATAAAACTTGGTGCAATGAAGTCGGCCCTCATGCCTATTAACCCCAAAAAATACACATTTCTGAATTCTTGCATCAGTGAGATAGGAAATGACACTACCTGAAAAGTAAACGTTATGTCCCTGTACACTGAAAGATTTTTATTACTGAGGTTTAGCTCGATTAGGTTTATTCAGAATCAAGATCACTCTGGGCAAACCCACACACATGTCTCCTTCAGCATTGTTGTCAAGATGTAAATGATCAGCCTTCAATCCAAACTCAGGCATCCTTATATATGCTCTTCCGTTTGTTATTGTGTCTTCAATTAGCAGTTGTTCTTGCATGGTTGATTGTTTGTATGCTGCACTCCTATTCAGGAGACCTGTGTTCAAATCCTCAGTACGGTGATAAGATTTTTTTTTTTTTGGAAGGGGGGAGAGAATAAGAAAACCTTAACCTGCACAGTTCGCAGCATTAGCAAGGCGGCCTTAATTCGTGAGGTTCAAAAATGTCCATGACATGTACAATCTTTACCTTGAACTGGATATAAAGCAGCTTTGTATACTCTGAATGTTGATAATATATTATAAATTAGGTAATGCCATTTATATTTCTTAAATTAGAATAAAGAAGCTACATATACCTTGAAAATTTTATTACAATATATTTATAATGCATATACTGTTTCCGTTGTCAAAGATTAGTTTCATAATGAAATATGAATGAAATTCTTCTTCTTCTTCGTTCATCCGGAGTTTTTTTCCGGATGTGATTGCGTTGTGCCTGTTTGCAGCAGAGCTGCGTTCTTGCGCCGTTAGGCCGACACATCCGACTTCTGCTGGCATTTGTTGACCGGGTTAACCTTCCCGGGATATGAATGAAATAATATATGACAACTGAGAGATAAGAAGGGCAGAATACCAGGCAGGGGCCTGTGTGCCCAATTCTGAACCCTTTGAAAATAAAGTTTGTTCGTACATTTGACTGTCGATGAGACACACAATAACATAAGGAATTTATATAAAGCTGCTACATATGTCTGTCCATGAGAAGTACACTAACATATCTTGAATCAGATATGAAGCAGTTACTACAACAAGCGAAAGAGAAATGAACCCGTTGGACACTATTCAGTGTGGCAAGGATATGTCTTCCTGTGTGCAACATCCAAGTCAGAAATGGCTGAAAGAGACTACTAGTTCCAAAGAAGAATACTCACTTTTGTAGAGACCCTGGAGAACTTTCTCACTAATTTCAAAGAAGAATACTCACTTTAGTAGATACCCTGGAGAACTTTCTCACTAATTTCAAAGAAGAATACTGACTTTTGTAGATACCCTGGAGAACTTTCTCACTAATTTCACAGAAGAATACTCACTTTTGTAGATACCCTGGAGAACTTTCTCAGTAATTTCAAAGAAGAATACTCACTTTTGTAGATACCCTGGAGAACTTTCTCAGTAATTTCAAAGAAGAATACTCACTTTTGTAGAGACCCTGGAGAACTTTCTCAGTAATTTCAAAGAAGAATACTCACTTTTGTAGAGACCCTGGAGAACTTTCTCATTGGACACTACTCAATGTGCAATATCAAAGTCAGAAATGGCCGAAAGAGGATACTAATTTCAAAGAAGAATACTCACCTTTGTAGAGACCGCGGAGAACTTTCTCAGTAATTTCAAAGAAGAATACTCACTTTTGTAGAGACCCTGGAGAACTTTCTCATTGGACACTACTCAATGTGCAATATCAAAGTCAGAAATGGCCGAAAGAGGATACTAATTTCAAAGAAGAATACTCACCTTTGTAGAGACCCCGGAGAACTTTCTCAGTAATTTCAAAGAAGAATACTCACTTTTGTAGAGACCCTGGAGAGCTTTCTCACTAATTTCAAAGAAGAATACTCACTTTTGTAGAGACCCTAGAGAACTTTCTCATGTCCCACCTGGGAATCTTCACAACACAGTAATCAAGGCTGGGCTCAAAACAAGCAGTCGTTGACCCGGTGACAGAGTTCTTCAGCAACGGCAGGGGGTGACCCAAGGATAACTTAGCTGCTACATAAGCCAGAGGGTAGCCAGTAGCCTTACTGGCAAGTGCAGAGGATCTGGACAGGCGGGCGTTCACTTCAATTATGTAATACTGAAAATGTTAAGGAGAGTAAAGCATGTTAATAATAATCACATACTATACAATTCTTGACATATTTTGACAAATTAAATTTAGTCACAGGATATAATTTGCCTAAAGAAAATAATCTGAATATTTTAGGCAAATGTTTACAATAAAATATTTATGGGTTGTTTGTTGTTGATGCCAGAGCTGCGGAGTTATCTACTCTTCGCAACATCATTCTAATGAATGTGCAGATTAGCAGTCAGTATGGACGAATGGATAACAGCGCTTAAACATCCGGTGTGGTTCAACCAACCCCTACACCTGTTAGTTGGACTAAAATTGTAACTTCTTGCCCTTGACTGCCGCTAATGTTGCATATCCCTTGCAGTCAACACCAACATTTTTCAGCTGCTGTTGATGTACTAGGCAAGTTTTTACGTTCAGTAGTTTGCCACTGCTTTCTGAACGAACGGCTCCCATACCAACACGTTATAACGCAATGCGACATGGTCTGCTACACAAATCAGTCGCGGCTGCGTTTTGAACGCCTGGTAAGCGGCTCACGAACCGCATTCGCGAGCCTTTGGCCACAGAGACCGGCTTTGACTGAAGGATGTAAATTACAAGTATCTCTGAAGTCAGAGATAATAGGGAAAGTTAAACACACGCAAAATTATTTGAGTCCACTAGGAGTAGTAGTACATGTATGAACAACGTTTGAGTTATTTTTCCCTCAATCTTGCCAGTTGTCACCAAGTTCTCTAGTTTATTTATTCTCATAACATGTCCAAACAATTTACCCGCCTATGTCTAATTCCTCTAATTAGTTTACGGTTTTATTTTGTTACTTGTAGGACATGCTCGTTTGGTTTTTCTGTCTGTCTGTGGTATTCTTACATTTTTATTCTACATTTCCACTACCATTTGATGTCTTTAAGCTTTTTTCACTGTCCATGTCTCACATCCATACAAAAGTACAGGTTCTATGTAGCATTTACAAACACTTTTTCTGACTCCAATTGACATTTTTTTAAATTGGTCAGATGTTTTCCATCTTGCAAAAGGGTACCTTAGCAATAGCAATTCTTGTTCTAATCTATTCAAGGCATCTCCCATCGCATGCTATGACTGTTCCGAGATAGTTGTTCACTTGTTTTATATTCTTATTTACCCGTGTATTACTTTGCGGTATTTCTTTCTTCCAAGTGACGACTATAATCTGTGTCTTCTTACAATTTTGTTCTAACCCTAGTCAGATTCAGATGGCTTTGCAAAAAAGCATGCAACTGAAATATTAGGCTCTAGTGTTTCCTGCTAAGGCCACTGATGGTGTCACTGACTTTTGGTTTCATTAAAAAAATGATTTAATCTGTTCGATGCAGACAGACAAGGAAGAGATAACATTAACATACAGCAAGTGACTCACCTGTTGAGAATGGGGGTTGAGTGCGTACTGAATATTACACTCTCCAACAACACCCAAGTGCCGAATAACTTTGAGAGCAGTCGTCCTCAGCATGTTGTATTCAGCATTCGTCAGCGTCTGGCTCGGAGCAACAACAATACTCTCTCCAGTATGAATGCCCAAGGGATCCACATTCTCCATGTTGCACACCTGTATAGAAGTTAAAATTTGTACACTGTTAATGTGTTTCTTATTGTGCATTATTAAAGCATTGATATAAAGCATATGTGGGGCTTGACCAAACAACCTGGCTCACCGTTTCATAAGGGTGCAGTCACGTGTGCGTGAGTTGGTGTTATCTTTCCTCTGGAGAAACTAAGCAGGTTGAGAGAGGGATTATGCATGGGCAACCCGTGGTCTCTTCAGCCCAGGCTTTGTGCTATGGAGAGGTATAACATTAACTGCCACAATGAGTTGTAGTTGTTATGCCTTGTTACATGCATAATGTAACAAACTATCATCTGTCAAGATGGCCAGGTGCCAGTGAGTGGCAAGTGAGGCATTTAGAGAAGAAGCTGAGGAATAGTATGAATCGGCTACAAAAGCCCATGAGACAAAGTATGTAACTGAAGAAAACAACCCATGCCTACATTAGATTCATCGGTCAGCTCCTAACAAACACAAACAATTAATGCATTTATACAGATTGGTCCTTAATGATAGAAGAACAGTATTTTTTGTTGTAGTTAAATCTTCTATCCTAGGAAGTCTTCTGCCCTGCAAAATGCAGGTACATCAAAACCTAGTAAAGTGAATTAATATGTATGACAAGGATGTGCTCTCGACCCTACTTTTTTATAACATACATTGTCAATATATGTCAAAAAGCAGACAGCAATAAAGATTTAAGAATTGTTATTTGCAGAATACCTGGTATTAATAGCAGAGAATGAAGAAAGCCTTCAGAACCATCTATATCAAGTCAATAGCTAGTGTGAGAATTATAACGTGTAAACAAGCAATGGAAAGACAATACGACAATGACAATAGGCAAATAGTTTAATGCAAACAAGAATTGTTTTAATTTCCAAATCAATACTTACTGTGATGCAGTTATCATAGGCATCTCGGACAACCTCATACTCCACTTCCTTCCAACCCTTCAAGGACTTATCCACCAAAATCTGAGAAGTGTGAGCGAATGCTGCCGTCGCCAGGGCAATCAGCTCATCCTTGTTCTCTGCAAATCCAGAGCCCAACCCGCCCAGAGCAAATGCAGCCCTTATGAGTACAGGATAGCCTAGTCTTTCAGCTGCTTGTTCAGCCTGTATGCAATAAAGAAGTTACACATTAAAACATCAGGAATAGAAATTCTTCACTGCTCTTTTGAGGGATGCGCCCAAGCAATATACCCTTCCCAACACAAAGATCATCGTGTCTTAGAATAGCATGCATCTACATAAGCTTTACTTCCTCACAATAGATCCCATAGTTTTTTTTGGTTTTTTTTCAAGCTTAGCCTATACACACTACTCCTAGTACTGCTGGACTGAATTTTGCATGTGGGTTAGCTCTTACAATTTACAGTGTCCCTCGCCATCAGGCGAACCCACTCCGTCTTGAGAAGTACTTGTAATTTACGTCCCCAAGTCAAGGATGACAGGTCACCATTTTAGTCCAGCTGTTCGGTGTAAGGGTTGAACCGCTTACCTCGGCATAAGCACACCGGATGTTTAAGAACACGTCTTCTTACCTACCCATAGTGTTTTTTTTTCTCGTAATTAAGCCAGGGCAATGACATTATGGTCAACTCTTTATAATTTCGAACTGTCTGTGCAATTTTTAACCCTTTACCGGGCGAAACACCTGAGAACATTTTTACCCCGGAATGGGCAAACCGTCTGAAAGCGTCCGTGACTATTATGCATTGTAAAAATTCGATCTCACGGCTTTCCGAGACTTCCGATTGTCTACTTTCAGTTTCACCGATAGCTTGACAACGTGGCCGCCATTCACAAGCGTGTACTTTGAATGTGAACAAATTTTTAAAATAGTTTTGGGGGGTTTTACGCTTTGTATTTCAAAATGGATTTCAACGATTCTTCAAGTGATAGTGGAGATTTCACTGGGTTCAATTTAACCCTTTACAAGGCGAAGCGTCCATTACCGGCCGGTCTCTAAATACGAACGTAACGACCGATTCCGGCCGATACTATTATGCATTGTAAAAACGCGATCTCTTGGCTTTCCGACACTTCCGCCGGCTACTTTCACTTTCGCCCATAGCTTGACAACGTGGCCGCCATTTGTAAACGCACTACAATGACTTTGAACAGACTTTTACGGACTTGTTTTGATAGTTTTTGGGAGTTTTACGCTGTTTTTCAAAATGGATTTCGGCGATTCTTCAAGTGATAGCCGAGATTTCGCTCTGTTCAATTTAAATGACATTAAAGGGCACGAAGTTGATTATTAATCGGAGCTAGATATCAGTGCAAAGCGTTACTTTGCATTAGTAGTCGTGAGTCGGACTTTAAAGAAAGTGATTATGATTCTGAAATGTGTTTGTAAATTGCCGTATAGATGACGGAAAATCACAAACAACATGCCGTATTTCGTAAATATTTGTGTTCATATATGGATTACCGGCAACAATCACGTGAGTAACATATTCTGCATGCTTTTCCCTTCATTGTGTTGTTTATTTAACTAAAATCGGTTGACACCTTGTTTGTGATGTTTTTACTAACGCGACCCGAAATTTTTACAGAACCTGAAAAAATCTTGCCCGTTCAGGGCTACAAAACGGACAAGCGTCTGCCCTGTAAAGGGTTAAGTGACATTGAAGGGCACGAAGTTGACTATTAATCAGAGCTAGATATCAGTGATCAGCGTTACTTTGCGTCAGCAGTCGTGAGTCAGACTTTAAAGAAAGTTATTCTGATTCTGAAAATGTTTGTAAATCTGTATAAATGACTGACAATCACAAACAATATGTTGTATTTTGTAAATATTTGTGTTCATGTGTGGATTACCGGGAACATTCACGTGAGTAAAATAATCTGCATGCTTTTTACTTCATTTTGTTTTTTATTTAAGTAAAATCAGTTGACTAACACTTTTTATGTGATGTTACTAACGTAACCCGAAATTTTACCAAACCTAAAAATTCTTCTTGCCCGTTCAGGGCTACAAAACAGACAAACGTCTGCCCTGTAAAGGATTAAGTTGTGCTTAAGTTTGCCAAAGCCAGAAAATGTCCTTAACTGGCATTATCTATATTTGCTTAGTGGTTGACATTGTAAAAGCCTAGCGAGATGAAGAATCGTAAATACAAGTGCCATATTCTAGTTTCAAATCAATTCCTCTTCAAGCAGACACATACATGCATGAAGAAGTAAAGTCCATACGGCAAGCAATTTGTATCAATTTGCCACCTTTAAAATCCAGAGGCAAAACTAAGTGCTCCAGTTCTGGCCACTCTAATATAAAATCATGTTCCCGACCAATATGCCATGTCCCTTTATTCTTTGCTGTACCTCACTAGTCACTAGACCAGTTTGTTCTGGGATAGATGAGTTCATGCTTCACGTGATATGGCCGGCTTTCTAAATGCTACACTTAATCAAGGCATGCGTGAGATGCAAATCGACACTTAAAGGTTTGGCCAAGAAGCTTGCAGAAGACTACTTTTCCAGGTATCTGAAGACTAGTTATGAATGAAGGCCGGTTGCAGATCTGATGAAACATTTACAGATGGCTGAGTTTGGATTTAAATGTAGATCCAGCAAGGAAGGATGTATGAGGATACAAATCCCACATACATACAAGCAATGTTAATAGAAATATCAGCATTTACGTCTTACACCATTGATCAGGAATAAAAGAGGATGGGTTTGCCCATGGGAGTGTCAAATCTCATAAATCATAAACCAGAACCAGGATACAAGGGATTTCAAGGTAAATACATTGGATTCATTGCATCGGGTTTTATCCCATATGGCCGTGTCTCTGCAGAGTGGCCTGTCGAATGCATCGCACAGAGCATGAGCTCTGCACCTATATCGATGACCCCCTGGAGTCTCAGAGAAAATTGGACCTGTGAACCGAATGAGAGTCCAGAAATGAACCCACAACCCCATTGAACACAGGAACTACTTCGCCA
The DNA here is from genome assembly GCA_014155875.1 of Cepaea nemoralis. Taxonomy (NCBI): domain Eukaryota; kingdom Metazoa; phylum Mollusca; class Gastropoda; order Stylommatophora; family Helicidae; genus Cepaea; species Cepaea nemoralis. The sequence continues at coordinate 195,189 of JACEFZ010000288.1, read as the reverse complement.
GGGAGACCTGAGACGACGACAACCACCTCCCCCCCCCCCCCCCAAACACACGAGAGAGAGAGAGGGAGAGAGAGAGAGGGAGAGAGAGAGAGGGGGGAGGGGAGAGAGAGAGAGAGAGAGAGAGAGAGAGAGAGAGAGAGAGAGAGAGAGAGAGAGAAGATGATTGTTATTTGAGAATCCCCATATCATGGCCACATCATGCCCCCCCCCCCCAAATCACACGAGAGAGAGAGAGAGAGAGAGAGAGAGAGAGAGAGAGAGAGAGAGAGAGAGAGAGAGAGAGAGAGAGAGAGAGAGAGAGAGAGAGAGAGAGAGAGAGAGAGAGAGAGAGAGAGAGAGAGAGAGAAAGGATGATTGTTGTTATTTGAGAATCCTCATATCATGGCCAACCCGTCATGGAATGATGAATCAGGTGCCGTGCTGACTCGCTTCCTCCCAACAGACACTTTCCAGGCGTCTTCAGTTTTCACAAGGCAGATGAAAGAACCCCTCTACCAACACAGTTAAAAACTGCCCCGTCTTCAGAATCACGCCAGCAGATGTGATTTCCATCTACTTATTCCTAGCCGCCTCCGTGGCGAGGGGGTTACAGACACAATTCGTAATCCCGCATACTGCGTTCGAAACACAGCTGTGAGCGATTTAGTAGCATACATTATTGCGTTAATTTTTATAAAATCGTATGAGTGCCAGTAGTTCAGAAAGCAATGGAAAACTACTTAGCGTAAACTTGCCAAGAGATCACAAACAGCCAAAAACATGCTGGAGTTGACTACTACTTCCTGTAAAGGATATGCAACTAACTTTTTTATTCCTAAAAGATCAACAAGAAAGCCACAGCCACTCCGCCACAACTCACCTGTTCCACTGTGTACGCAGCCACACTGGGGGCCACAAACTCATTGATCTCTGCCATTTTATCTGCAAATATTTTTCTATCCTCCGTCCACTCAATCGATTCCACCTGAGTGCCCAACACCTTGACATTGTACCTGTCTAAAACACCTGACTTAGTTAAGGCCACACCACAGTTCAAAGCAGTCTGGCCTCCAAAGGTCAGTAAAATCCCGTCTGGACGTTCACATTTAATGACCTGAGATTAAAGAAATAATGCAGGTTAAAAATACTTCACAAATAATTGAAATAACATTGATTATGATAACATTAAAATTGTTATGATTTGTTAGGTAAAATACAGTCCTTACTTAAAACTATTTTATTATTTAATAATTAACCTAATTTCAGACTTATAATCATGTTCTATTTTCCTTACTAAATACAATTATATTACATAATAATCAACCTAATTACATGCTAATAATCATGTTCTATTATTATTGTCTCTGTACTAATGCAATCTATATTAATATTTTTCCATTGTCCTTTGATGATTGTGTGAAGCTTTCTTCTTTTCTGCGACACTTCTAACTTCGTTCTCTCAGGCAATTCTACAATTTAAATTAACGACTGCCTTCTTTTGTTTTTTCTGACTATGGGTTGGTGTTCTTTGAACAGAAAGCTATGAATGAGATGTACAATACTTCATCTTGAATTTGATATAAAGAAGCCATGTATACTCTGAATGTTGATAATATATCTGAAATTAGGTATAAAACTATTACATCCTAAATATCAATAACATACACATTAACATTCTTAAATTGGAATAAAGAAGCTACATGTACACTGAATGTTGATGAGATGTGCACATTCACATATTAAGAATTTGACATACAGCTGCTATATATACCCTGTAAAACCATGGAATGTTAAATATCATTGTATAAAAACTACAATAATAATTAACAGAAATTCACCAGCCACACATTCTGGCACTCCTTTCGGCATGTTTCCTTCTCTGTTTGTTGAAGTAATCCTTCATTAAATTTAACATGATTCCTTACTATCGATCTCCACATATTACAGTTAGAAGCCTCGTCCTCTGTCCATCCCCGGCAAATGGAGGCTTGCTTGCATGTGTCTTTGACCCAAGTGCTCATAGAGAATGTCCCTTGAAATGCATCCATCTGGCACTTCAAGATCTACTAATTTCTGTATGGTTTTACACAAGAGAATACCGGGCACCAAGAATTTAAAAAACGTTATATTCTACCAGATATGAGAATCGAAGAAAATCTGCTCATGAACACCATCATTTTGGAAAGTGAAACAATTTGGTCGTATTAAACGTCATTCATTTAGAAAGAACAGTAAAGGAAGAAATGGTGTGTGGAAGAAGAGGCAAGGATCAACCACTACAGAAGACACCAAGGACGTGAAAATGCATGAGACAAGGGAACTAAGGACTGAGAATTTTGCCAACAGACATGACGAGTAACTCTGTCTACAGAATGTTCATAAATTCCTTTTTAAAAACATTATTACCAGGAAGACAAACCAACCAACAAAAGCTAGGCAGAAGTTGGATGTATTGACCTAATATCATAGCCCTGCTGTAAACAGGCACAATGCAATCACATCCAAATAAACAATATTAGACAAACAAAGAAGGAAATATGACCAGAAGATATACATACAACAAAAACCTCAAAGAGATAATTTTAAATATATATAAAATACCAAAGTACAGATGCTTTCTGAGATTTGCGTTTGCAAATAGACAAAGTTAAACAATTTTTAAAAACACATTTTCATTGCAGAACCTTAGTTAAATACACAAATATCAAAATTGACGCACCTGGGTGACGTAGTCTGGCGTGATGGGCAGGAAGTACACCTTGTCAGCGAGTCCCCTGGAGGTCTGCACGGTGGCAATGTTGGGGTTGATGAGCACTGTGTGAATGTTCTCCTCCTTGAGAGCTTTGATAGCCTGACATTTGATGAAACCCATACACAGATCATTTAAATATACAATACTACATTATATATCACAGAAATAAACTACACATTATATAACACAGAAATATACCATACTATATATATAACAGAAATATACCACACTACATTATGTAACAGAAATATCAATTGATCAACCTCTGAAGATCGCACATTAGAGATTCACACAAGCAGTGATTTGTGCTCACGTCATCTGGAGGTAACAGGTTCATAACCTGGTATGATAATTATACTTTTAACGTTTACATTGTTTAGTGTGTCCTCTAATCTCTACTTTTATGAACATTTGTATATACCACATGAACATGTACATGCTTGTGAATGTTCACTCTCATATAAACATAAGTTGTTGATTTCAATGTTCTGAGTTGTCTATTCTTGGCAGTCCAATGCTATTCTTATGAAGACAAATCTGCAGAGACCCAAAGATTAGTAACTAAATAAGAGGGCTGTAATAGCTAATCCCTGACGCACATAAACGTGTTTATAAATAGATGCAAGAATGTTCACACTTTTTGCACAGGCTTTTCCCCCTCCCTTTCACACACTGAAACTGTACGACATTTTCAACTGTTCTTCCCCCATAGTGATTACTGTTATGTTATCACAATTAACATCCCCTGCATGCTCAGTTCCGATATAGCAGCCATCTCAAAATATCTACTCACTCTACCCATGTGGCCAGTAAATGATGTAATATGCGGCTAGTAAGAAAACACTTTAAAGTATTGTACAAATATTTTGTTGTGTCTATTATTTTGAGAATGTAACCTTGATAGGGGCCTCTTCAACCTCTAGTAGTTTTGTGATATTTTCAACTGCTAAGAAATTGGTTAACATGCGCCAATGTGCATACGGCCTATTTGTTTTTCGCCCTTATCCAAAAAACACAGTATCAACACTCTCAGGGGCACTAAAGCCTAGTGTTTATACTAAGGCATAACCAGATAGACAAATACATTCCCACATTCAAGGGAGATATTCAGATAGATACCTTCGCCAGTGGTACCATAAGTTTAGAGGGCACCATAAGTTTAGAGGGCACTGTGAGTTGGAGGACACCGTGAGTTTACAGGGCACTGTGAGTTTAGAGCCACACCAAAGACTATACAGCAACTACAAATGTGACAAATAAAGATATTACCTGTGAACCAGAGTAGTCAAACTCCCCGGCCTGGCCAATAGACAGACCCCCAGATCCCAGGATAAGAACCTTCTTTGGCAAGGATGTGTTACAGCGCTCCATGGGGATCCCTTCAGTCTTCAAGCGCTCACGTATCCTTTCTCTAACTGTCAGGCTTTACAAATTGAAAACAATACTTATCCATAATGATATTAAAGGCATCAGTATACGAAAGATCAAAATAAAACATCTCTAATAAATTAAATTAAATAGGACTTGAATAGACAACAAAATTACACATTTGAAAAATAACATAAATACAAATGAGAAGACCCAGCTCTATTATTTCAGATTATGTTTACACAATTCAAAGTTAGTGCTGTTAACTAATTGTTTTGTCTCTAATAATGACAGAACAATGTCTCTGAACATGCCAAAAATGTATCACTGTATTTTACAATACCAAAAATCAATCATAAAACACTATAAAACAAAACTTACAGGAACATAAAAACTAAAACAATGATGCTCCTAACAATGCACACAAAATAACTAACTAAACAACAATGTCAATAACAATGCACACCAACTATACAACAATGTCCCTAATAGTAGAAAAAACCCTAAAGTAAGAGCCCTAACTTCTTCTTCCGCGTTCATCCTGAGTTGTTTTTTTCGGACGTGATTGCATTGTACCTGTTTACAGCAGAGCTGTGTTCTTGCGCCGTTAGGCCGACACATCCAACTTCTGCGGGCATTTGTTGACCGGGTTAACATTCCCGGGGAGAGCCCTAACAATGCACTAAAACCATGCCCAAAATGTCCTCAAGACAGAGCCAGAAAAGTACAACAATCTCCCTAATACTATAAGAAAACTATGAACTAATGCTGATAATAAAGATAGAAAATTACAATTCCCCCAGCACTGTAAAAAAAAATACTATGAACTTACACCCTTCACAAGACAATTAACAAGGCAAGAAAACTAAACAATGCCAAAAACAGTAAAACAATTCCCACATTTACCTGTTGTTTTCCTGTTTGTGAGCACGGACCTGGTCCAGAAACACGTCAAATAAAAGCTCTAGATCTTGTGGTCCTGCTTGATTCTCCGGGTGGAACTGAACACTGAACACAGGCAATGAGTTGTGGACTATCCCTTCATTAGTTTTATCGTTGGCATTTGTGAAGAGAGGGCCCCAGCCCTCGGGAAGTGTGTTGATATCCACAGCAAACCCGTGGTTTTGGCTGGTGATGAAGCATCGAATGCTGTTCTCATACATGCAGGGCTGGTTATGTCCTCGGTTGCCGTATCTGATTAGAAAAATCACATAAAATTAGATTACTGCAGTAACAGTAGTCATATGGCAATTCATTATAAGGTAATGATATGGTAGACAAAGACAACTTATCAAAATGATCAGAAAGAGGCAGTCATCATAAAGACAAAAACTAGCCATATTGTGACAATTGGAAAGATTTGTAAAATGAGAGATAGAAGACGACAGGAGAGAAAATTCATTACAGCCTTGTTTCATGGCATAGAAGGGTGTTAGCACACAAACTGACTCTTGCTGTTCGAGGTTGCATTGTGGAGAAGATTTATCACCTGCGCCAGTCGGCAAGACACTTTCAAGATATTGTAGCTTTTTAATGCCCTGAAAAAGGTCAAGACAAACAGGAAACACCACAAGACATTGGAAGAAGACATCATTTTGTGACCACATGAGCAGCAAAACCTAGAAAATGTGACCACTGATAGATTAATAGGAAAAGATCTAGGCAGTCACAGAAGATTCTGGATAGGTTTGCAATGTAGCATAGAAAAGTGTCAGCATATTAATTGAAAGGGTCTCAGAGAATGGGCATTATGGAGAAGGATTGATGCCTACGCCAGTTGGCAAGGCACTTGATGATTACAACAGCAAACTAAAATGGGTTAATAGCAAGAGGATTAACTTCAATGCACCGGGTTTTTAGTCGAACATAGTTTGGTCGCTCTCCGCCTGCCGAAACCATCACTTTCAGGCAAAGGCCGTAAGTCTCCAATAATACTACACAAGAGAACTGAGAGAGAGAGAGAGAGAGAGAGAGAGAGAGAGAGAGAGAGAGAGAGAGAGAGAGAGAGAGAGAGAGAGAGAGAGACAGACAGACAGACAGACAGACAGACAGACAGACAGACAGACAGACACATGCGCGCGCACACGCACACGAAACTCACTAATAAGCCAGAGTTATGACTCAATTATAACTAGCTGCAAAACACATGGTACTGTTCTACTATGTCCCACAAGGAACATAAAAATAAAATGGTAATGAAATAAAACATTTTTTTAAATAAAAACACATCCACAATGCACATTTTCCCACACAAAAATACAAACATACGCAATACATACTTCATTTTAAATGTTTTCGCCCCAATGGCCAGGGACAATAACTGATGCCCGAGACAGATGCCAAATAGAGGTTTGCACTTTGAATCACTGACAATGCTGCGGATATTCTTAATAGTTTTATCGCACATGACAGGGTCGCCTGGTCCATTGCTAATGAATACACCATCAAACTCTGAGGAACAAAAAAGTGAAATACAAATACAAGCCATTTCCTTAGATATTACTCACCAATCCTCTTCTAAACTAGAGCATACAGACAACTCATTGTCTTGTTTTTTTTAGTATGGTAACTAGTAGGCAAAGGACCCCTTTACATGCTTTGAGATGTGCCAGCACCAATTTTTATAGACCGATCAGTACTTGTTAAAAGTTAGCTGCATATCCTTTACAGGACGTCACAGTTAAACCCAGAATTTTATTGTATTGTTTGTGATCTCTTGGCAAGTTTACGTTCAGTCTGCTGCCAATCAGATCTGTATCACTGCATAAACCCCCATAGTATCATTGCATAAACTCCCATAGTATCATTGCATAAACTCCCATAGTATCATTGCATAAACTCTCATAGCATCACTGCATACACTCCCATAGTATCAATGCATAAAATCCCATGTTTTACTTGGACCATAATGGAAGCAAAGAATAGTGATCTCTTAAACTTCTAGTGTGGCTGATGCCAAGATAGCGAGATCAACCCCTATACACAGGTTAGTCGGTGGGTGAGTCCCTGACTTCGGGCAGTACGTTACTATTACCACAAGACTCACCTGATGGCCAGGGTCACTGGTAATAGGGAAAGCTAATCCACACACAAAAATCAGTCCAGTGCACTAGAAGTGGTAGTATGTGTATGGCCGGGAAGGTCAACCGGGTCAACAAATGCCCGCAGAAGTCGGATGTGTCGGCCTAACGGCGCAAGAACGCAGCTCTGCTGTAAACAGGCACAACGCAGTCACGTCCGGGAAAAAAATCCGGATGAACGAAGAAGAAGTATGTGTATGGAACCACGCTTGAACTCAAAACGAGCAGTCTCTTAAAAACTGGAACTTAGGTTAGGATCATGCCAAAAAGTTAGAATCAGACTTCTTCTGCAGTATTTCATCTCCCAATGTAGGATAGGAATGCAAACTGCCCATACCAAGTCCTGTGTAGACTTGTTCAATACTGCCAGATTTTGTAGCTAAAGTTTTCACCAGTCTTACGCCAACCCTCCTTAGTCGTCTCTTCTGACATGCTTGATAGGTTACGGTGCTGTTAATCTTTGCTTCCCATGGGGTTAATTAACGCATGAGCACAGCACTATATTCATTTAATCCAACAAGCAACTCGTTGCAAACTTCCAATTGCCTTGAGATATTTAATGTGTGTAACTTGCATACATGACCGCCTGTTGTTCACCTTGTCCGAGAAGGGTCTTAGTCTCAGAGAGAGACTAAGAGATTGGACAGATCATTGGATTCAAACTCAATAACTTCTGAGTCTGAGGTAGACATGGTAACCACCATCATAATATCCCTCCGCTTTGTTGTAAAACGGTTCGTTATATCAATATGAAACCTTTAATGTCAGGTGGATGTCAGACTTCAAGCCACTCCTTCCCTTAAAAGGTCAACGGCAAGAGGATTTAATTGCACCGGGTTTTATTCCAAATTAGATAGGTCTCTCTAGAACAGTAAAGCATCTGCCAAGAGCATTGTACAAAACATGAAACTCTGCACGAAGCATGAACTCCAAAGCTCCAGTGATTACCTCCCAGTGTCTCAGGAAGTACTCACTTGTCTTAACAGTCCGAAAACAAACCCACAACATTCAGAGTGCAAATCAGATGACTGACCCTTTGGTGTAGAAGTTAATGTAAGCCAAGGGTATCATTTCATTCAAAGATACACCAACAACATCCAAAATCAATACGTACCTGCTGGATTCAATGGATGGTCCCAAGGAACTACAGTCACAGAGGCACCCCTGGCACACAAACACCGAATCTGATTGTACTTCATTCCACAGTCGACAGCTACAATTTTCACATCACCCTCTGGATTATATGTCTTTGTCACCTGTTGGTAAAATAATTATTACATTACGATGTAAGATATAAGAATAATTCATACATCCTGATCTGATTGTTCTTAATGCCACTATCAACAGCTAAAATTTTCACATCACCCTCTGGATTATAAGTCTTTATCACCTGCTGGTAAAATAATTATTACACTATGATGTAAGATACATGAATTCATGACTATTTCTGATTCATTCACTTAAATTAGGGGTTGTCATAAAACAGGGATGTCATAACAAAGTGCATCATTAAAAGGGGTTTTCTACTGCCAACTTTATAACAGAGTGCGAGAAAACACCAGATTTGACAAAGAAGCTCCACGGATGAATAAAAAAAGACACATTGATAAAGATTATCTTAAACATTTGTTTATATCCGGTATTTTTTTTTTAATTCATCCATTGAAGACACTACCACAACAGTGCTAACAACCATACCTTTGAGGAAACTTCTGCCACCAAGTTGAACTTGTCAGGGTCAATGAACTTCAAACCATTCTCACTGCCAATGATCACCTGAAAAATAAGATAACACATTCTATACACCCATCATTACCCTCTGGAGTTGGTTGGACTGGAGTCAATGAAATACCTAGAACCCATGGAGCAAACATCATGAACATAAACCTAATCTCAGTCTGTCCTTTGTGCCATGCTGAATCTTGATTGGTTACATCTTATAATTTGCCTCTCCTCAGAAGTGAAGTTTCAGAACTGGCCATGCACACTCCACTGTTACATCCTAATATGACTTTCCACAGAAGTGAAGTTTCAGAACTGATCATGCACACTCCAGAGCTATCTGAGCTTGGGGAGGGGAGGGAGAGCTCAGTAACAAGTCCATGTGATTATGGTATTTTGTTACTGCATTGGAATAAAAGTCCCTACACCAACACCATGCTGACAGGCAAGCCTTTTAAGTCTCTGAATACCTGAACGTAAGTGCAACAGACTTGAAGAGCCTTAAACTTAAAAGAGTAGGATAACACGAACAAGAAGATAGTGAGATTTCATACTTTGAGAATGAGATAGCAAGTACAAAATCAACCCAATGACAACTATTATTCTTGACCGGCGGGACAGATCACCATTCTTTTCCTCCGGAAAGGGCATAACAGACTGAATAAACGCATACATATGCTTCATCTGACACTCTGCTTCATCTCTATGTGCACATGGACTAAGCAAACAAACTGCTTAACATGTTCTACAGGTGTGTCCTCTGTACATCGAGGTAGGAAAAACATTTTACTTCCTTGACTTGGGTACTTCTTTTTCTTCTTCTGTGTTCATCCAGAGTTTTTTTTCGGACGTGACTGCGTAGTGCCTGTCTACAGCAGAGCTGCGTTCTTGCGCCGTTAGGCTGACACATCCGACTTCTGCGAGCATACATAAATTACAAGTACCTCTGAAGATGTGGATTCACCTGATGGCGAGGGACACTTGTAATAGAGAAAGCTAACCCACATACAAAAATCAGTCCAATGCACTAGAAGTGGTAGCACGTGTGTGGACTACGCTTGGGTTCAAAGCCAGCAAACGTTTAAAACAAAAATTATTTTCATTGAATAAATACGAAGCTGTAAAGAACTAAGATGGTACTCCAGTAAACATGAGTTCATCATGAGAAGACTGCAACAAGAAAGTTCAATCTTTCCCATGTTTAGACTCCTATCTCAGTTACTGCTACAGTGCACCCAATAGTCACAGACAATGGATTAGACTGTCCTTAAAAAAAGTTGTTGCATATCCTTTACAGGACGCAGCAGTCAACCACAGCATTTTTTAGCTTTTGTGATTCCTGGGCAAGTTTAAGTTCAGTGATTTGCCATTTCTTTCTAAACAACTGGCCCATACCATTTCATAAAAAACCAACGTAAGGCGGTCTGCTGCTAAATTGCCCACAGTTGTGTTTCCAACGCGAGTATGCGGGATTACGAACTGCTTCTGCAACCCCTTTGCTACGGAGCCTTCAGACTGTCCTTAAGAGTTGTCTTGAGTTTCGGTTCTTATTTTTCTTGACGCCTGACACCAGGAGACACACAATGCTTTTCTAAGAAGTAATCAGAGCATTTTGTTATCAATTATTAACATCTTTTAAAATAATCGCACCAAAAGACACACAAAATGTACAAAGATGATCAGGAAAGAATTACAAAAATAATCTCTAAGACTTAAAAATAATCACAGCTTACTTTTCCAAGTAATGTCCCTTTTTCTCTGATTTTTTTTGTAAGGGCTCTTGTATCAATTCCTAAAGAAATAAATAAAATTGTGTTACTAATTATCACAAATGACAAGCTGATTTAGTATACAATGCAGACTTAACTCATGCAGTACATATAAAAGATTACATAGATCATGTAGCATACATCACAAACTTAACATAGCTCATTCAGGACACATTACAGACATGACATAACTCATGGTGTTAACATAATTCATACAGAACATGCCGTACACCTCACAGACACGACATAGATAATTCACTACGCTATATGAACTTGACATTAATTATTCAGTATACAACATAGACATGGCGTAGTTCATTTAGTACACACACAAACTTAACACAGATCATTCAGTACAGATGACAAAGGATCCACATAACCCTGGGAAGGTTAACCCGGTCAACAAATGCCCGCAGAAGTCGGATGTGTCGGCCTAATGGCGCAAGAACGCAGCTCTGCTGTAAACAGGCACAATACAATCACGTCCAAATAAAAAACTCTGGATGAACGCAGAAGAAGAAGGATCCACATAATGCAGCACACATCACAGACATGACATAGCTCATTCAGTACACATCACAGACATGACATAACTCATGCATCCATCCATCATGTGCCATGCCGATAAGCTTGGGTGGTCATGTTTTGCCATCTCACTCTATCACCAGAGTCGTGGATCAGCTCCGTGTTCCTGTCTCGACCGTGCCATGTGGCTTAGCCATCCAGGTATTTACTTCTCGGTCTTCCCCTTGGTCTCTTCCCTTCGATCTTGCCAGTTATCACGAAGTTCTCCAAGTCATTTCTTCTCATAACATGCCCAAAAAATGTTGACTGTCTATGTCTAATGACTCTAAATCAGTTTACAATCTTCATTTGTTTCACAGGACTTGTTCATTGGTTTTTCTGTCTGTCCATGGTATTCTTTGCATTTTTCTCAGAAACCACTTTTCCACAGCCATCAGATGTTTCTCAGCTTGACTGCTCATTGTCCACGCTTCACATCCATCAAAAGTATAGGTTCTATGTAGCACTTCAACACTCTTGTTCTCGTTTCAATTGATATCTTTCTATTGGTCAGTATGGTTTTCATCTTGCAAGAGGCTACCTTCGCAATGGCAATTCTTGTTCTAATCTCTCTAAGGCATCTCCCATCAGATGTTGTTCCGAGATAACTGTACCGATTACCTTGCTTAAGAATATGCCCATTTACTCGTATATCACATCCTGGTATTTCCTTCTTCCTAGTGACGACCATAATCTGTGTCTTCTTACCATTCAATTCTAGCCCTGCTTGCTCACTGTGTGGAACAACCGCATCTACTAAATGTTGCGGGTCCTGTAGTATATATTTAGTATATATCGCAGTACATGTAAAAGATTTCAAACAGATCATGTAGCGCACATCACAGGCAAGACATAGATCATTCAGTTCACAGCACTAACATGGCATAGTTCATTTAGAATACATCACATATTTTAACACAGATTATTCATTACAAATTAAAAGGCTCCATATGACTAATGAAAAACACATAATAAACTCGACATAACGCAGGCAGATTACATCACAGACTTGACATAACTCATGCAGCACCAACATGGCTCATTTAATACACAACAGTGACTTGACAGCACATATAAAAAAAGAGTTGACATAACTCATGCAGTACAAACAACAGACTTAGTTTACCCAACATAAATGACAGACTTCGCATTGCTCCTGCCCTGACACTTCCCAGCAAAACACAAGAAGACTTACCTTGAATGCCTGGAACATTCTGTTCCTTCAGCCAGGCAGACAGGGATTTCTTTGCGCTCCAGTGAGAATACTCCTCGGTGAGGCTGCTCACTACCAAGGCCGCAGCATGAATCTTACCAGATTCAAACCACTTTGGGAGCCCCAGGCTGTCGGTTTCATCGCCCCCAACACCATAGTTTCCGATCAGTGGGTAAGTCAGTACCAAGATCTGTCTATGATATGATGGATCTGTCAATGATTCTGGGTACCCAACCATGCCAGTCTGAAAAACTATTATCATAACAAACTTGTTAGATAACATAAATTGTTATTATTCTAAACATAACAAAAGTATTGTAAATTCTTTAACATATATTTACGTGTGGTTTGAATTCCAGCCAAAATGGTTCATTTCTTTGCTTCATCGTATTGATTTCTGTAGTATGCACCAGTTGAAACACAGCCAAATATAAAAAAAGTGAAAACATAAAGCACCTTTTTTCATATCTTAAGGCACATTGGGCAAATAAGTGCTAGACCTATATTTGTATAGACCAATCTACACTCAGTGGCTGATGTTTTCAGTATCATGCCCCGCTGTCTTTAGGATTGGAACCCATGACTACCAAGCCAGCAGACAAGCATCTAACACTTATATTACGGTAGCTCCCATAGCGAAATGTCATGCAATAAATTATGCCATCTGTATTTCTGTGTTCAAATTAACAATGAGAAAAGATTCCTCTGACCTATCATTAGGACACTGAAGATGGACAGACTGGATATATGGACATAAATATGATAACTTGGTACAAAGTAACATCTCAATTAATCCTCTCAAATAAAGTTAGAGAATGGAAAGTGTCAGATGGTCATCCAATACCTTTTTTGTGCACTCTTGAAGCCAATCAGTAAAACCCATGTTTAGAGTTCCTATGTTTGCTTCACTCTGTCCTGCTACAAACATTAGAAAGACCTTTAAACAAGCACCTATCAAATGCCAAGCCAACAAACTTCTGTTTGCCCCTTGTACGCCCACCTATATGATATTACTGACCTCTTTTTGACCTCTCTATTGTCTTTTTGAAACTGAAGCTGAAAGCAGCATCAATTAATCAAAACTCATCATCACCATGGTGTGCCATGGCAATGGACATGCGGTCATAGTTAGCCATCTCACGCGATCACCAGAGTTCTGGATCAAATCTGTTTCCCCATCCTATCAATACTATGTGGATGGAATCATGATTTACTAGGCATGCGTGAAGAAAGTAGTTCACCACTGCATGGCAGTGAATATACTATTTGAAGACGTATCCATCATCTCTAAACAGAAAAGATCCTCTGCCTTTTGTCACGAACTTGCGATCATAACCAACAACTGTTGGCTGCTCTTTAGCACAATCCGCACTGCCCAAGGATGCCCCATATGCTAGTGGAGGGAGGGGTGTGCCTTACTTCAATGACAAGGGATGCTCTTACCCCACCACCCGTCATCAAAACTGCCATTTTTAAAATACAACAAAGTAAAATGCACCTTTCTTCTTCTTCTTCTGTCCTTTTTTTCGGACGTGATTGCGTTGTGCCTGTTTACAGCAGAGCTGCGTTCTTGCGTCGTTAGGCCGACACATCTAACTTCTGCGGGCATTTGTTGACCGGGTTAACCTAACCTTCCCGGGGCACCTTTCTTAAAAACTACATTTAACAGTAAGCAAGGACCACAAACATGTAGACAAGACAAGCTTAGATCAAACAGTCTAGATTACTAACCAACTTCTCCTGGCACACAGGTCTCCGCTCCAAAGGAAACACCTTTGTACACTGTCCCATCCTCCAAATGAAGATATGCATCCATGTCGGGCATTGTGTACTTTGATGAGTATTTGTATAAAAATTATTCCTGAAAAATAACATTCAGTGTTGTTAGGCATGTGTGCACAGTAGATCTTCCTCTCACTCACTGACAGGAGAACCGCCTACAAAACATTATAAATAAAACTAAAAAAGAAGACATTTGAAATTATGCATCAGAAAACTGTAATGACTGGAAAGATCAACAGAAGAAGAAGCACAGGCAGACCAAAGAAAAGATGCCAGATGGTCCAAGACGGTCACATACTGGAATATCATCAAGAGAATTGATCCAGGACATAACTATGGCTCAAGATCTGTGGAGAGGCATGAACAGTTGGCAGAGCATGTTACCAGGAAGCAAGGAAGACACTAGTATTCTATAATTATAAAAAAGCAACTAAATGGTTTGGTTATGAAATAAAATTATTCTTCTCTGGGACAGAAAAATCCAGGTGCAAGGTTACCATGGCACTTAGAAAATTTCAAACTGGTGTCTGAATTTTCAATCCTTTTATAGACCATTTTGCAAAAATAAATACTGGTTAAAAAGAAAAAAGAGCTGGCTCCTGAATTATGCTTTTTTTTTTCAATCTCTGCTTCCTCTTCTTTCTTTTACTCCCCAATGGAATATAGTAGGCCCTCAACCAACACACCAATCTCCACTCGTGTTCCCTCACACAGCTCCCCCAACTGTCCTACCCATTTATTATTCACCTGTCTCTTAATTCTCTTCTCAATTGAGTTGTTAGGTCTGCCTCTATTTCTTATGTCCTGTGGGTTCACAGAAAGGACTTCCTAGATATACTATTAACGTGTTCTCAATGTGTGCTCTATGCAGCCCCAGTTCATGCCAAATGATTACCACAAAAAAATGGCCCATTAAATAATTCTGGCACTTAGATAAAAAAAAGAAACAGACCAAGGTCTCCCTGGAAGATAATGGAGTAATAATCAATCAAACACACTCGAGATATGTAAATGACTTTTCTTAACCTGATGCTGAAAAGCAAAACTAATAAGAAGACAACCTTCCTTCTGTTTCATCCAAACATGAAGAGATCATGTTAAATTTGAAATTATCATGGGGATAACAGATGTTGCACATTCAAACAATACCTGTGACTACTTTCAGTTAAAGTATTATTCTCTTCAAATAATATGTAACTCTGCAGTGTGCACCTGATGAGATGCAGCAAAATATGCCAGACAATAAATCGTGACATATTGTTTGTGGCTTCTGCGTTAATTCACTAAGGAAATAGTTTTGAACCTATTCTTTTTCCACCTTGGTGTGGCAGGGGGATGTAGCTGTCTAAATGACCTCATGAGCTATGCCAACAGTATAAAATAAGATGCTGGACTGGTAGGGTATACCATATCGAAAAGGTTTCTTATAGGTAGACTGGGATCTGTCAAAGGCTATGGCAAACCTGACAGCTAAGAAATGTCCATTGAAACATGAAGCACTGGACTGCAAGCTTGATATTGTTAAAATACTTATTACATATTGTAACTTTAGGTTTATCGCATCTGAATGGATGAAAACCAAACTTGTAGGCTGGTCAATTGAGATCTGCCAAAGGTTGTGGGAAGGGAGAGAGTGACCTACTGATAAGAAAAGTAAAAACAGGATGTTCTAAGTCCCAGGCTTGATAAATTACACTAACTTTATAATAACAAAGAGAGAAACACGCATGGCAAAAGAAATGGAACCTATATAGCAAACAAAATTGGGAACAAAAAACACGCAGAAGAAAATGTTAAACTGAGATGAGTGCTCTATTGGGGATACACTGATATACAATAGGAGGATAAGTAACTGGAGAATATGGAGAAGAAAGAAGATGAAGAACGGGGAGAAGAAAGGAGATGAAGAAGCGTGAGAAGAAAGGATATGAAGAACAGAGAGAAAACAAGGAAAGTAAGAACACGGAGAAGAAGGGAGATGAAGAACAGGGAGAAGAAAGGAGATGAAGAATAGGGAGAAAACAAAGAAAGTAAGAACAGGGAGAAGAAAGGAGATGAAGAATAGGGAGAAGAAAGGAAATAAGAACAGGGAGAAAGCAAGGAAATGAAGAACAGGGAGAAAACAAGGAAATTAAGAACAGGGAGTAAACGAAGATGAAGAACAGGAAGAAGAAAGAAAATTAACAGGGAGAAGAAAGGAGATGATGAACAAAGAGAAGGAAGGAAATTAACAAGGAGAAAGAAAGGTGATGAACAGGCGTCCGATCACCAAAGTCAAACAACGTCAGGTGTGGTTAGTACTTAGATGGGTGACTGCTTGGGAACACCACATAGGGGGACAGAAAAAAAGAGGGGGAGAAAAAAGGTAATTAACAGGTAGAAAGAAAGGAAATGAAGAACATGGAGAAGAAAGGAGATGAAAACAGGGAGAAGGAAATTAACAAGTAGAAAAAAAGGAAATTAACAGGGAGGAAGAAAGGAAAATAACAGGCAGAAAGAAAGGAAAATAACAGGCAGAAAGAAAGGAAATTAACAGGTAGAAAGAAATTAAATCATCAAGAACAAGGCGAAGGAAGGATAAGGAAACAAGGAGAAGAAATTAAATTAACAGGGAAAAAGAAAAGACCATAACGGGGACGAAAAAAAAAAGAAAAATTAACAGGGAGAAGAGAGGAGATGAAATAAGAAGATTAAGAAGTAAAAGAGGAACAACATGAAGAACAGTCATTTTCTAAGCGAGAATCCGGTACTTTTTGACATTATTAATTTATAATTAATTATTATTTAAATATTTATTATTTTTCAAGATCAATCCAGCTGTACTGGTTTCAAAAATATAAAAACTTATCCACATGCCCGGCTACCTTTATTCAGATGTATTCCAGGCCTACTTACTCTCTTTTTCTTCTGTGAAAACAAACGAACCGTGCTAAGGCCTCATTAAGCCGATTCGGATTATTTACAATCTGCAGATGATAAACAACACTGCCCAGATCTACTTTCGATTTACAGTTCCGGTTACGTAGTCTCCCGCACACTTGTTTAAAGTAAACACTTCAAATTTTAGCTCGTAAATTAGAAACTTACGAAAAATAATACACGTTGTTACATATAAAGGGTAAGAAATGTGCCAACTATAATGGGTTACAAACGAAGATGCAATTCTGATCCTCCATATATTAATATTAATTGGCGATTATATTATTTTTCCACGAGCAGTCCCCGCACCCACGTGTTGCGACAAGGCGGCACTCAGTCATCTACCGGTTTTTAGTCAATACGCTTAAAATACTGATAAAATATGTGTAACATTAGATTTATCGCAGCTTTTATTGATGACAGCTACGGTTATATTATCAAGAGTTGATAAGTTATCTATAAAAATACCTAATGTGACGAGGAGGTACTCACCAAACAACCTCGCGGTACAAATTATTCCGCCATAAGTGATCATGTGATCGACTCAGGGGCTGACGTATGCTTGTCAGGTTAAAGTTAGGATTTAAGGCCAAATATTACCAGACAGAAGCTAACCAGTATTGTTACATATATATCTGTAATTATACTTCTATTTCCATGTTTCCTACATATATCATACAGAAGGCACATACTAACCGATCTGAACATAGAAGAAAACGATCATAAACAGCAACATGTCTCGGAAACTAAGATAGTTTGGCAATATTAAACGTTACTGGCTTGGAATATATATTAAAATTGGGATTTAAAGCCAAATATTACCAGAAAGAAGCCAACTAGTATTGTTACATAAATAACATTTATCTGTAATTATATTTTCATTTCTATGTTTCCTACATATACAACATGGAAGATTGACATTCTAAAAGATCTGAACATCGAATAAAACGATTATGAACAGCAACAAAGTGGTTTGGCCATATTAAACGTTACTGGTTTAGAAAATAAAGTCTGATATTGACATAATTGGAGAACATCGTGACAACTGGAAAGATCGAGGGGAAGAGAGGCAGAGGCAGACCAAGAGAAATGATGCTGGATTGATTGAGACGGTGGCACGGAG
Organism: Cepaea nemoralis; assembly: GCA_014155875.1. NCBI lineage: Eukaryota > Metazoa > Mollusca > Gastropoda > Stylommatophora > Helicidae > Cepaea > Cepaea nemoralis. Next base: position 176,918 of record JACEFZ010000288.1, on the reverse strand, counting down.
GAATATCAGCAGCAGAGTTGATCCAGAAAACCAAAGACCGAGATCTGTGGCGAGCCATGAACGCCTACGCCAGCTGGCAGGGCACTTGATGATGATGATGATTGACATAACCATTGATGGGGCCAAGAGATTTATAAGAAGCAATTGTAGAATCTAGTGGAAATCAAAATATCCAGCCACCAGACAGATGATACATATTAAGAGCTCAGCTGAAAAGAACTTGACACCGGGACACAACAGACTGAAGTACCACATGTTTAATAAACTAAAGATAAGATATATCGATGAATATGACTGGAATTTGTCAGATGACAGCTAACCATTTTTTTTCAGGAGTGCCTAACACAGTGGTTCTCAACCGGTGGGGAATTCCCCTTCCCCTCCCCGGGGGAGGAGGAATTTTAGGGTTTCGGGTGGGGGGCGGGGGGGGGGGGGGGGGAATTAAGATTATTTCTTCTTCTTCGTTCATCCGGAGTTTTTTTTTCGGACGTGATTGCGTTGTGCCTGTTTACAGCAGAGCTGCGTTCTTGCACCGTTAGGCCGACACATCCGACTTCTGCGGGCATTTGTTGACCGGGTTAACCTTCCCGGGAGATTATTTCAAGATCGCGTTAATACAAGAACCGATTAGTTGATATTGTTTTCCCCTCCATACTTTATAGTTCTGTACTTCTCGCCCATCTGAAATTCATTTTATAACGTAAATAAACCCGCAAATCACGCTTTATGTAGTCGTCTAGACTTGTTCTAGTATATGTTGTTAAATTTAGCTTCCATTTGTACGTATACTGTGTGGGTGCGGGGGAATTTATAGGGAGGAAATACGATAGGGGGGATGAAACTGAAAATATGGTGAAGGGATGCATGGGCCAAAAAAGGTTGAGAACATAAAAGAATTTTGGCCTACACCCACTCCGTTTGAGGACAAACTTTATGGACACGTCAATAAGCTGAAGTTGACTGATGCTTTCTTTGAATTAATTCGCATTGACGTCTGAAAGTGAACATAGAAGAAGAAAGAACTCTAATGGAAAGCATTGTTCCTGTAGGAAAATCATCATTATGTATCATGCCAGTAAGCATGGGCGGTCGTTTCGCCATCTTACACGATTACCATGTCGTAGATCAGCTCTGTGTTCTTGTCCTGACCATGCCATGTAGGCAAGCCATCAAAATATTTACTTTTCTGCCTTCCCCTCGTTCTTTTCACTTCAGTCTTGTCAGTTGTCACCAGGTTCTCTAGTTTATTTCTTTCCTAACGTGCCCAAAATATATTGACAGTCTAAGTCTGATTTCTCTAATCAGTTTGCGGTTTTCATTTGCCTCTTGTAGGATTCGCTCATTGGTTTTCTGTATTTTTTTTTTTTTGTATTTTTCCCCAGAAACAACATTTCTACTGCCATTCGATGTTTTTCATCTTGTCTGTATAGGTTCTATGTAGCACTTCAACACTTTTTCTCTTTGCAATTGACATCTTTTTATTAGTATTTTTTTCATTTTGCAAAAGGCTACCTTTGCCATAGCGATTCTTGTTCTAATCTCTTCAAGGCACCCCCCATCAGATAGTTACATAAATAAACACACATAGTAGTGTTTGGCGCTCACAGAAGGAGAAGAAGGAAGTAGAGACTAGAGGAGGCACTAAACAACATACAATTTGAAAGCTATAGCTACCGACCGGGATTCGAACCTGTCGCCTCCACAAGTGTACTTCGACATGTGTACCCAAGTGTACTTGGCATTTTGTGAATAGTGTGGAAGAACAGATATATATATATATATATATATATATATATATATATATATATATATATATATATATATATATATATATATATATATATCATCGTGGCTTGGTGGAAACGGGGGGTGCAATAGGGAATGCCCAAAGGATCTGGCCAACACTTTGTACTCCGAAGAAAAATCAGCGGACACATAATGTAATGTACGTTCTAAACTCAGTTCTACTCAACTGTATTCGCTCTCCTCGGTGCCCATGATTCGCAAGCATAGAGTACCATACAATGTAAAGTATAGGACCCTTATACGCACCTTATTGAATATTAGATATTTAACTATTTCTTACCCCCAAAATGTTTAATTGATTAACTGCCATAGGATGATTAATCGTCTTAATCGACTTCCCGTATCGGTCATTGGCTTATATACATATTTTTCCCTATGCAACCTTTTTTAATTTGATATATAATACAACTTATCTGCTACCACAGTGGTTCTCAACCTTTTCTGGCCCGTGCACCCCTTCACAATATTTTCAGAACATCGCCCCCCCCCCCCCCCCCCTTCGTATTTCCTCCCTATAAATCCCCCCACTCACACAGTATACGTACAAATGAAAGCTAAATTTAATAATACATATTAGAGCAAGTCTAGACGTCTACATAAAACGTGATTTGCGGGTCTACTTACGTTATAAAATGAATTTCAGATGGGCGAGAAGTACAGACCCACAAAGTATGGAGGAAAAAGCAATATAAAGTAATCGGTTATGTATTAATGCGATCTTGACATAATCTCAATCCCCCCCCCCCCTTCTGAAACCCTAAAATTCCCCCCTGGGGTGGGAGTTCCCCACCGGTTGAGAACCACTGTACTACCATATTTTAAGTCATAACTGTGATACATCCCTATTTCCACCTTTCCGCTATCCAGTTTTGTTTGGTCCAATCCTACGTTTTGTTTGGCACTGAATCTATCAATGACCAACCGACACTTATTTGGTGATGCGGTCAATTTCACGCCTGCCGCTGGCTCCATACGGCTGAGATGTACTTTTGAGAAAAACTAATCCTGCCACGGCTGGGGATTTGACCCGAATTATTGTCCCGAGCTAAGATTAATATACATGTTAGGATGGTATTAAAATAAACCTGTGGTTCGAGTTGATCGCAGAAGGGCGTACAACATTTTTAAAATACTGTCCATAGTATGCAGCCAGAAGGAAATTACTTAGCAAAGTTTACTTTAGTTTATCAACAGAGCATGTGATCACACATGGAATATAGGTCAACTGCATGGTGTTCAGTATCAAGTACCACGCTGCAAGAATTGGACAAGGTGCAAAATCGAGCACTTAGGATCACCGTTGTGGGGCAGGGGGTGAAATCAGTATCTATGGGGGGATTGAGAAGGGGGAAATTACAAGCACTGAGAGAGCACAAAGATACTAAAATACTAACACATGCAGAAAAGTTCCTCCGTATAGGACCGCTCTATAAATATCATATTTAAATTTTATTACATTTATTTATATTTCAGTATGAATTTCGGTCTTTAGCAGCAGTCTCCAATGTGTCGGGATGAATTCCACAAGCTTTGAGATATATCTTCAGTGTCTTTGAAAGGTTGCCTCTGGCGTCCTGGGAGCGTTTACCACAATACAACACACCGTAAAAAATTCGTTTAGGTAGCCTGTGATCTGGCATGCTAGTCAAGTGACAAAGTCAGCAAATCTGATTCTTCGTTAGTATAGTGTAAGTAGTGGACATGGAGCTCTTTCTAAGTCTTCAGTGTCTGGAACTTTATCTTACCATCTGATCTTCAGTAGCTTCCTAAGTCAGACTGCATGAAAGTGGTTTAATTTCCTAGCGTGTCGCTGGTAAACGGTAAACAGTTCTAGTTTCACAAGCAATATAGAAGTGTGGATAATACGACTGCTTTGTAGAGTTACAACTTTGTTTGCAGGCGTATTACATTTCTGTCCCACACATTTTTTTATTGTCTGCCAAAGGCCGCGCTGCCCTTGGAGATTCTTGCATTCATTTCGTCGTCAATAGTGGCAGTTTGTGACGCAGTACGCAGTTTTATCCACTACACTTAATCTAAGTCCATTCACTTTGATATTCGGCTCGGTGTAATTAATCACTAGAGCTGGCTGGTACATGAATACAGTCTTATCCAAGTTGACGAGATAGCTGAAACGTTGTGTTGCATGTCCGCCTCTGAGTTGACATAGAGAGCGCAATCGTCAGCAAACAGGAGCTCTCTGACGGTGTCGCTGGTAGTTTTGGTGTTAACTTTGAGCCGTCTGAGGTTGAACAAACTTTCAATCCATGCGATAGTTGATGTCTATTTTAATGTCGTTGCTTTTGAAGGCATTCGTCAGCATATCTGAATACATGAGGCTGAACAGTGTTGGTGCCTGGACACAACCATGTTTCACTCCATTGGTGACAAGAAAGGTCTCAGACAATTTGTAATTTCCCTGAACTCTTGCCTGCATACCATCATGAAATTGCCGCACTATTTGGACAAACTTTCGTGGACAGCTATATTTCGCCATAATCGTCCAGTCTTTCGACTGACAGCATTTACCCTTGATTTGGGGGTATACTGTTTAGTATAAGAAGTTATTTCTGGTCACTGATATCTAAGGGCCACCAACTCCGGGATCTCCTGCCAGTTCGGTTTAGGTCAGTGTTGACTATGTATCCATGGTAGACGTATGGCAGAAGTCTTGCAAGGGGTTCTGTAAAACCGGCACAGAGCTCGCTGGTGCCCACAAAGTATAGTAGAGGGTATCCCTAAATACGCATCAACAGCTTTAACTTTTCCCCTCATGTTTGTGACCTAAGTCACCATACACATTAATACACTCTATCCTTTATCTGTGTGTTTCTTTGATGTTATACTACTGAGCACTCATCATGTAGCAAGCAGGTCGTGAGCGAAATGTCTCGCCGGTCACGGCGCGCTGGAAACACCCATTTCCTTGGCAGTTCTCCTGCTTGCTCATGTTTATACCTAATTTATCTTTAATGTTTCGTGTCCATCTTCATGCTGATCGGCACGGCCTCTTCTTCCAGAAATCGTGTTTGTCATCAGTATTCTTTCTAAACCGCTGCGGCATTTTACGGCGTCAAAGTAATAAGTATACTGCTCGTAGAAGAACTAAGAAGTACAATCGCCGCTGTGTATATTTCACCTCGAGGTACAAAAAAAGCAAGATGAAGTAAGAGATGAGATGACGTATTACAGTTTCCGGACAAGATGCTGTGTATGACACGGTAACACAATATCATTAAGCGGTCTTGAAGTATTCTTTCTAAACTACTGTACTGCGGCGTTTTATACGGACAAAGTATTTTAGTATCCGGGACAAAATATTGTTTATGAGATGTATACACAATAACATTAAGTGCTCTTAATTACATCATAACCCGATGACATTGTTCGAAACACACGTAATGGATACATCCGCTATTAGCACCTTCATACTCTCTCATCTAATTTGCCTCCCTCCTTGTCTATACTCTACATTTCCTTTTCTCCTACTTCTCACCCACCCCACCATATCTCTTGTGTTTTTCACTTAACCATGCCTACGTCTTTCTACTCAGAAGCGACAATATCCAACCTACCTCAAGACGACCGCGCCTCTTTCCCTGTCTGCCTATATATTAGGGCTTTCGTCTGTGTTTCCTGCCCCTCTTTTTTCCTATTTTTGTTTTAATATGTATAGCCACTGAGTTAAGTACCTTAGATTCCATTTCAATCTGCTTGCTTGTATTTATTTGAGTCCCTCTGTCACTTGTTTTCCCGGGAGGAATGTGGAATCAACAAGCACATCTTCAAACGTATTATCTGTTGGGATTATTGACTGACTTCTGTCTACACTCCTCCCTTCTGTCTTCCCTTCCATATATCTATTTCTTTCTCTCTCTCTGTTATTTCCTCAACACATACTCCGACAACAGTTCCTTTCAACGATAAATAAAAGATTTATTAATAAAAACTATGTCTGGTGTATGTATGGACTGTGTAAGCGTAGTTGATAGTGTATTCTATTGTTGGTGCCAGAATGAACTCTGAATGTCTAGCAGCGGTGTCACATCTCGCCCACTCATTATGCAAAACCACAGGACAGCACATTAAACAGGAAAGATCTCACCCTGGATGATCCGTATGCTTGAGTCTGACGGTAAATCCGTTATTGAATGAAACAAAACTGTTCACCACTGGATCACTGTACAGTAATAATATTCCAGTAAGTTTATGCCTTTGCCCGAGTCTGTTTCATGAAGGTAATTATCCAACATCGGAAAAAACCACATCACCACAGTTCGGCATATTGTCGTTAATGAGTAGCAATGTTTTTACTTGTCTATTCTTTCTTCACTAGGCATACAAGACGTATGCAGTTTTATTTTTCTTTGCTTTCTGCAAACTTATATTACTTTTTTCCTTATTACTTTGGTTATCTGGATCTTCTTTTTCAAAGTTCCTTTAAAAGTATAGTTTATTTCTTATTTGATCCTGTCTAATTTATTACTTGGTTTATTGGGGTATTTGCTCACCCCACAAATGAAATGTCTTGAGTTTTTCAACCAAGCTTTTCCAGCACACAAGAAGTATGTGTCTATCTTCTTTGCTATATCCGGATAGGAGTTGGAACCTGTGAAAAGTATAACAGATCCAGTGATAAGCGTCTGCCACTTAATACTACTTATGCAAGTGTCCTTCTCCAGCCATAATGACAAGGCTTCCGAAGTAAACACCCACATAAGACATATGAATTCACCAAAGTCTAAACTATTCCCTAATAGAAAGCAATGGTAAACGCTATGCACACACATCTATTTTCCTATGCTAAAACTATACTCTAATATATTAATACCTTATATATGCACTTATCCTCCTGGAATCGAAATACACTAGCGAATAACACACTAATATCCCATATTCTTTCAACCATTAGGGACGTGTATTTCTTTCCCCACTCAGGAGGCATAGATCATTCAGCCCAGTTTGGAACACACACTAACCAGAAACCCCAGGTTCGGCTATTTATCACGAGTGTCCCATCCTCCGTTGATTGTTTGATCTACAATCAAATTTGCCGTATCCTTCCCATCAAAAAGCGGTGAAATCACGTAGTGGTTAGTTGTTCGTTTCTCTCCGTTGTTACGCTGTTCTCCCGTTAATCGCTGGTCGTACTTCAAAGAAATCTATGCTTTGATCACCGTCTTTTCTGTTCCCCGTTCTTGTCCGTTCGTTTTCCCGTCAGCCGATACGAGCGGCCGCCACTGACCTCGGCGAGCACCTGTATCCTATTTTTATATTCGGAGGTCAATGTTCTTTACTTTATTCCTCCTCTCAGAATGAAGTACACAATTGTTAACCCTCCTCCTTCATTGCATTTTGATATGTACGTTATCAAGGAATCACTAAACTGCAGTTTTTCCGTGACACCCTCCCCCTTCTTCTTTCCTTGCTGGAAATGTGTCTACACTTGCAGTGTTTTCTCTTATATGAACTGTATTGAGCTGAGCTAAGAACCGATATCACAGCACCCAGGACATGTCCATACGCGCTCTGCCCAGCTTCAACAGCCAGCGAAGAGTCTCAACACTAACTATACTAGGTATAGTTTGATTATGTGTCCGCTTGGCATAGTTATATATCATTATGTTTTACTTTAGTGTCATTCCCATCTGTTTTGTATTGTGTAATTTATGTCTTGCTGTTGTTTACTGATGAAGACTTGCCGCAACCTACTTTTTTAATTTACTCTATTCTTGAAAGCTGACCAAAATTATGTTGTTCTTGTTGTTTACACCTTCTACAAGATCGCCTCTTGTGTTTTTTCCCTTCAGTTAGGTCACAGCCATACTGATTTTTGTAATGCAACAACAGTACTGAGAAGTATGAGAAAGGTATCATGGTTTCATCCCTGTTGAAGGAAAACACCTAACTCTACCTTCAAGTGATGGAATTTAGGCAATGGATAGCTCTGTGGCAATCGCAGCTCTGGACCCGAATATCTCCTATAATAAGTTGTGAAGTCTGCAACTGAGGAGAGCATGGCACTCATTTGTCCTGACAGTCGGAAATTTCTGTCAAAGGCAGACAGGCAGAGATAACCTACCCATGGGTGAATGTAAGGGGAAACCATCAAAGTATCTTCCCAAGTCTTAATGAACCAACACAGATCAGAGTGAGATAACGGATCCAGAATGCCAGGGATCCAATGTACTGACAATCATATCGTCTAAACCCTGAAAACTGCGCACATCTGGCCCAAATGCGCTGTGTTGATTCTAGACCTGGTTAGTAAAGTAAAAAAATAAAGGAGAACCCTTTTAGATGCCTTTAAGAGCATTGAGTATATAGTGCCCCATATTTCTATAGACCAATGAGCACTCGATGGGTGATGTGATCAGTATCACGCCGGCTGACTTTACTTCCCAAGACATTTCCTGGTACCCATTTTAGACTGGGCCGATCCAGTAGCTCAAAAGTTAAATCCTACCCCCCCTCTGCTGTGTGTCCACCGTGACGAGGTAGAGGGGCTTGTGCGTCCCAATGACCCCAAGAGCTATGCCGACGGTAGCACAGCTACTGGTAGGGCCACCCATGTCGGACAGGTCAAGGGAGAGGGACCAGACGAAGAGACACACAAACCTGCTGCCTTGTAGGTAGACTGGGGACAGTCAAAGGCTAGGGAAAGCACCCCAAATACATGCTTGTCGAAATCGGATGTACTGAGCCACAGGCTTGACAAAGCAGTGCAACGTGAAACCTGCTGCCTTGTAGGTAGACTGGGGACAGTCAAAGGCTAGGGAAAGCATCCCGAATAAATGCTTGTCGAAATCGGATGTACTGAGCCACAGGCTTGACAAAGCAGTGCAACGTAACTTAATTCATGATGTCACAAATCAAAATTAATCGATATGGTGCTAATCCCGTGAAGTCCCATCAGGCGGTGATAGTGCCGGGCCCCCTGCCTCGAGGGGGTCCACCCATGACTACTGGTGGTCACCTTCCCCTGTGCTGTGGAGTCAAGGCACAGAGGAGTAGGTTAAGAGCTATTGACCAAATACCCCGGACACTCAACATACTACAGTGGAATGCCGAAGGAGTTTACAAGAAGAAAGACTCCCTAACACAGCGTCTTCATAAAGATAGAATAGATGTGGCATGCATTCAAGAGACACACCTCAACGCCAATCACAAATTCTCAGTCAGAGGATATCAGGCCACACGTTTCGACCGCGAAGGACACAAAGGAGGAGTTCTAATACTTACACGAAATACAATACCTTGCAGCGAAGTATCTGTGATCTCTGACAACCAAACGGAAATTATAGGTGTTGATATAATGATAAAGGACGTGAAAATAAGAATCTACAATCTGTATAGCCCAGCAGATAAGGACCTTACACTCTCAAACATGAAAATAACTGACACAAACTGCATTATTGTCGGAGACTTTAATAGCCGTTCAGAAAGATGGGGATACCCAGATACTGACAAAAGAGGAGATGAATTGGAGGACTGGGAAATAGACTCAAATCTCCATCTACTCAACAAAGCGGATGACACACCGAGCTTCTACTCCAGAAGATGGCTTACCACTTCTACTCCAGACTTAGCTTTCTGCACAGGAGACATCCTCCACAAAATCGATCGCCATGTGCTGGACCAATTAGCAGGTAGTGACCACAGACCAATCAAGCTTGAAATGAATATGGGGTATGTTCCACAGGAGCAAAAGCCCTTGCCCCGCTGGAATTACAAACGAGCAGATTGGGACAGATTTGCCTTACTAACAGACAAATATTGTGAAAACATAAATACACGATATGGCAACATAAAGCAAATGGTGGAAAGTCTAAACAGAGCGATAATACAGGCAGCCACTGAGTCCATTCCAAGAGGAGCAAGGAAAAATTACAAACCATACTGGACTGAAGAACTACAAAGTTTGGAGGACAAAGTTGAAGATGCCAGGAAGACAGCAGAGAGAGAACAAACAATTGAAGCAAACATCTCTCTCAAAGCCATCTCAGCAAAATATAAAAGAACAGTAAATCAAACAACAAGAGATTGTTGGAGGGAAAAAACAGAAAACCTGAATTTTGACAGGGATGGAAACAAACTATGGAAACTAGTGAAAGCCATGAACAATGAAGGACCTAGAAACAAACAAATAACAATTAAACAAGGAAATGCCTTGCTTACAGGCAAAAAGGCTGCAAATGCACTAATGGAACACTATGCAAATGCAAACCACATTGATATTACAACCGAACAGAAGAAAGCAATCAAAGACAAACAGATACATCATAGAAATACAGAGACAGCAGCAGAATATATGATGGCAAATCTAACAATGGAAGAAATGGAACAGGCAATGAATACCCTAAAAAAGAAGAAATCACCAGGAAAGGATGGAATCACAAATGAAATGCTAATAGGACTTGGCACCAAGGCAAAGAAGAAACTACTAGCAGTCCTAAATAACAGTTGGAAGAGAGGAATAGTCCCACAGGCATGGAAGGAAGCTATACTAATACCAGTCCCAAAGAAAGGAAAAGACCTGGAAGAACCAAATGGCTATCGACCTATCAGTCTACTGAGCTGTGTAGGAAAATTAATGGAACGCATTATCAATGGCAGGCTAACATGGCATCTGGAAGAAAACAAACTCTTAACACCACACCAAGCAGGATTCAGAAAATACAGATCCACTGAAGATCAAATAACCTATATAGCTCAGGAAATAGAGGATGCCTTCCAAGAGAAAAAGCACACACTAGCAGTCTGGATAGATTTAGAAAAAGCATTTGATAAAGTATGGAAGGAAGGACTGAAAGTAAAACTGCAAAACATGCATGTTTGTGGAAAAATGTATAAATGGATCAGCCACTACCTTGAGAACAGAACTGCCAGGACAAAAGTACAAGGACAAACAAGCAAAATGATGCTACTGGAGCAAGGTGTCCCCCAAGGAGGAGTTCTTTCACCAACATTATTCCTAGCATATATAAATGACATTACAGAAAATTTTCCAGCCAGAGTACACACATCCTCCTTTGCAGATGACCTAGCCATATGGACATCTGAAGAATATATTAGTACAGCTAACAGCAGAATACAGCAAGCCTTATTAGCGCTAGAGGACTGGTCAAAATCATGGCTAGTGAAGATAAGTGAGGAGAAAACAACATGCACAGTGTTCTCCCTCTCAAATAAAACTCAGCAACCTAAGCTGGTATCGAATGGAAAAATATTGCCCCATGAAGAAAATCCAAACTATCTAGGAGTCACCTTTGATCGTCGCCTGACATGGAAGACACAGGTTGAGAAAAATCGAACAAGAGCAAGGCAGAGAATGGCAATCATGAAAAAGCTTGCTGGTACAACGTGGGGAGCAGATGAGAAAGTTCTCAAGAAGTTATATACTGGACGGGTGAGGCCAGTACTGGAATATGGCATTGCAGCTTGGGCAACAGCAGCTAAGTCAAACTTTAACAAAATAAGTAGAGTCCAAAACCAAGGAATGCGAATCATAACTGGAAGCCTGAAGACAACGCCTATTAATGAACTAGAAAAGATCACTTGTTTACAACCAATGCAGGATAGAAGAGATAGCAGAGCCCAGCAACAAGCAGAAAAATTTAGAAGATTGACAGACCACCCTATGTACAACAGATTTAATGGTTTTGGAAAGGGAAGACTGAAGCGTAGCAACTTTGTAGAAACTGCAAAACGAAGGATTAGGGCAGATCCTATACTTAACATATCAACAGTCAAGCCCATACACAATGCACACAACTTCCCAGCTTGGAGACAGCAGCAACTGCCTGAGATGATAGAAAACATTCCTGGTATTGAGAAAAAGAACACTCAGCATGAAACCGAAAGAAGAGAAATAACCCTAAACTACATAAAAGAACATTACCCAAGCAGGAATTGGACCCATGCATATACAGATGGATCAGCCAAAAATTCAATAGAGAATGGAGGAGGAGGAATTCTCCTAAATTTAAAAAATGGAGTGAAAAAAACACATTCAATGGCAACTGGAAAATTTTCAAGTAACTTTAAAGCGGAGGTAGAGGCTTTGAAAACTGCAGCAGAAATGCTCCTGATGGAGGAAAATAAAGAGAAGCAAATAGCTATCTTCACAGATGCAAAGTCAGCTGTCTCAATACTCAAGAGCAATAACAGCACAGAACTAACTGACCTAAGAGCAGCACTCCATGGTCTATGCCAGAAATCCAAAAAAGTTGTAATACAGTGGATCCCATCACATTGCAGTATACCTGGAAATGAAGAGGCTGACAGACTGGCAAAAGAGGGCGGACGACTACCACAGCCTGACATAGACATAACCTATAATGAGGCAAAGAGGTTGATAAAAAGCACTTATAGAACCAAATGGGAATCTGAGCATCCAGGCCATCAGAAGGATGATGCATATTACAAACTCGACCGAAGAGAACAAGTAGCAATCTTCAGACTCCGCACAGGACATAACAGGCTGAAATACCACTTGTTCAATAAACTAAAGATAGGAGATACTGATGAATGTAATTGTAGAACTGGAAAAATGACAGCAAAACATTTGCTGCAGGATTGCCCAACGTATGCAGAACAGAGAAAGATATTTTGGCCCACACCTGCTTCATTTGAGGACAAGCTCTATGGAGATATCAACAAGCTCAAGTTGACCGCAGCTTACTTTAACTACATACAGGTTGACATTTAAAGGTGCATGAAGACCCAGAGGCATGAAATGAAATATTGCTTGGATAGCAAATCCATTATGTGGAAAGTCCAAATCGAAAGCTCGCTGTGTGGGCTTCATAAAAGGTGGAAAAGTGTCCTAGTGGCACGAAATGGAATATTGCTTGATAGCAAATCCATTACGTGGAAAGTCCGAATCAAAAGCCCATTGTGTGGGCTTCATAAAAGGTGGAAAAGTGTCCTAGTGGCATGAAATGGAATATTGCTTGGATAGCAAATCCATTACGTGGAAAGTCCGAATCGAAAGCTCACTGTGTGGATGTCATCTGCAGACTGCATACTTCTGGTTTCCGGAAGAACAGCCTATGGTGAACGGAAGGCCCAATATACGGAAGTGAGGCTAAGCAGCCATGTGCAGGACGTGACGATTCCTTGGGTGAGCCCAGTACCAGAGCGCTATGTATCGGCTCTGCAAGTATGGAAGCCTCCTTGGATGGCGGGGAATGCCCATGGTCTGCCCCTGCCTTCCCTTGAGGGCTGACCAGGATCTTTGGCTGTTCTATATGGACCAGCTGGGATGGGGGATAACACCACAACAGTGAGAGTCAAACGTCCTAAGAAACCCCCGGGAAGGTTAACCCGGTCAACAAATGCCCGCAGAAGTCGGATGTGTCGGCCTAACGGCGCAAGAACGCAGCTCTGCTGTAAACAGGCACAACGCAATCACATCCGAAAAAAAACTCCGGATGAACGAAGAAGAAGAAGAAGAAATCCTACCCATAACGGATTTGAACGCATGACCAGCGAGTGTATATAGTCAATACGCTAACGAGGCTCCCATGGCCTGGTTACACTTTAATATGTCTCGCTGCTCATGTAAATCCAATTTCCGGTCTTGCAGACCAACTGATTTTTGGTTATTGAGAGTGTTGGCAACGTCACCATTAGTGGTTGCACTGTTCCATGTCCTTTACAGGACGTAGCAGTCAACCCCAGCATTTTTTGGCTGTTCGTGATTCCTGGGCAAGTTTACTTTCAGTAATTTTCCATTGCTTTCTGAACGACCGGCATCCATACCATTTCATAAAAAAACCAACATAAGGTGGTCTGCTGCCAAATCGCACACAGCTGTGTTTCGAGCGCGGGTATGTATGATTACGAGCTGCGTTCGTAAATTCCATCGCCATGGAGCCGTTAATCTATCCCTACGTGACGAATGGTTATCTAACTGACGCATTGTTGTAACGTACATTAGTCGGGTTAGAGCCTTCGCTAGGGGTAGGCAGCGGTTCGTGGAACCGTCCATTCTAGCAAGACGTCCATACGTGACGAATGGTTATCTAACTGACACGTTGTTGTAACGGACATTAGTCGGGCTGGAGCGTACCGTCCGGTCTAGCATGGCGTCCAGTCAAAGATTCTGAAGATGTAAGCTGCAGTTCGCTGGAGGGACCGATCGTTTACTAGATATCTACTGTATGCAGGGTTGTGTTATGCAGACACTGCCGCGTGCTGGGATTCAGAGCTATCAAAGTCATACTCCAGAAAGTTAGTTAGTTAGTTAGTCGACAGATCATCCTCGTTGCACATCGAACCATTCAGTCCATAAGTGCTCGGATCCCCTCCTCAGCAAATCCCGCAGCGTGTAGCGGCTAACGACGCCAGTTCTGTGTTGGTTTATCAATCTTCTTTGGCTTCCTGCGTAGTGTTCTTGTTTGGCCACCCCTCTTTTAATTTGCTGCTCCCGCAGTCTGGCCATTGTTGTAGATTCACAGTCATCACTTGGTTCTCGCAAAAGTCTCACTTCTCGTAGAGCATTCAGAATGTCAGCCTGGTCCATGGCGCGTCCACCCTCCACAGTAGCCTCACCTGCGAGCTTGTCAGCCCGAAAGTAGGTTTACTAAGTTTGTGACCGGGACATTGTTGCAATACGTGAACGTTCAGTGGCTAACCGAGGATTATCGCACGCTATGAAATACGAGTGCCTGTAGGAGATACGTATGGACTGAATAATAATTATGAGGATCTTGAATATTAATTAACTACTATGAGTGTATAGTTGAATAACAGAGGCGGACTTCATCACCCATCTGATGGCTCATCTTGTATGTTCAGTTCAATCAATGTCTTATTTTGAAGTCTTGCTGATGGATTGTTCCGTGACTGCTGTGTTGAAAATTATCGTTGGACAGTCTCAGTTGGAGATCTTTCATGTTTTGTCTTCTTCTGCTGCGTTCATCCGGATTTTTTTTTTCGGATGTGACTGCGTTGTGCCTGTTTACAGCAGAGCTGCGTTCTTGCACCGTTAGGCCGACACATCCGACTTCTGCGGGCATTTTTTTGACCGGGTTAACCTTCCCGGGGGTTTCTTAGGACGTTTGAATCTCACTGTTGTGGTGTTATCCCCCATCCTAGCTGGCCCATATAGAACAGCCTAAGACATCCTGGTCAACCCTCAAGGGAAGGCAGGGGCAGACTATTGGCATTCCCCGCCATCCAAGGAGGCTTCCATACTTGCGCTCTGGTACTGGGCTCACCCAAGGAATCGTCACATCCTGCACATGGCTGCTTAGCCTCACTTCCGTTCACCATAGGCTGTTCCTCCGGAAACCAGAAGAATGCAGTCTGCAGATGACATCCACACAGTGAGCTTTCGATTAAGACTTTCCACATAATGGATTTGCTATCCAAGCAATATTCCATTTCGTGCCACTAGGACACTTTTTTCACCTTTTATGAAGCCCACACAGTGAGCTTTCGATTCGGACTTTTCACGTAATGGATTTGCTATCCAAGCAATATTCCATTTCGTGCCACTAGGACACTTTTTCCACCTTTTATGAAGCCCACACAGTGAGCTTTTGATTCGGACTTTCCACGTAATGGATGTGCTATCCAAGCAATATTCCATTTCATGCCTCTGGGACGCTTTTGTAACCGACATACCTGTGGTATGAAGTGTGGCAGTCTAAATACTTCTTCATGTACATTTAAATGTCAACCTGAATGTAGTTAAAGTAAGCTGTAGTCAACTTGAGCTTGTTGATATCTCCATAGAGCTTGTCCTCAAATGAAGCAGGCGTGGGCCAAAATATCTTTCTCTGTTCTGCATATATTGGGCACTCCTGCAGCAAATGTTTAGCTGTCATTTTACCAGTTCCACAATTACATTCATCGGTATCTCCTATCTTTAGTTTATTGAACAAGTGGTGTTTCAGCCTGTTATGTCCTGTGCGGAGTCTGAAGATTGCTACTTGTTCTCTTCGGTCGAGTTTGTAATATGCATCATCCTTCTGGTGGCCTGGATGCTCTGATTCCCATTTGGTTCTATAAGTGCTTTTTATAAACCTTTTTGCCTCATTATAGGTTATGTCTTTGTCAGGCTGTGGTAGTCGTCCACCCTCTTTTGCTAGTCTGTCAGCCTCTTCATTTCCAGGTATACTGCAATGTGATGGGATCCACTGTATTACAACTTTTTTGGATTTCTGGCATAGACCATGGAGTGCTGCTCTTAGGTCAGCTAGTTCTGTGCTGTTTTTGCTCTTCAGTATTGAGACAGCTGACTTTGCATCTGTGAAGATAGCTATTTGCTTCTCTTTATTTTCCTCCATCAAGAGCATTTCTGCTGCAGTTTTCAAAGCCTCTACCTCCGCTTTGAAGTTACTTGAAAATTTTCCAGTTGCCACTGACTGTGTTTTTATCACTCCATTTTTTAAATTAAGGAGAATTCTTCCTCCTCCATTTTTAATTGAATCTTTGGCTGATCCATCTGTATATGCATGGGTCTAATTGCTGCTTGGGTAATGTTCTTTTATGTAGTTGAGGGTTATTTTTCTTCTTTCGGTTTCATTCTGAGTGTTCTTTTTCTCAATACCAGGAATGTTTTCTATCATCTCAGGCAGTTGCTGCTGTCTCCAAGCTGGGAAGTTGTGTGCATTGTAAATGGGCTTGACTGTTGATATGTTAAGTATGGAATCTGCTCTAATCTTTCGTTTTGCAGTTTCTACAAAGTTGCTACGCTTCAGTCTTCCCTTTTCCAAAACCATTAAATCTGTTATACATAGGGTGGTCTGTCAATCTTCTAAATTTTTCTGCTTGTTGCTGGGTTCTGCTATCTCTTCTGTCCTGCATTGGTTGTAAACAAGTGATCTTTTCTAGTTCATTAATAGGCGTTGTCTTCAGGCTTCCAGTTATGATTCGCATTCCTTGGTTTTGGACTCTACTTATTTTGTTAAAGTTTGACTTAGCTGCTGTTGCCCAAGCTGCAATGCCATATTCCAGTACTGGCCTCACCCGTCCAGTATATAACTTCTTGAGAACTTTCTCATCTGCTCCCCACGTTGTATCAGCAAGCTTTTTCATGATTGCCATTCTCTGCCTTGCTCTTGTTCGATTTTTCTCAACCTGTGTCTTCCATGTCAGGCGACGATCAAAGGTGACTCCTAGATAGTTTGGATTTTCTTCATGGCGCAATATTTTTCCATTCAATACCAGCTTAGGTTGCTGAGTTTTATTTGAGAGGGAGAACACTGTGCATGTTGTTTTCTCCTCACTTATCTTCACTAGCCATGATTTTGACCAGTCCTCTAGCGCTAATAAGGCTTGCTGTATTCTGCTGTTAGCTGTACTAATATATTCTTCAGATGTCCATATGGCTAGGTCATCTGCAAAGGAGGATGTGTGTACTCTGGCTGGAAAATTTTCTGTGATGTCATTTATATATGCTAGGAATAATGTTGGTGAAAGAACTCCTCCTTGGGGGACACCTTGCTCCAACAGCATCATTTTGCTTGTTTGTCCTTGTACTTTTGTCCTGGCAGTTCTGTTCTCAAGGTAGTGGCTGATCCATTTATACATTTTTCCACAAACATGCATTTTTTGCAGTTTACTTTCAGTCCTTCCTTCCATACTTTATCAAATGCTTTTTCTAAATCTATCCAGACTGCTAGTGTGTGCTTTTTTTCTTGGAAGTCATCCTCTATTTCCTGAGCTATATAGGTTATTTGATCTTCAGTGGATCTGTACTTTCTGAATCCTGCTTGGTGTGGTGGTAAGAGTTTGTTTTCTTCCAGATGCCATGTTAGCCTGCCATTGATAATGCGTTCCATTAATTTTCCTACACAGCTAAGTAGACTGATAGGTCGATAGCCATTTGGTTCTTCCAGGTCTTTTCCTTTCTTTGGGACTGGTATTAGTATAGCTTCCTTCCATGCCTGTGGGACTATTCCTCTCTTCCAGCTGTTATTTAGGACTGCTAGTAGTTTCTTCTTTGCCTTGGTGCCTAGTCCTATTAGCATTTCATTTGTGATTCCATCCTTTCCTGGTGATTTCTTCTTTTTTAGGGTATTCATTGCCTGTTCCATTTCTTCCATTGTTAGATTTGCCATCATATATTCTGCTGCTGTCTCTGTATTTCTATGATGTAATTGTTTGTCTTTGATTGCTTTCTTCTGTTCGGTTGTAGTATCAATGTGGTTTGCATTTGCATAGTGTTCCATTTGTGCATTTGCAGCCTTTTTTGCTGTAAGCAAGGCATTTCCTTGTTTAATTGTTATTTGTTTGTTTCTAGGTCCTTCATTGTTCATGGCTTTCACTAGTTTCCATAGTTTGTTTCCATCCCTGTCAAAATTCAGGTTTTCTGTTTTTTCCCTCCAACAATCTCTTGTTGTTTGATTTACTGTTCTTTTATATTTTGCTGAGATGGCTTTGAGAGAGATGTTCGCTTCAATTGTTTGTTCTCTCTCTCTGCTGTCTTCCTGGCATCTTCAACTTTGTCCTCCAAACTTTGTAGTTCTTCAGTCCAGTATGGTTTGTAATTTTTCCTCGCTCCTCTTGGAATGGACTCAGTGGCTGCCTGTATTATCGCTCTGTTTAGACTTTCCACCATTTGCTTTATGTTGCCATATCGTGTATTTATGTTTTCACAATATTTGTCTGTTAGTATGACAAATCTGTCCCAATCTGCTCGTTTGTAATTCCAGCGGGGCAAGGGCTTTTGCTCCTGTGGAACATACTCCATATTCATTACAAGCTTGATTGGTCTGTGGTCACTACCTGCTAATTGGTCCAGCACATGGCGATCGATTTTGTGGAGGATGTCTCCTGTGCGGAAAGCTAAGTCTGGAGTAGAAGTGGTAAGCCATCTTCTGGAGTTGAAGCTCGGTGTGTCATCCGCTTTGTTGAGTAGATGGAGATTTGAGTCTATTTCCCAGTCCTCCAATTCATCTCCTCTTTTGTCAGTATCTGGGTATCCCCATCTTTCTGAACGGCTATTAAAGTCTCCGACAATAATGCAGTTTGTGTCAGTTATTTTCATGTTTGAGAGTGTAAGGTCCTTATCTTATTTTCACGTCCTTTATCATTATATCAACACCTATAATTTCCGTTTGGTTGTCAGAGATCACAGATACTTCGCTGCAAGGTATTGTATTTCGTGTAAGTATTAGAACTCTTCCTTTGTGTCCTTCGCGGTCGAAACGTGTGGCCTGATATCCTCTGACTGAGAATTTGTGATTGGCGTTGAGGTGTGTCTCTTGAATGCATGCCACATCTATTCTATCTTTATGAAGACGCTGTGTTAAGGAGTCTTTCTTCTTGTAAACTCCTTCGGCATTCCACTGTAGTATGTTGAGTGTCCGGGGTATTTGGTCAATAGCTCTTAACCTACTCCTCTGTGCCTTGACTCCACAGCACAGGGGAAGGTGACCACCAGTAATCATGGGTGGACCCCCTCGAGACAGGGGGCCCGGCACTATCGCCGCCTGATGGGACTTCACGGGATTAGCACTATAACGATTAATTTTGATTTGTGACATCATGAATTAAGTTACGTTGCACTGCTTTGTCAAGCCTGTGGCTCAGTACATCCGATTTCGACAAGCATTTATTCGGGATGCTTTCCCTAGCCGTTGACTGTCCCCAGTCTACCTACAAGGCAGCAGGTTTTACGTTGCACTGCTTTGTCAAGCCTGTGGCTCAGTACATCCGATTTCGACAAGCATTTTTTCGGGGTGCTTTCCCTAGCCTTTTGACTGTCCCCAGTCTACCTACAAGACAGCAGGTTTGTGTGTCTCTTCGTCTGGTCCCTCTCCCTTGACCTGTCCGACATGGGTGGCCCTACCAGTAGCTGTGCTACCGTCGGCATAGCTCTTGGGGACATTCGGACGCACAAGCCCCTCTACCTCGTCACGGTGGACACACAGCAGAGGGGCAATAAATGTCTTATTTTGAAGCGTTGCCGATGGATTGTTCCGTGACTGCTGTGTTGAAAATTAACGTTGGACAGTCTCAGTTGGAGATCTTTCATGTTTGATTATCGAGAGCCACATGTTCGTTATATATCACTGGACACATGATCGTGACAGAGACGTCACAAAGAGGGGAAAGAGAGGAGAACAGTCTCTACACCAACCTCACTCCGAGAAATTCCCCACAGATTTAGAACTACTGTTCTAGAAGATACATTTGATGATGAGCTCAGGAGCCACACTGAAGTAATTGAAAACAGTGAACACCAGTAACTCAATATAGAATGAACTAGAACAAACAAATCAAAACGAGCTCAGTGAACACCAATATCTCAATATGGAATGAACTATCACTAGAACAAACAATCCAAGACAGAATCCAAGAATAATGACAAGAACAAGTCATTATTCTGTGCCTCAGAACAGGACACAATAGATTACGCAACCACATGTATACAAAATTCAAGATTGGTGAATCAGCCATGTGCACATGTGGATTGGCGTCGCAAACAGCAGAGCACATACTCCAAGACTGCCCAAATTACAACATATCCAGGCGAAACTTCTGGCCTAGAGAGACAACAGTGGAAGATAAACTCTATGGACCGCTGAGTGAACTATAAAAGACTGTTAGATTCATACAAGAGACAACATTGCAGTTATAGACGTATTTCTTCTTCTTCTTCGTTCATCCGGAGTTTTTTTTTTCGGATGTGATTGCATTGTGCCTGTTTACAGCAGAGCTGCGTTCTTGCGCCGTTAGGCCGACACATCCGACTTCTGCGGGCATTTGTTGACCGGGTTAACCTTCCCGGGGGTTTCTTAGGACGTTTGACTCTCACTGTTGTGGTGTTATCCCCCATCCCAGCTGGTCCATATAGAACAGCCAAAGATCCTGGTCAGCCCTCAAGGGAAGGCAGGGGCAGACCATGGGCATTCCCCGCCATCCAAGGAGGCATCCATACTTGCAGAGCCGATACATAGCGCTCTGGTACTGGGCTCACCCAAGGAATCGTCACGTCCTGCACATGGCTGCTTAGCCTCACTTCCGTATATTGGGCCTTCCGTTCACCATAGGCTGTTCTTCCGGAAACCAGAAGTATGCAGTCTGCAGATGACATCCACACAGTGAGCTTTCGATTCGGACTTTCCACGTAATGGATTTGCTATCCAAGCAATATTCCATTTCGTGCCACTAGGACACTTTTCCACCTTTTATGAAGCCCACACAGCGAGCTTTCGATTTGGACTTTCCACATAATGGATTTGCTATCCAAGCAATATTTCATTTCATGCCTCTGGGTCTTCATGCACCTTTAAATGTCAACCTGTATGTAGTTAAAGTAAGCTGCGGTCAACTTGAGCTTGTTGATATCTCCATAGAGCTTGTCCTCAAATGAAGCAGGTGTGGGCCAAAATATCTTTCTCTGTTCTGCATACGTTGGGCAATCCTGCAGCAAATGTTTTGCTGTCATTTTTCCAGTTCTACAATTACATTCATCAGTATCTCCTATCTTTAGTTTATTGAACAAGTGGTATTTCAGCCTGTTATGTCCTGTGCGGAGTCTGAAGATTGCTACTTGTTCTCTTCGGTCGAGTTTGTAATATGCATCATCCTTCTGATGGCCTGGATGCTCAGATTCCCATTTGGTTCTATAAGTGCTTTTTATCAACCTCTTTGCCTCATTATAGGTTATGTCTATGTCAGGCTGTGGTAGTCGTCCACCCTCTTTTGCCAGTCTGTCAGCCTCTTCGTTTCCAGGTATACTGCAATGTGATGGGATCCACTGTATTACAACTTTTTTGGATTTCTGGCATAGACCATGGAGTGCTGCTCTTAGGTCAGTTAGTTCTGTGCTGTTATTGCTCTTGAGTATTGAGACAGCTGACTTTGCATCTGTGAAGATAGCTATTTGCTTCTCTTTATTTTCCTCCATCAGGAGCATTTCTGCTGCAGTTTTCAAAGCCTCTACCTCCGCTTTGAAGTTACTTGAAAATTTTCCAGTTGCCATTGAATGTGTTTTTTTCACTCCATTTTTTAAATTTAGGAGAATTCCTCCTCCTCCATTCTCTATTGAATTTTTGGCTGATCCATCTGTATATGCATGGGTCCAATTCCTGCTTGGGTAATGTTCTTTTATGTAGTTTAGGGTTATTTCTCTTCTTTCGGTTTCATGCTGAGTGTTCTTTTTCTCAATACCAGGAATGTTTTCTATCATCTCAGGCAGTTGCTGCTGTCTCCAAGCTGGGAAGTTGTGTGCATTGTGTATGGGCTTGACTGTTGATATGTTAAGTATAGGATCTGCCCTAATCCTTCGTTTTGCAGTTTCTACAAAGTTGCTACGCTTCAGTCTTCCCTTTCCAAAACCATTAAATCTGTTGTACATAGGGTGGTCTGTCAATCTTCTAAATTTTTCTGCTTGTTGCTGGGCTCTGCTATCTCTTCTATCCTGCATTGGTTGTAAACAAGTGATCTTTTCTAGTTCATTAATAGGCGTTGTCTTCAGGCTTCCAGTTATGATTCGCATTTCTTGGTTTTGGACTCTACTTATTTTGTTAAAGTTTGACTTAGCTGCTGTTGCCCAAGCTGCAATGCCATATTCCAGTACTGGCCTCACCCGTCCAGTATATAACTTCTTGAGAACTTTCTCATCTGCTCCCCACGTTGTACCAGCAAGCTTTTTCATGATTGCCATTCTCTGCCTTGCTCTTGTTCGATTTTTCTCAACCTGTGTCTTCCATGTCAGGCGACGATCAAAGGTGACTCCTAGATAGTTTGGATTTTCTTCATGGCGCAATATTTTTCCATTCAATACCAGCTTAGGTTGCTGAGTTTTATTTGAGAGGGAGAACACTGTGCATGTTGTTTTCTCCTCACTTATCTTCACTAGCCATGATTTTGACCAGTCCTCTAGCGCTAATAAGGCTTGCTGTATTCTGCTGTTAGCTGTACTAATATATTCTTCAGATGTCCATATGGCTAGGTCATCTGCAAAGGAGGATGTGTGTACTCTGGCTGGAAAATTTTCTGTGATGTCATTTATATATGCTAGGAATAATGTTGGTGAAAGAACTCCTCCTTGGGGGACACCTTGCTCCAGCATCATCATTTTGCTTGTTTGTCCTTGTACTTTTGTCCTGGCAGTTCTGTTCTCAAGGTAGTGGCTGATCCATTTATACATTTTTCCACAAACATGCATGTTTTGCAGTTTTACTTTCAGTCCTTCCTTCCATACTTTATCAAATGCTTTTTCTAAATCTATCCAGACTGCTAGTGTGTGCTTTTTCTCTTGGAAGGCATCCTCTATTTCCTGAGCTATATAGGTTATTTGATCTTCAGTGGATCTGTATTTTCTGAATCCTGCTTGGTGTGGTGTTAAGAGTTTGTTTTCTTCCAGATGCCATGTTAGCCTGCCATTGATAATGCGTTCCATTAATTTTCCTACACAGCTCAGTAGACTGATAGGTCGATAGCCATTTGGTTCTTCCAGGTCTTTTCCTTTCTTTGGGACTGGTATTAGTATAGCTTCCTTCCATGCCTGTGGGACTATTCCTCTCTTCCAGCTGTTATTTAGGACTGCTAGTAGTTTCTTCTTTGCCTTGGTGCCTAGTCCTATTAGCATTTCATTTGTGATTCCATCCTTTCCTGGTGATTTCTTCTTTTTTAGGGTATTCATTGCCTGTTCCATTTCTTCCATTGTTAGATTTGCCATCATATATTCTGCTGCTGTCTCTGTATTTCTATGATGTATCTGTTTGTCTTTGATTGCTTTCTTCTGTTCGGTTGTAATATCAATGTGGTTTGTATTTGCATAGTGTTCCATTAGTGCATTTGCAGCCTTTTTGCCTGTAAGCAGGGCATTTCCTTGTTTAATTGTTATTTGTTTGTTTCTAGGTCCTTCATTGTTCATGGCTTTCACTAGTTTCCATAGTTTGTTTCCATCCCTGTCAAAATTCAGGTTTTCTGTTTTTTCCCTCCAACAATCTCTTGTTGTTTGATTTACTGTTCTTTTATATTTTGCTGAGATGGCTTTGAGAGAGATGTTTGCTTCAATTGTTTGTTCTCTCTCTGCTGTCTTCCTGGCATCTTCAACTTTGTCCTCCAAACTTTGTAGTTCTTCAGTCCAGTATGGTTTGTAATTTTTCCTCGCTCCTCTTGGAATGGACTCAGTGGCTGCCTGTATTATCGCTCTGTTTAGACTTTCCACCATTTGCTTTATGTTGCCATATCGTGTATTTATGTTTTCACAATATTTGTCTGTTAGTATGGCAAATCTGTCCCAATCTGCTCGTTTGTAATTCCAGCGGGGCAAGGGCTTTTGCTCCTGTGGAACATACTCCATATTCATTTCAAGCTTGATTGGTCTGTGGTCACTACCTGCTAATTGGTCCAGCACATGGCGATCGATTTTGTGGAGGATGTCTCCTGTGCGGAAAGCTAAGTCTGGAGTAGAAGTGGTAAGCCATCTTCTGGAGTAGAAGCTCGGTGTGTCATCCGCTTTGTTGAGTAGATGGAGATTTGAGTCTATTTCCCAGTCCTCCAATTCATCTCCTCTTTTGTCAGTATCTGGGTATCCCCATCTTTCTGAACGGCTATTAAAGTCTCCGACAATAATGCAGTTTGTGTCAGTTATTTTCATGTTTGAGAGTGTAAGGTCCTTATCTGCTGGGCTATACAGATTGTAGATTCTTATTTTCACGTCCTTTATCATTATATCAACACCTATAATTTCCGTTTGGTTGTCAGAGATCACAGATACTTCGCTGCAAGGTATTGTATTTCGTGTAAGTATTAGAACTCCTCCTTTTTGTCCTTCGCGGACGAAACGTGTGGCCTGATATCCTCTGACTGAGAATTTGTGATTGGCGTTGAGGTGTGTCTCTTGAATGCATGCCACATCTATTCTATCTTTATGAAGACGCTGTGTTAGGGAGTCTTTCTTCTTGTAAACTCCTTCGGCATTCCACTGTAGTATGTTGAGTGTCCGGGGTATTTGGTCAATAGCTCTTAACCTACTCCTCTGTGCCTTGACTCCACAGCACAGGGGAAGGTGACCACCAGTAGTCATGGGTGGACCCCCTCGAGGCAGGGGGCCCGGCACTATCACCGCCTGATGGGACTTCACGGGATTAGCACCATATCGATTAATTTTGATTTGTGACATCATGAATTAAGTTACGTTGCACTGCTTTGTCAAGCCTGTGGCTCAGTACATCCGATTTCGACAAGCATTTATTCGGGATGCTTTCCCTAGCCTTTGACTGTCCCCAGTCTACCTACAAGGCAGCAGGTTTCACGTTGCACTGCTTTGTCAAGCCTGTGGCTCAGTACATCCGATTTCGACAAGCATGTATTTGGGGTGCTTTCCCTAGCCTTTGACTGTCCCCAGTCTACCTACAAGGCAGCAGGTTTGTGTGTCTCTTCGTCTGGTCCCTCTCCCTTGACCTGTCCGACATGGGTGGCCCTACCAGTAGCTGTGCTACCGTCGGCATAGCTCTTGGGGTCATTGGGACGCACAAGCCCCTCTACCTCGTCACGGTGGACACACAGCAGAGGGGAGACGTATTTCAAGAAGAAGAAGTGTGAACATCAATAACTCAAGATGGAATGAACTACAACTATAACAAACAATCCAAGACAGTGTTTGAGTGAAACCAATAACTCCATATGAAATTAATTGTAACAAACAAGACAAGACAATGCTCAATGAAGACCAATAACTCAATATGGAATTAATTGTAACAAACAAGAGAAGACAATGCTCAATGAAGACCAATAACTCAATATGGAATTAATTGTAACAAACAAGACAAGACAATGCTCAATGAAGACCAATAACTCAATATGGAATTAATTGTAACAAATAAGACAAGACAGTGCTTGTATGAACACCAATAACTCAATATGGAATTAATTGTAACAAACAACACAAGACAATGCTCAATGAAGACCAATAACTCAATATGGAATGAACTATAACTAGAACAAAACAATCCAAGACAGTGTTCAGGCTCTCAAGATTTATTTAACATTGACAATGGAAATGAGCAGTCATAAAGTTCGTTCTTCCAAAATTCGTCGAGCTACCTATTGTCTTTGTTTCACGTTCTGTTCATTATATGCTCATTCTTCTGTTGTATGTAAACAGGTAACCTTATCCTTGCAAAGAGCATTCATATATGTTTAAAGACTAGAATTTCTGTGCAGTAATTGTTTGCTTTCATTTTATGATTCCATTAATATCTGATAGGCATCCTTTAGGAATTTGATCCCGATTCAGATGCAAAGTCAATTGTATCTATACTGAAGAACAGAATCAGCGCAGAACTAGCAGACCTAAGAGCGGCACTTCACAAACTTCTTCTTCTGCTGCGTTCATCCAGAGTGTTTTTTCAAATGTAATTGCGTTGTGCCAAGTTTATTTGCGCCCTAGGCTGACACATGTGACTTCTGCAGGTGTTTGTTGACTGGGCTAACCTTCCCAGGTATTTCACAAACTACGTCAGAAATCCACAAGGATTGTAATACAATGGATTCCTTTACACCGCAACATTCCTGGAAATATAGAAGCCGACAAATTGGCAAAGGAAGGTGGAAGACTACCTCAGCCTGATACAGATATAACCTATGATGAGACCAAGAGATTTATAAGAAGAGTTATAGAAGCAAATGTGAATCACAGCATGAGGTCACCAGAAAGATGATGCATATAACCAACTCCAGCAAAGAGGACAAGAATCAATCTTCAGACTGCACAAGACACAACAGGCTGAAATACCACGTTTAATAAATTAAAGATAGGAAATAATGATGGATGTAAATGGAGAACTGATACAATGACTGCTAAGCATTTGTTGCAGGAGTGTCTAACATATGCAGAAAAAACAAAATCATTTTGGTCTACGTTTGCTCCAATTGAAGACAACCTCTACGGAGCTGTCAACATGCTCAAAATGACAGGTGTTTTTGCTGAAGTAGTAATCAACATCGATCTGCCCAACAGCAGATACATCAAATCTTCAGACAGTAACATAAACAGCCTGCTAACCCGAGCTGGACAATGTCGAATCCGTTAACTAAAGGCAATCTGACATTTAGGTAAAAATACACCAGATCATTTGTTGGTGTCATACAAGTCATGTTCTTCACTAGCGCTCATTCTTCTTACTACCTAGCACTGGTTGTAAAAGAGCAACACACAGCAGATCTATTTATAAACAACAATATTCATCAACGATGAGGTGACAACTTCACTGTTAACTCTTAAAATACTACAAGTGGTTTAAAGAAGCTTCTGTATTTGAAGACTGAAATAAAATTAATGCAGCCAATAACCCTATAAATCCAGTCATTTGTATAATACTTTAACCACTCACATTCTAGACAAATGAAACTTTGACACATTCTGTCCCAAATTTTTTCTATTTCAATTTCAGGTCTGAAGTAGTTTGGACATTTAAAAATATGACAGTCTAGAAAAGATCGTTACGGAGTGAAGTGTACCAGGGAAGCAGAGAAGCGGCAGACCAGATGGATAATGAATCCAAGATGTGAAAGATAAATTACACATGACAGCAACAGAGGCAGGATGTCTGACTTATGATAGAGAGATCTTTTGAAAGACTTATGAGGGTGAATGGGCGTACCAGTTAGCATGCTAGGATAACAATGACATACAAAATGTGGAACAAGGGTTTGATGCCAAATTGCATCAATCAATTCTATTGGAAAGAGGAGAGGAGGGAAAGAGAGAAAGACTGGCCACCTACTCCTCTGTGTCCTCAGCTCTACAGAAATATCATGGGCCTAACTCTTCCCACATCCACAGCAGGCATGTTTTTGGTTTGATAAGGAGACGAAAAACCACCAACTTATGATGTCAGAGACATAAACTCTTAATGAACCAGCTGTTGCTTGCAAACCAAAAACAAATAACTGCTTGGGACAAAAAGAAGTAGTAACTTCAAATAAATGATTATAATAATAAGGTTTTCCAATATTACTCTATCTCAGATCACTTTTATGCTCCTCCCCCACCCCACCAATATCATGTAGCAAGATCTCTGCAGAAAACTGCTCTCATTAAGGCCCGCCAAAAGTTTCTCAATCCGTTGCCAGTTTTCCCGCCTCATTCACCCTCATACCCAAACTGTTGGCAATTCCCAGGCCGACCCATATCTCTTCAAGAAACCATTACTGGCTGACCCATATCTCTTCAAGAAACCATTACTTTCCATCGCTGTGCTTCCCGAGTCACTGTGACATGTATTATGGCTAAAGTATTTTACTTTCTGAATGAGACGCTGTTTATGAATCTGTTTTTTTTTCAGTGTTCAGATCTTGTTGAATGTCTTTATTTTTTCTTTTTTTCTGATCCATGATATTCTGACATTTCTGTAATATTTCAGCTAAAAAATGTATGCCCAAAGGACATTAATGACAAAAGCAACTCCACAAGAGTATGACTTTCACTGTGGCCAAAATATGCACATAAAAAGCCAACACATTGCCAGATTTCTTTAGTACACTCTAACTAAACATCAGAAGTACAATCACACATAACAAATTGATTAGTACACATGAGGAATAGCCAATCACACACGACAAATTGATTGGTACACATGAGGAATAGCCAATCACGTGACAAATTGATTGGTACACATGAGTAATAGCCAATCACACATGACAAATTGATTTGTACACATGAGGAATAGCCAATCACACATGACAAATTGATTGGTACACACGAGGAATAGCCAATCACACATTGACTGGTAGACATGAACATTAGCTGCACTGTCCAGAGCTCATTAACTCATCAATCGATCATGTACCATCTCCACGCTGAAGGTCAGCTGGAATGGGTCTCCAACTACCTCTGTCCTGCATCTTCATGGTGCTCTCAGATCAGCTTCTTCCAGTCCGCCTCTTGATGTTGTCCACACACATGAAACGGTGTCCTTCTCTTGCATGCTTCCCCTCACCTTTTCCTCCTGCAGATCCTTTAATAGGTGAATTGATATCTTTCTAGAAAGCTAAAAGTATTAAATACATTATCATCAAGTGTCTTGCCAACAGGAGAGGGCAATAATCACTCTCCACATCTTCAGTTTCTTTGATATTACTATTACTTCCCTCTTCCTATTATTCAAGCTAATGCCCATGTTTTACTTACATGTTGCTATCAAGGTGGTGTAATCATAACGTAATTTATTTATATTGTGTCCACCAACCGTGATCCCTGGCATTATATCTATATATCTAATTACATGCTCTTCACTCAATGAAACCGGCTCTGTGCAAGAGTTTACAGATGCAATTTGCAATCCAACATTCTAAACACAGCTGAGGGTGATTTGGAAGCAGACCACCTCATGCTGATTTTCAAACAATGGTATCAGTGCGATTCGTCCAGTAAGCAATGGCAAACTACTGAACATAAACTTGCCATTGCTTACTGGACAACCGACATACTTATCATTGTTTGACTACGATGTCCTGTAAAAGAGATGGAACTAACTCAACTCAATGAAAGCAAATCAAGACATTACACATCCTTGTCTGATTCCCTTCTGAACACTGAAATGTTCCTATATGGTTGTTAATTCTTATGGCTGCTGTATGCTACCAATTTATGCTCTTTATCGTTGCCATCAATGTTAACTATTAAATACATTTCATCTATAAAACATGTGAAAATGTTTCGTAAATTCAGTTTATTTAATATTGTGTATGTGGGGGAAGGGTAGGCTGGAGTAGGAGGATAGATGTAAGAAGTCTGCCTAAAGCCAAAAAACTGCCCAGTTTAATTCACTTGTGGACGTTTTTCTCAAAACAAAAAAAGATTCCATAAAATGTTGTTTTCTCAGCATGTACATAAAGAGTTAAAATAAGGTATTCCATAAACACTACTAACATAAAGACTATTGATTGTGCACAATTAACATCATTAACATGTGTATAGAGTCATTAAACGAAGCGTAAAAGTGCCATATTTTCCTAATGGAGAAATCAGAAGGAAAAACAAATGCTATATGTGTTATGTAACTTTGGCGACGACCGAGATCACTTGAATGTTGCGGTTATTGTTGTACTGCACCAGGCGCACACCAACTGCCAGTATGTTTGTGTTTGAGATAGGATCCACTGGAAAGTTCCGTTGAGGGACTCTTTTGACAGGGAGCCTCTGTGGAAGAAACAATTTATTCATTCAAAACAATGTTTTATTGTTGTGAATTTAAATAGTAAAGATACAAACAATACACCGCATAATTTATTGCATATTTCGCTGTATCTTGTCAGGTGCATAAGACAGGAAAAAGAGCAACATTTTTAAAGCATCATAACGTATCCTTTAACTGAAATACACTGAACACACTGTCATATGTTTCGATGTCACCACCGTAGTTTTATAAAAACTTTCATGTCTGTCTGTCTGCATGACTGCGGCTTACCCACAATGTATAGCAGATGCTTCTGCATATCTCAGTAACTTAAGCATTACATATTTATTATTTCCTCTTCTACTATAGGATGTGCTGGCTCCGCCTCGAAGGGGTTACGGATGCACTTCGTAATCCCACATACCAGTGTTTGAAACACAGCTGTGGGTGATTTGGCAGAAGACTGCCTTGCGTTTGCTTTTTAACGAAATGGTATGGGTACTGGTCATTCAGAAAGCAATGGCAAACTACTGAAGGTAAACTTGCAAAAAGAGATCACAACAGCAAAGAATGCTGGTGTTGACTGTGATATTTTGACAACTGTTGCAATATTCAACATTATTCTACTACTATATTTAGTCAACTGATGCAACATCCAACATTATTCTACCACTATATTTAGCCAACTGTTGCAATATCCAACATTAGTCTACTAATATATTTAGTCAACTGTTGCAACATAACCATTATTCTACCACTATATTTAGCCAACTGTTGCAATATAACCATTATTCTACTACTATATTTAACCAACTGCTGCAATATCCAACATTAGTCTACTAATATATTTAGTCAACTGTTGCAATATCCAACATTATTCTACTACTATATTTAGTCAACTGTTGCAATATAACCATTATTCTACTACTATATTTAGTCAACTGTTGCAATATAACCATTATTGTACTACTATATTTAGTCAACTGTTGCAACATCCAACATTATTCTACCACTATATTTAGCCAACTGTTGCAATATCCAACATTATTCTACCACTATATTTAGTCAACTGTTGCAATATAACCATTATTCTACTACTATATTTAGCCAACTGTTGCAATATCCAACATTATTCTACCACTATATTTAGCCAACTGTTGCAATATCCAACATTAGTCTACTACTATATTCAGTCAACTGTTGCAATATCCAACATTATTCTACCACTATATTTAGTCAACTGTTGCAATATCCAACATTATTCTACCACTATATTTAACCAACTGCTGCAATATCGAACATTATTCTACTACTATATTTAGTCAACTGTTGCAATATCCAACATTATTCTACCACTATATTTAGTCAACTGTTGCAACATAACCATTATTCTACTACTATATTTAGTCAACTGTTGCAATATAACCATTATTCTACCACTATATTTAGTCAACTGTTGCAATATCCAACATTATTCTACTACTATATTTAGTCAACTGTTGCAATATAACCATTATTCTACCACTATATTTAGTCAACTGTTGCAATATAACCATTATTGTACTACTATATTTAGTCAACTGTTGCAACATCCAACATTATTCTACCACTATATTTAGCCAACTGTTGCAATATCCAACATTATTCTACCACTATATTTAGTCAACTGTTGCAATATAACCATTATTCTACTACTATATTTAGCCAACTGTTGCAATATCCAACATTATTCTACCACTATATTTAGCCAACTGTTGCAATATCCAACATTAGTCTACTACTATATTCAGTCAACTGTTGCAATATCCAACATTATTCTACCACTATATTTAGTCAACTGTTGCAATATCCAACATTATTCTACCACTATATTTAGTCAACTGTTGCAACATAACCATTATTCTACTACTATATTTAGTCAACTGTTGCAATATAACCATTATTCTACCACTATATTTAGTCAACTGTTGCAATATCCAACATTATTCTACTACTATATTTAGTCAACTGTTGCAATATAACCATTATTCTACCACTATATTTAGTCAACTGTTGCAATATAACCATTATTGTACTACTATATTTAGTCAACTGTTGCAACATCCAACATTATTCTACCACTATATTTAGCCAACTGTTGCAATATCCAACATTATTCTACCACTATATTTAGTCAACTGTTGCAATATAACCATTATTCTACTACTATATTCAGTCAACTGTTGCAATATCCAACATTATTCTACCACTATATTTAGTCAACTGTTGCAATATCCAACATTATTCTACCACTATATTTAGTCAACTGTTGCAACATAACCATTATTCTACTACTATATTTAGTCAACTGTTGCAATATCCAACATTATTCTACTACTATATTTAACCAACTGCTGCAATATCGAACATTATTCTACTACTATATTTAGTCAACTGTTGCAATATAACCATTATTCTACTACTATATTTAGTCAACTGTTGCAATATCCAACATTAGTCTACTACTATATTTAGTCAACTGTTGCAATATCCAACATTATTCTTCTTCTTTGCGTTCATCCGGAGTGATTTTTAGTTTGCCACCCGTAGGACGGCACTTCCGACCTCAGCAGGCATTTTTTAATGAGGTTAGCCTTCCTCGGCAACATTATTCTACCACTATATTTAGTCAACTGTTGCAATATCCAACATTATTCTACCAAGAAATATATATACAGTCAGTTGTAACAACTGTATTTCTTTTCTGCCATGAGTCTGGTTAAGTAAAGTCTGGTTGAGTAGATTACGGTAGAACAACGGTAGGATGAATTGTCATGGGGTGTCAGAGCAAAGAAATACACCGGGAAACGGTTATTCGTAAGGGCCAATTGAAGTGCGAGGATTAGGCCACGTGATCGGAAAGGTCAAGAAAGGGGGGAGTTGAGAAGGCAGTCTGCCGGGAAAACACAGCCATGTTCACATCACAGAAATGGAGAGACCAGCGTTATACTCTGAAGAGGTGGACAGAGGCCCAACTATGAATGTTAAATCAATGCACTGTAGGAGACAGAGTGACATAGTTACTGAGATCATGTGTACCACAAGCAGGATGGTCAGGTGAATACGCCAAGTCGTTTATCACGCTACTGCACAGATAGTGAGGCTAGCCGTGTCGCTGAGGGCCGAGAATGACCCAGTACGGCGAGGTGTAAGTAAGAGCATTGTTAGCTATAGAGTGATGTAAACTTATTAATGAATAAGCAACGTGACTAATTCAGTATGTTTTGGAACGCTGCAGTTCTGTGTGTTACTGGACGTGTTCATGCTTAAGTTGTCAGTGTGCCTACAACATAACCCCTACAAACACACTGGCAGTTACATTATCCAAATTGCAGAAACAGACAAATTTCAAGCGAACGAAAGAAGAAGAAGAAAATGGGGCTGGCATCATATATCAAATATGATCATGCAAAGGGCCCCTTTAATCGCCATTTACACAATATGGCCCTAGACACATAAAAGGGTCTCGTACTGAATTTATTTTTATATGCAGTGTAAAGATGATTGACTGACGACATTTCAGACACCCTTTGTATAATCAGCACTTACTCTGCGATGTTTCCTTTCAACCACTGATAAGCGCCCAGCGCCAGATGCACTGAATGTTTCCACACCCACAATGTATATTCTTGAACCACTTGCAATATCCAGACCAAGTTATCATAACACCATGCCCACGTTTCTGGTGACAGCTCATAAGCCTGAAATGTAAAATTAAACAATACTATAAAATGGGAAAGTCGCGCATGCGTGCGTGCGAATATATTCTGAAAAAGTACAGAAAAGTATCATTTTTCGATGTAGTCGCCACTGCGTTCAATGCAAGTCCTCCAGCGCTGATAAAATGCTTGAATTTCTGTAGAAAAATAATCGACTCTGGGGTCACTACTTGGTGTGTCTGACCCGATCGTGAACAGTCTGTCACAGAAGTCACGCAGTTTTGAAACGTACTACTCTACTCATACACATGCTGGACTGACAGGCATGCATCACCATAGTGGACCTTCATTTGCCGATGAATTTCTATAGGTTTCACCCCTTCACTAATAAAAAAAATGGATAACAGAACACTGCTCCTCTTGGGTGCTTGTCAAAAGTGGGGTGACCATCTTTAAACTGTCCCTATGATGTCAACATGTTCGTCTGCAATGTGATGTCATGTGCTTAACCCTCTTGACATCCTTAACAACAATATTGACAGGTTGCAAGACAATGGCACGGTTAATGTAATTTATATCACACTTTTAAGGTTTTTATTTAAAGCTCCTCATAATACTATTTGGATTGAAAATCGTTGTTTCTTCTTCTATCATGCGTATCTGGTGTTGTGTGGTGTTATGTTGGTCGTCAGATTATCCTCACCGCACATTCTTCTTCTTCTGCTGCGTTCATCCGGAGAGTTTTTTCGGACGTGATTGCGTTGTGCCTGTTTACAGCAGAGCTGCATTCTTGCGCCATAAGGCGGACACATCTGACTTCTGCGGGCATATGTTGACCGGGTTAATCTTCCCGGGGGTTTCAAAGGACGTTTGACTCTCACTGTTGTGGTGTTATCCCCCATCCCAGCTGGCCCATTTAGAACAGCCAAAGTCACCCTGGTCAGCCCTCAAGGGAAGGCAGGGGCAGACCATGGGCATTCCCCGCCATCCAAGGAGGCTTCCATAATTGCAGAGCCGACACATAGCACTCTGGTAATGGGCTCACCCAAGGAATCGTCACATCCTGCACATGGCTGCTTAGCCTCACTTCCATATATTGGGCCTTCCGTTCACGACAGGTTGTTCCTCCAGAAACCAGAAGAATGCAGTCTTCAGAACACATCCACACAGTGAGATTTCGATTTGGACTTTCCATGTAATGGATTTGCTATCCAAGCAATATTCCATTTCGTGCCACTGGGACACTCACCGCACATCAGAACATTCAGTCCATAAGTGCTCGTGTCCCTTCCTCAGTATATCTCTCAGATTGTAGTGTATGACAACACCAGTTCTGTGTTGTTGACTTGTTAGTTGACCCCACCTCCCACCTTCCACATAGTGCTCCTGTCTAGTGTTGTGAATTAGATCTGAGTAAAACAACTTTTGAACATCTGTATACTTCTAATTTACTGTTGTTTTAGTAATGTGTACACAAAAATTCTTTAAAAGTCGAGAGGATTGACTTCATTGCACTGGGTTTTATCCCATATGGCTCTGCCTCTTTCTGCAGGGCATTCTGCCGAAAGCATCGCACAAAGCAAGAACTCCGTAGCTCCAGCAACAACCCCCATGAACCGAAAGACGTCGCCCGGAATTGAATCCACAGCCTTCGGAGCGCGAGGTAAATGGCTTGACCACATCACCACAGAGACTCCCATACACGAAAAGTTGGGGGCCTCTGTGACATAGTGCTAGCACGCTTGCCTAATGGACCCCGTTGGTTATGGGTTCAAATCCTCAATGCGGATGTTTACAAACTGACCTGTGCTCCAAGGTTGACCCAGCCTAAAACAGATATGAGGATAAGTCCTGGGATGTAATGGCGGGTGACCTCATGTTGACCACATCACCCAACCTCATGTTGACCACATCACCCAACCTTGTGTTGACCACATCACCCAACCTCGTGTTGACCACATCACCCAACCTCATGTTGACCACATCACCCAACCTCATGTTGACCACATCACCCAACCTCGTGTTGACCACATCACCCAACCTCGTGTTGACCACATCACCCAACCTCATGTTGACCACATCACCCAACCTCATGTTGACCACATCACCCAACCTCATGTTGACCACATCACCCAACCTCATGTTGACCACATCACCCAACCTCATGTTCACCACATCCCCCAACCTCATGTTGACCACACCACCCAACCTCATGTTGACCACATCACCCAACCTCAGGTTGACCACATCACCCAACCTCACGTTGACGCTGTTTGCGCTCACTCGCTTTGAACTCAAGCGTAGTCTATACACACTATTTATAGTAGTGCTGGACTGAATTTTGCGTGTGGATTAGCTTTCCCTATTAACAGTGTCCCTCGCTATCAGGCGAACCCACTCTGACTTCAGATGTATTTCATTTTCTTGAAATTTATTGTCTTCTTCTTCTTCTGCTGCTGCGGTCATCTGGAGAGTTTTTTTGGATGTGCATGCATTGTGTCTGTTTACAGCAGAGCTGCGTTCTTGCACCGTTAGGCCGACACATCCAACTTCTGCGCGTGTTTATTGACCGGGTTAACCTTCCCAGGTGTTTCGAAGGACTTTCGACTTTTACTCGGACATAGTTGCGCTGTGCCTGTTTACAGCAGAGCTGCGTTCTTGCACCGTTAGGCCGACACATCCAACTTCTGCGCGTGTTTATTGACCGGGTTAACCTTCCCAGGTGTTTCGAAGGACTTTCGACTTTTACTCGGACGTAGTTGCGCTGTGCCTGTTTACAGCAGAGCAGCGTTCTTGCGCCGTTAGGCCAACACATCCGACTTCTGCGGGTGTTTGTTGACCGGGTTAACCTTCACTGTTGGTCAACATAGTTGAAAGGATAGGAGCACTCGCTCTTAAAATCCCAGTGTGCGGATGCCATGGTAGCGGGTTCACACCCTATACCGGACAGTTTGACTAAAATGTTGACTTCTCGTCCTTGACTTGGGGGACATAAATTACAAGTACATTAGATCTCGGAGTGGGTTCTCCTGATGGCAAGGGACACTGGTAATAGGGAAAGCTAATCTAAATGCAAAAATAAGTTCAGTGATGCACAAGCTGTAGTAGCACATATATGGACTAGGCTCAAGATGAAAGCAAGCGAATGAGGAAACAAAAAAGTTTCATTTGTTTTTAAGTTCACTCAGTGGTCCATAGAGTTTATACTTCATTGTTGTTTCTCTAGGCCAGAAGGTTTGCCTGGATATGTCATATTTTGGGCATCTTAGAGTATGTCCCAAAATAGCTTTGTGTAGATTTTTGCCTCTATGGATCAATGTTCAGTCCACAAATGCATGTCTTCTTACCGATTCAAAAAGTATCATCAGGAACATTGAGATGGGCTAGGCTGGTTGCATTGAGGTCATTCTTAACCTAATATATCTGCTCTTTCATTTCCAGACATGCCACAGTGAGACCGTATCCATTATTCTACCCTTGTGTTGGTGATCACTTAGAATTCTTTTCAGTTCCTGCAGTGTCTCATTGCATTCTACCCTTGTGTTGGTGATCACTTAGAATTCTTTTCAATTCCTGCAGTGTCTCATTATATTCTTTCTACCCTTGTGTTGGTGATCACTTAGGATTCTTTTCAGTTCCTGCAGTGTCTCATTGTATTCTTTCTACCCTTGTGTTGGTGATCACTTAGGATTCTTTTCAGTTCCTGCAGTGCCTCATTGTATTCTTTCTACCCTTGTGTTGGTGATCACTTAGGATTCTTTTCAGTTCCTGTTGTCAGTTCCTGCAGTGTCTCATTGTATAAAAGAAAAAGTAAAGGGCTCTGTGCCATGTCATGAGGGTATATGGTGCCTGTCTAATATTTGTATAGATCAATTACAAGTGATGTGGTTAATATCACACATGCTGCTTTAACTCTCTCAAACATTTCCTGGTACCCATTTAAGGCCTACTTCTCGTGGTAGTTCAGGTCAATTTAAAAAATGTCACTGTCTCAATGGAGATTTGAACACAGATCAACAGACCGACAGGCAAGTGTGCTAGCCACTGTACTGCCTAGACTTACATGACATATAGAATAATGCGGCAAATATAATTTCACTACATAACAAAAAACGAGGATTTAATTAAATTAGCAATGAGGAGAGAGTTATTAAACAAGATTAAGGTTTGACAATTAAAGTATTTTGGGCACATATAAAAGATGTAATAGCTTGCTGAAAACCATACTGGAGAGAAAGTTTGATGGTGGATATGTAAAAGGAAGGCAAAAGTTTAAATAAGAATATAACATCAAAAGATGGACTGTATCAAATGGGAGTCCCAA
The DNA here is from genome assembly GCA_014155875.1 of Cepaea nemoralis. Taxonomy (NCBI): domain Eukaryota; kingdom Metazoa; phylum Mollusca; class Gastropoda; order Stylommatophora; family Helicidae; genus Cepaea; species Cepaea nemoralis. Next base: position 138,990 of record JACEFZ010000288.1, on the reverse strand, counting down.
TATACAAAAGCAAGGCTAAGAAGCCATGTACAGTATGTGATGATTCCTTAGGTGAGCTCAGAACCAAAGCATCATGTGTTGCTACTGTTTTAATGGAAGCCTCCTTGGATGTGGGGAATGACCATGTGTTGCTCTTACCTTCCCATGGGGGTCAAACAGCATCCATGTTACTGTTCTGGATGGAATTCTTGGGGTGCATCCCATGTCAACAGAAGAAACATTAATAATTTCACCACACAGGAAACGCTAATCCAGTAATTTCGGGAAGAATTTGATTGTGTTGGCTGAAAGGCATGAATACTGCAGTTCTGTTTTAAAGAAAAATGTAACACAAATACTGCTGAAAATGTTGTTTGAATAGCAGGCGACCAAAGAAGAAGAACAAGAAGGAGGAGGAAGACAAGAAGAAGAATTTGAATATAATGAAGACTATCTTGGAGAAGGAAAAAGAATGCTCAAGATCTTTTTGCAGCCTGGCTTATTTTGTGGTTGATCTTCACTGTAAAGATCTATGACCTGACCTTTTCATACTCACTCATTACCAAAACATCAAGCACAGATCATGACAAAGAATGGATACAAACCCATTGGTAGAAATCTGCAGCCTTCACCGCAAGCCAAGCCCTGTGTGGCCGCGTCGTGAGCTCGGCAGCCACCAGAAAATCGCGGACACTTTCCCAGACGAATGACAAAAATGGGCCCACATTCTCTCTGATGTAAGCGGAGTATACTGGGAACTTTGCTTTCAGCCACCTGTTTTTAAAAAAAATGTCACTTTAGTATTAAATTATATTGATGTAAGTAATTGTGAGCAACACTGGTAATATGGGAAAAGGACATTAATGTAGATGTATTCCTATGACAGATGCCACCTTTATGGTGTGAAATGTTAGACCTTCACATATTCTAAATCATGACATAATGAGGTGGGATTTTCAGTTTCCACCCTCATCACTACAGTTTCCACCCTCATCACTAATTTTCCTGAAACAATTCCCAGAAAATTCTCCGGCACCCATTTTTATGATGCTGGGTGGACCACAGAGCCATAATGGTCAGATCAAATAATCCGGTCATTGCCGGGGACTCTATGGATCGCTGAGTGAACTAAAAAAAGGCAGTTAAATTCATACAAGAAACAACATTGCAGTTATAGACATATTTCAAGCGAATGAAAGATGAAGAAGAATTGCCCGGGACTGAACATGGACCGGTGTCTTGGCAGGCAAGCTCGCTGTCTACAATGCCACCATGGCTCCGGAAAGTACATACAATGAGGAAACCACCAAAGACATACCCACCAAAGACATACCCGGCTCCATCCCGCTGAGATGTACTTTTAGTTTAGTTTAGTCGATGGATCAACATCACGGCACACAGGTGCAACCCATAAGTGCTCCGTTCTACTCCTAACTCAAACCTAAGTCTGGAGAATCTCAGCTCATTGCACGAACTCCGTAGCACCAGCGAGGATCCTGAAATACTTTGGGTAGATTTTTAACTCGAAATTTTGCCCGGACAGCACCGTTAGGCTACTCTTTTCGATTTCCAACTGCCAAGGGATCTTTTACGTGCGCAACAATACACACGGGCGTCCAATCTCACTACCCAGAGACCAGGGGAAATTTTATTACTAGAAGTCCACGAGAAAAAATCCTGGGCTTGAACCCGGGACCTCCAGCACTAGAGGCGGATACCATACCTCAAGACCACGCAGCCCCCTTAGAATCCTAACAGTAAAAGAGATATGTTGGGGAGGGCGTGGGAGAGAGCATGTGGACAAAATGGAAAGGCACTAGGAGAATTAAAGGATAGGAGGCATTGACATAGGTGGTTGGGACCTATGCTCTATGGGGAAGGAGGCAGTTGCATATCATGGCTGGGACCTATGCTCTATGGGAAAGGAGGCAGTTGCATGTTATGGCTGGGATCTATGCTCTATAGGAAAGCAAGGGAAAGGAGGCAGTGGCATGTGATCGCTGGGACCTATGCTCTATGGAAAAGGAAGCAGTTGCATGTCATGGTTGGGACCTATGCTCTATGGGGAAGGACGCAGTTGCATGTCATGGCTGGGACCTATGCTCTATGGGAAAGCAAGGGAAAGGAGGCAGTGGTATGAGATGGCTGGGACCTATGCTCTATGGGGAAGGAGGCAGTTGCATGTCATGGCTGGGACCTATGCTCTATAGGAAAGCAAAGGAAAGGAGACAGTGGCATGTGATGGCTGGGACCTATACTCTATAGGAAAGGAAGGGAAAGGAGACAGTGGCATGTGATGGCTGGGACCTATGCTCTATAGGAAAGGAAGGGAAAGGAGACAGTGGCATGTGATGGCTGGGACCTATGCTCTATAGGAAAGGAAGGGAAAGGAGACAGTGGCATGTGATGGCTGGGACCTATGCTCTATAGGAAAGCAAGGGGAAAGTGGCAGTGGTATGTGATGGTTGGGACATATGCTCTATAGGAAAGCATGGGAAAGGAGGCAGGAAAGAAATGTCGGAAACAAAGAAGGAAGGCAAGGTAAAGAAAGAAAGAAAGAAAAGGTTGGAAGTAGAGAAAGAAAGCAAGCATCCCATGTTGTGTATCCACCTTGTAGTGGTAGAGGGGCTTGCATGTGACCCCAAGATCTATGCCCACGGTAGCACAGTTAGTGGTTAGGGTATCTCATGTCAGACAGGTCAAAGGATAGAAAACAGATAAAGTGACACACAAACTTGCTGCAATGAAGGTAGATTGTAGAAATGTCTGCCACAGTCAAATGTGCTGAGCTACAGGTTTGACAACACAGTGCAACACAAACCACTTGACGATGAAAGAAAACAAGGAAAAGAAAGATGAAAAGGAAGGAACAAGGAAGCAGGCAGGCAGGAAGGAAGGAACTTACTCTGATATCACTGTCAAAAATGCGAAGACATACTTCCACACTTGCTCCAGAAAAGCTAGAATGCCATAGTGCTCAAGGAAGCGGACAGCTCTTGAAGCTGGAATTAAAATCAAGCAAAAGTAATAACATGAAAATAAACATCTGAAAATAACTTTACACTAAAGTAATAATTTTTTTTTATTCATAGTCTTTTCAACTTAAGCTTAATGACTACACCATAAAGCTTGTCCTCAAATGGAGCTAGTGTTAAGTTACTTGCATATCCTTTACAGGACGTCGCAGTTAACCCCATCATTGTTTGGCTGTTTGTGATTTCTTGGCAAGTTTACATTCAGTAGTTTGCCATTGCTTTCTGACCAGCCAGCACTCATGCCATTGTATGGAAACCAATGCAAGGCGGTCTGCTGCCAAATCGCTGGTAGCTTGTGTTTCGTATGCGGGATTACGAATTGCACCCATAACTCATTCGTCGCAGAGCCAGTGTAGATCAAAATAATTTTCTATTATGCATATTTTTGACACTCCTGCAGAAAATGTTGAGATGTAATTTTAACCGGTGCTTCCTTCCTGTAGGATCTTGAACGCAGCAGGATATAACAATATAAAATTATACAAAAAATTATGTTATCCTGCGGAGAAAAAACAAGTACATGTGCATACTTTACAAGGATTTCAGGCCAGGCTAACAGAAATCACAGTGAGGAAAATGAATATAACACACAATATATGAACAATCAAACAAAAACCAAATTTTAAAAAGGGAATGGCAAAGGACAAAAACGTGACTTCAACAACAGTAATAATATGCAGCAGTCTCAGTGTAATGATTGCAAATCAGGAAAGGCAGAACTAAATATGGGCAGCGCCAGTCCAAGAAAGATAGAGCTTAAAATTGATTTTTCTATGGACATAACCTGATAAGAGAAGGGAAGATGGTCAAAATACAGAAACAGAAAACAAGATAAACATTGTTAAACTGTGGCATCCCCAACATTCTTTATTTACACTGGATCAACACATCCCATTGTGATAATTAAGTGGCTCTCCATTCTCAATCTGGCCTAACTGTTGGAATAACATGGTTTTATGGCAGTGACACACACATCATCAGCACCATTATGTTGAAGGGAACTGGAATGACTGGAAACAGGTTTGTTGCAGTGTAGTGTCCCTCAGATGTTCCTTGAACGGATGATGCCCTCCAGTCTGTCCGACATACTTCATGTCACACCACTAACAGTGTATATTGCTTGCTTGTGTTCGTTGGCTTGAGCTCCAAAGCGAAGTCCTGTATGTCGGATGAAGGCATCCTGTTGTCCAACATCAGTGTGATGTCATACAGGACCTGAGGTTTGCGTGAGTATCCGTTGTCCCATGTCTGGCTTATTGGTGTGCAGACTGGTGGTTCCTCGCCGTAGAGACAGACACTCTCCGACTTCGGAGGAAACAGTGTATATGAGGCTGCAAGTTGTGCAGAAAAACATGTTATTTTCCATGGTGATATCCAGCCCTGGAATATCAAGCATCTCCGCTCCTAGTATGATAGAATACACACCCCCATGAATATTTATTCCCAAAAGAAATCAAAATGGTCACTTACAACGAAGGTTTGCACTTAATGTGATGTCGTAAACAACAACAGATGCCAGAACAAACACCAGCACAAACAGCAAGTGACCCCAGGGGAAGCTGCCTCTGGTCAGCTTTGTGGACAGTTCCTGTACAAAAGAAACAGACAAATAAACAGTTCTTGCATAGAAGAAACAGACAAACAAACAGTTCTTGCATAGAAGAAACTGACAAATAAACACAGAACTTGACTGTTTCTGAACATCTAATACAATGTATGTTTTGAAATCTGGTTATGTCAACCACTGGTCTTAATCTTCGTCTGTATTTCTCTTATATTTGTGTGTGTATTGTGCCTGTTTTATTTCAGAGCTCCTGTTGGCATCTTTTATGCAACTGATTTCTTTCAGACATTTTTTAACCAGGCTAGACATCCTAGACCTCTGTTACTTTGAAACTACCTCACGTAATTACTCCTGTCTTTATTTTTGTTGCCAAGGTTTTGATCAAATAATACTGGCGATCCTATTGTGAATCAGAACAGATACAAGACTGAAAAATTACTTACAAGGACTACTGAACATTCACTTAGACTGAATAGTCACTTACACAGACTGATTATTCAGTTAGACAGACTGAACATTCGCTTAGACCGAACAGTCACTTACACAGAGTGAACAGTCATCTACGTAGACATAACAACCACCTAGACAGACTGAATTGTCACATAAGACATAACAACCACCTAGACAGACTGAATAGTCACATAAGACATAACAACCACCTAGACAGACTGAATAGTCACATAAGACATAACAACCACCTAGACAGACTGAATAGTCACATAAGACAGAACACCCACCTAGACAGACTGAATAGTCACATAAGACATAACAACCACCTAGACAGACTGAATAGTCACATAAGACATAACAACCACCTAGACAGACTGAATAGTCACATAAGACATAACAACCACCTAGACAGACTGAATAGTCACATAAGACATAACAACCACCTAGACAGACTGAATAGTCACATAAGACATAACAACCACCTAGACAGACTGAATAGTCACATAAGACATAACAACCACCTAGACAGACTGAATAGTCACATAAGACATAACAACCACCTAGACAGACTGAATAGTCACATAAGACATAACAACCACCTAGACAGACTGAATAGTCACATAAGACATAACAACCACCTAGACAGACTGAATTGTCACATAAGACATAACAACCACCTAGACAGACTGAATAGTCACATAAGACAGAACACCCACCTAGACAGACTGAATAGTCACATAAGACATAACAACCACCTGGACAGACTGAATAGTCACATAAGACATAACAACCACCTAGACAGACTGAATAGTCACATAAGACATAACAACCACTTAGACAGACTGAATAGTCACATAAGACATAACAACCACCTAGACAGACTGAATTGTCACATAAGACATAACAACCACTTAGACAGACTGAATAGTCACATAAGACATAACAACCACCTAGACAGACTGAACATTCGCTTAGACTGAACAGTCACTTACACAGAGTGAACAGTCATCTACGTAGACATAACAACCACCTAGACAGACTGAATAGTCACATTAATCATAACAACCACCTAGACAGACTGAATAGTCACATAAGACATAACAACCACCTAGACAGACTGAATAGTCACATAAGACATAACAACCACCTAGACAGACTGAATAGTCACATAAGACATAACAACCACCTAGACAGACTGAATAGTCACATAAGACATAACAACCACCTAGACAGACTGAATAGTCACATAAGACATAACAACCACCTAGACAGACTGAATAGTCACATAAGACATAACAACCACCTAGACAGACTGAATAGTCACATAAGACATAACAACCACCTAGACAGATTGAATAGTCACATAAGACATAACAACCACCTAGACAGACTGAATAGTCACATAAGACATAACAACCACCTAGACAGACTGAATAGTCACATAAGACATAACACCCACCTAGACAGACTGAATAGTCACATAAGACATAACAACCACCTAGACAGACTGAATAGTCACATAAGACATAACAACCACCTAGACAGACTGAATAGTCACATAAGACATAACAACCACTTAGACAGACTGAATAGTCACATAAGACATAACAACCACCTAGACAGACTGAATTGTCACATAAGACATAACAACCACTTAGACAGACTGAATAGTCACATAAGACATAACAACCACCTAGACAGACTGAATAGTCACATAAGACATAACAACCACCTAGACAGACTGAATAGTCACATAAGACATAACAACCACCTAGACAGACTGAACATTCGCTTAGACTGAACAGTCACTTACACAGAGTGAACAGTCATCTACGTAGACATAACAACCACCTAGACAGACTGAATAGTCACATAAGACATAACAACCACCTAGACAGACTGAATAGTCACATAAGACATAACAACCACCTAGACAGACTGAATAGTCACATAAGACATAACACCCACCTAGACAGATATAACAATCATTCACACACACTGATAATCTGAACAGTCACAAACTTCTTCGTTCAGCCGATATGTTTTGTTTTCAATTAATTGTACAGTGTCAGTTTACAATAGAGCTGTAATATTTGTGCCTTTCAGTCGACACATCCGACAGGCATTTGTTGACCGGGATAGCCTTCCCAGTTGTTTCACAGGACGTCTCTCAGTCAAAATATTTTGTTCCTCGATCCACAGGTGACACATCAACTGGCCCTCAAGACAGGTGTGTGACAGGAATGTGTAGTGTGTGTGTGTCCAGAAATGTCTCCATATACAGTGGAAATATGAGCAATTTAAAAGATATGTGAGAACCCACCATCAAGGAATTAACAATAACATGTGCAGACGTTATGGTACTGACTGCAGACAATGAACAGGATCTGCAGCATTTAGTGGATGCTGTTATTCTACACAAATCAAATCAAATCAACTTTATTATGGTCACAAATTGGGCGCGCAGGCCCGTCTTACATTCGGCCCTTCCAATCACTCGTCTTTCATTCATCAAAAGCATTATACATTTACATAGGAAGAAAAATAAACATTGTGAAATAATGTGTACATAAAAAGTATGTGATGTACCCACACACACACACACACACACTCTCTCTCTCTCTCACTCATTCACTCTCACGCTCACTCATTCACTCTCACGCTCACTCATTCACTCTCATGCTCACTCATTCACTCTCGCACTCACTCATTCACTCTCACTCATTCACTCTCGCGCTCACTCATTCACTCTCGCGCTCACTCATTCACTCTCACGCTCTCATTCACTCTCACTCATTCACTTTCACGCTCACTCATTCACTCTCACGCTCACTCATTCACTCTCACGCTCACTCATTCACTCTCACGCTCACTCATTCACTCTCGCACTCACTCATTCACTCTCATGCTCACTCATTCACTCTCATGCTCACTCATTCACTCTCCCGCTCACACATTCTGTCTCTCATTCACACTCACTGACTCTCTCACTCAAACTACAGCAATGAACATGAGTTTATATTATGCATGATAAAATCAACTGGTATTTAACTGATAATATGACAGATGGGAATACACAAACATATGGATTCACGTGTTACATAACATTCGTGTTACATGACATGCATCTGCTCATATCTCTCTCTCTCTCTCTGTATTCTTTCATATACACACACTCACACGCATGCGCGCGCTCACACACACACTAACACATCAACTCTCCCACTGTCTCACACACAATCCTTCACACACACACACTCACTCTCTCAATCACACTCTCTCACACATACACGTACGCATGCACGCACGCACACAATGAACAACTAGGGTTAGAATTAAATTGTAAGAAGACAGAAATCATGGCCATCTCCTAGAAGAAAGACATACCACAATGTAGCATCCAAGTAAATGGGAAAATTCTTAAATAGGTGAATCTGTACAACTATCTTATAACAGTATGATGGAAGATTAAAACAAACATTGCCATGGCAAAATAAAGCTTTTGCAAGATGTAAAAGATACCAATAAAAATCTGTTCATTGCAGTGATAAAAAGTGTTGAGAGTGCTATATACAACCTAACTGTTGTATGCATGTGATATGTTGTTGAGTTGAGCTAAGAACTGACATCACTGCACTCAGGACATTCCCATACGTGCACCATCCCCTCGTTCAACAGCCAGCAAAGAGTCACACTACTAATCGTTCCCACCACTATCTGACTGAAAGTTCTCCTGGTCTTCCCTCTCAGTTTTGAGATTCTACCAGAACCCCTGCCAATCCCTTGCAATCTCATCCTTTCCACATACGGGTTCTAAATCTGTATCCCCACCTTTTCCACATGGTCCCACACGTGCATGACCACTTTTTCTTTGTCCATAATTAATCTACCACATATCTTGGCGCTAGGCTTGATCGTAGCCTGTCCTTCGGAGATCATGTCGATTATGTCATAACGAAGGCTCGAAAAGGTTTGTCAGCAATGAGAGTCATGGCGACTGCCAATATCGAGCAAAGACTGCTAATACTTCTGTTCCAAGGACTTGTGCTTTCACGCATCGAGTATGCCCTGGCCATCCCCACTGTCAGCCCTACACAGATTGGAAGACTTGAAAAGGTACAAAACGAAGCCATGCGCATCATTTTGGGCTGCACGAGAGACACCAGCTGTGTAGCAATGAGATACCTCCTTGACTTCCCGACAATGGAACACAGGATCAAGATCTGGAGAGCTTGTGCATACTTAAAAATAAGTGCAGATGAGCAGCACCCTCTGCATGACGCTATATTCAGAGAAAAGGGTGACAGGCTAAAGAGGGGCAAGTCATGGATGGGTCGGGCGGAAGATGTCGTCAGACAAGTCTGCAGTCTTACCAGTATCAACCCCGGCAAGGAATGGGTGCCAGTGCCTCCAGCTTTTAAGTGCACTTTCTCCTGCATTATCACACTTGACAGACGGTACAGAGAGCAGAACCCTGCCGCTGTCAATGGTTAACGCGCTCATCTATGAACACTCAGATAGCCCCGAAGTGCTCATCTATACAGATGGATCTGTTGTAAAGCAGCAGAGAAGTGTGTGGGCATTTACAGCCCGTTCAGCGGGCCGAACCGTTCAAGAATCCAGTGGTGCCCACTCTATGACCACGAGCAGCATGACGATGGAGGTGATGGCAGTTACACAGGCTTTCATATGGCTGGAATCACAGCTTTATACCAACGTGTGTGTACTAAGTGATTCAATGAGCATGATTCAGAAGGTCGAAGCTGGATCTGTACGTAGACAGTGGACTGAGTCGCTGCGGAAGTCTGTTGTCCGTAAAGTCACCTTCATCTTCGTCCCGGGACATGCAGGAGTCGAGGGAAATGAATGAGCTGATAAACTGGCTGGCTCTGCACCCCCTGTAGATGGCCAGCCCATGGATCGTGCCGATGTTATTAACGTCCTCAAAGATATGGCGAGAACAGAGGACTTTGACGTCAGTGATTCCACATCACTGTCCAGGATGAAAGACTTGGGAGTAAGAATCGGCACAGCCAGACGCGAGAGGTACATCGGGAAAACAAAGCCCCTCGTCAACCAACACAGAACTGGCACTATTAGCCACCGGACGCTGATGCATATGCTGGGGGTAGGATCTGAGCACCTATGGACATGTCCGGAGTGCAATGAAGATACCCCAACTGATAACTGATAATCTACCACCAAGAGATGCATTCCCTGCCAGCCTATCGGTCTGTTCACCCCAATTCCCGCATGGCCTGGGAAAACAATCCACACAATTCTCACAATCTGTGACCTCTGAAGCGAGATAAGCCATTCTACATGAAACATTCCTTTCTCCACCTTACTAACCATACTCCTTGAGTCCGTGATGAATACAATGTGTCTTGCAGTGGTCTCCTCTAACCAACGGAATGCCAAAGTGACTGCTTCCACCTCCATTCTCATGCTGGAGGTCGCAGCCTCAAATGCCAGACTCCTTTTTTAAGAATCGTCCATTAACCTCACAATGAAACCCCAACCACTCCGTCTGTTTCTCACCAATGACCCATCGGTATAGATCACTACGTCACCTTGATGTGTGTGACTCTGGATCAGTTGTTGAACCTCAAACTCTGTGCGGCCCGCTCCTTATTCTCTGCACCCACAACCCAGTGTCACTATTACATTGTGCCAGTCCACAATGTCTTTCAAGCTGGCTCTTTGATACTGTCAGCAGCCCCAAACCATACTCAATGACAGAAATTATTAACTGCTGAAAGAGCCTATAAAGCTTTCTCTGCTCTACCCCGGTTGCTGCCATCACCCTCAATGCATTAAGTCTCCTACCAGCCTTCACCACCAAAGTCTCCACATGATCCTTAAAAGACATACACTTGTCAGAGGTGAGTTGAGTACTTCAACTTACTCTCTCTACTAAGAGGACATCCATTCAATATAATACATCTGCCTTCACAATCCAGGGAGTACCACACAACTGATGCCTTGTCTGGGTTTATAACGTGCATGTGATATATGAACAATAAGCAGACAAGCTGAGAAACATCTAATAGCAGCAAAATTGTGGTTTCAGTACATCTAGCTACTGACCTTAGTAGCAGCTTGGCACAGAGCCAGACCATCTCGGTTTCCTCGTTCCTGTGTTTCCAGATCATCGTTAGTTACAGAAAATGACCGGAGAGTTTCTTGAAGAAGCTTTTTATCAAATTTTGATGCAAGCTTGGGCCATTCATGATTAATGTGCTCCAACAGAGTCCTGCAAGACACAGTCATTACAGATTTCTCTTAACAAGCAGGTATATAGAGAAATCTTTTCTCTTTCTCTCTGTACATTTGTGTGTGTGTGTGTGTGTGCATTCATATGTGTGTGTGTGTGTGCATTCATATGTGTGTGTGTGTGTGTGTAAGGCAGTGTCATTACCAAACAATATACAGTATATCAAATAACAACATTAACAAACAGTACAGAGTGTATCAAAGTAACATTAACATACAGTATAGAGTATATCAAATGACATTACCAAACAGTATAGAGTATATCAAGTAACATTAACAAACAGTATAGAGTGTATCAAGTAACATTAACAAACAGTGTAGAGTGTATCAAATAACATTAACAAACAGTATATAGTGTATAAAATAACATTAACAAACAGTGTAGAGTGTATCAAATAACATTAACAAACAGTGTAGAGTGTATCAAATAACATTAACAAACAGTGTAGAGTGTATCAAATAACATTAACAAACAGTATAGAGTGTATCAAGTAACATTAACAAACAGTATAGAGTGTATCAAGTAACATTAACAAACAGTGTAGAGTGTATCAAATAACATTAACAAACAGTACAGTGTGTATAAAATAACATTAACAAACAGTGTAGAGTGTATCAAGTAACATTAACAAACAGTGAAGAGTGTATCAAATAACATCAACAGTGTAGAGTGTATCAAATAACATTAACAAACAGTATAGAGTGCATCAAGTAACATTAACAAACAGTATAGAGTGTATCAAATAGCATTAACAAACTGTGTAGAGTGTATCACATAACATTAACAAACAGTATGGAGTGTATCACATAACATTAACAAACAGTATAGAGTGTATCAAGTAACATTAACAAACAGTGTAGAGTGTATCAAGTAACATTAACAAACAGTGTAGAGTGTATCAAATAACATTAACAAACAGTATAGAGTGTATCAAGTAACATTAACAAACAGTATAGAGTGTATCAAGTAACATTAACAAACAGTATAGAGTGTATCAAGTAACATTAACAGTGTAGAGTGTATCAAATAACATTAACAAACAGTACAGTGTGTATCAAATAACATTAACAAACAGTGTAGAGTGTATCAAATAACATTAACAAACAGTGTAGAGTGTATCAAGTAACATTAACAAACAGTGTAGAGTGTATCAAGTAACATTAACAAACAGTATAGAGTGTATCAAGTAACATTAACAAACAGTACAAGTAACATTAACAAACAGTATAGAGTGTATCAAATAACAACATTACCAAACAGTATAGAGTGTATCAAATAACATTAACAAACAGTGTAGAGTGTATCAAGTAACATTAACAAACAGTGTAGAGTGTATCAAGTAACATTAACAAACAGTATAGAGTGTATCAAGTAACATTAACAAACAGTACAAGTAACATTAACAAACAGTATAGAGTGTATCAAATAACAACATTACCAAACAGTATAGAGTGTATCAAATAACTTCATCCTGTATGGGAATGGAGATTGAGGCTATCACGTTAAATAAATTTTCAATACTTCACTCACAAAAGTGATTGCTGTCTCTGACTCCTTTGTCCATACTTGACTCACAAAAGTGATAACTGTCTCTGACTCTCAGCCATACTTCACTCATAAACATGATTACTGTCTCTGACTCTCAGCCATACTTCACTCATAAACATGATTACTGTCTCTGACACTTTCTGAATGAGAAAGTGATCTTTTTTTTTTTTTTTTTTGCACTCGCTCACTTTAAACTTAAGTCATAATCCATAGACACCACTTTTAGTAGCACCGGACTGAATTTTGCATGTGGATTAGCTTTCCCTATTACAGTGTCCCTCGCCAGCAGGCGAACCCACTCTGACATCAGAGGTACTTGTAATTTACACCCCCAAGTCAAGGACGATACGTCAACATTTTAGTCCAACTGTCCGGTGTAGGGGTTGAAACCTATCGAGTGCAGACTGGTCTATACAAGTATAGAACCAGCTTCATATATTCAATATGCCTCAAGGCATGGCAAAAAAGCAGATCTTGGTAGACAGCGCTGTGGCAAAAGGGTTACGAACGCAATTCGCAATCCCGCATTTGAAAGACAGCTGCAGGTTATTTGGAAGCAGACCGCCTAGTGCTGGTATTCATACAATGGTATGAGTGTCAGTCGTTCAGAAAACAATGGCAGATAAATAAACGTAAATTTGCCTAGATATCACAACAGGAAAAAAAAATGCTAGGGTTGACTGCGACGTCCTGTACAGGATATGCGTCTAATTGTTTTTTTTTATACCCAATCTATAGTCAGTAAAAATAATAATGGTCACAAAAGGCATCTCTGTCCTACTCCTGTTTTTATTTCAAATGTATGTCAGTTTTCCCTCATGAAGAACTCATTTCATATCTTCATTTAAAAAAAAAAAATAAAGTTGCATGTCCTTCACAGGACATAGCTGTCAACACCAGCATTTTCGCGCGGTTCGTGATTCCTGGGAAAATTTTACGTTCAGTAGTTTCCCATTGTTTTCTGACCGACCGGCTCCTATACCTTTTTCGAAAAAACCAGCACCGCTGTGTTTTGAACCCGTGTATACGGGTTCACAAACCGCGTTCGCAAGCCCTTAGCCACAGAGACCATATCTTTATATGTTGCCCTTATTAAGTAAATGGTAAACTAGTGAATGTAAACTTGCCAAGAAATCACACACAGCCAAAAAATGCTGGGGTTGACAGCGACGTCCTGTAAGGGATATGCAACTAACTTATCTATCTTGGCAAGCCAGTGCACTAACCACTATACGGGGTTCCTACTTTTACATATAATTAAAACAATGATACAAAACGTAAGATACTAACCCAGAAGCTGCCAGGTGTTTCACATATAATTGAAACAATGATACAAAATGTAAGATACTAACCCAGAAGCTGCCAGGTGTTTCACATATAATTGATGCCACACGCTGAACGATTGCTTGTCAACGGTTAGACACTTCACCAAACAGTCCAGCACCTGTGACATATGTACAGACATTTTAAAATGACATGTACTGACAAGGACATTGTTTTGTTTTTTTGTGTGTGCTCGCTTGTTTTGACCTCAAGCGTAGTCCATATACGTGGTTCTATGCTTCTAGTGCACTGGACTGATATTTGCGTGTGGATTAGGTTTTTCTATTACCAGTGTCCCTTGCCATCAGGCGAATCACGCTTAATAAATTCTTCTTCATGAGAACCCTTTAACATGTCTTAAGGCATAATAGATATATGGTTAGTTAGTTAGTCTTTCCTCTTGAGCCTAAGGCGGCGCATAGGGCAGAAGTCATGGCTCTCCATGTCTGGTGGTTCGCTGCTACCTGATGTAGATCCTGGATGTTCACTTGGACGTTGAATGAGCCTTCTCTGATGATGGTTCTACGCAGGGTCTCTCGTGGTCTTCCCCGTTTTCTTTTCCCTACTGCTGGTGACCATAAGAGGACTTGGTTGGGGAGTCTTGTCTTGTCCATTCTGAGTACATGGCCGATGTAGTTCCAACGGCGTTTTCTTATAAAATTGGATACAATGTCTTGCTTAGTTTCTTGTCTTATTTGCGTATTGGTAGAGCACTCTGCACACCATGGGTGATGTGGTCAACACCGATGTGGGCACATTACTTCTCAGGTAGAGCACTCGGCACACCATGGGTGATGTGGTCAACACCGATGTGGGCACTTTACTTCTCAGGTAGAACACTCGGCACACCATGGGTGATGTGGTCAACACCGATGTGGGCACTTTACTTCTCAGGTAGAACACTCGGCACACCATGGGTGATGTGGTCAACACCGATGTGGGCACATTACTTCTCAGGTAGAGCACTCGGCACACCATGGGTGATGTGGTCAACACCGATGTGGGCACATTACTTCTCAGGTAGAGCACTCGGCACACCATGGGTGATGTGGTCAATACTGATGTGGGCACTTTACTTCTCAGGTAGAGCACTCGGCACACTGTGGGTGATGTGGTCAACACCGATGTGGGCACTTTACTTCTCAGGTAGAGCACTCGGCACACCATGGGTGATGTGGTCAATACTGATGTGGGCACTTTACTTCTCAGGTAGAGCACTCGGCACACCATGGGTGATGTGGTCAACACCGATGTGGGCACTTTACTTCTCAGGTAGAGCACTCGGCACACTGTGGGTGATGTGGTCAACACCGATGTGGGCACATTACTTCTCAGGTAGAGCACTCGGCACACTGTGGGTGATGTGGTCAACACCGATGTGGGCACATTACTTCTCAGGTAGAGCACTCAGCACACCATGGGTGATGTGGTCAACACCGATGTGGGCACATTACTTCTCAGGTAGAGCACTCGGCACACCATGGGTGATGTGGTCAACACTGATGTGGGCACATTACTTCTCAGGTAGAGCACTCGGCACACCATGGGTGATGTGGTCAATACTGATGTCGGCACTTTACTTCTCAGGTAGAGCACTCGGCACACCATGGGTGATGTGGTCAACACTGATGTGGGCACTTTACTTCTCAGGTAGAGCACTCGGCACACCATGGGTGATGTGGTCAACACTGATGTGGGCACTTTACTTCTCAGGTAGAGCACTCGGCACACCATGGGTGATGTGGTCAACACTGATGTGGGCACTTTACTTCTCAGGTAGAGCACTCGGCACACCATGGGTGATGTGGTCAACACTGATGTGGGCACATTACTTCTCAGGTAGAGCACTCGGCACACCATGGGTGATGTGGTCAACACTGATGTGGGCACATTACTTCTCAGGTAGAGCACTCGGCACACCATGGGTGATGTGGTCAACACTGATGTGGGCACATTACTTCTCAGGTAGAGCACTCGGCACACCATGGGTGATGTGGTCAACACTGATGTGGGCACTTTACTTCTCAGGTAGAGCACTCGGCACACCATGGGTGATGTGGTCAACACCGATGTGGGCACATTACTTCTCAGGTAGAGCACTCGGCACACCATGGGTGATGTGGTCAACACTGATGTGGGCACTTTACTTCTCAGGTAGAGCACTCGGCACACCATGGGTGATGTGGTCAACACTGATGTGGGCACTTTACTTCTCAGGTAGAGCACTCGGCACACCATGGGTGATGTGGTCAACACCGATGTGGGCACTTTACTTCTCAGGTAGAGCACTCGGCACACCATGGGTGATGTGGTCAACACTGATGTGGGCACTTTACTTCTCAGGTAGAGCACTCGGCACACCATGGGTGATGTGGTCAACACTGATGTGGGCACATTACTTCTCAGGTAGAGCACTCGGCACACCATGGGTGATGTGGTCAACACTGATGTGGGCACTTTACTTCTCAGGTAGAGCACTCGGCACACCATGGGTGATGTGGTCAACACTGATGTGGGCACATTACTTCTCAGGTAGAGCACTCGGCACACCATGGGTGATGTGGTCAACACTGATGTGGGCACATTACTTCTCAGGTAGAGCACTCGGCACACCATGGGTGATGTGGTCAACACTGATGTGGGCACATTACTTCTCAGGTAGAACACTCGGCACACCATGGGTGATGTGGTCAACACTGATGTGGGCACATTACTTCTCAGGTAGAGCACTCGGCACACCATGGGTGATGTGGTCAACACCGATGTGGGCACTTTACTTCTCAGGTAGAGCACTCGGCACACCATGGGTGATGTGGTCAACACTGATGTGGGCACTTTACTTCTCAGGTAGAGCACTCGGCACACCATGGGTGATGTGGTCAACACTGATGTGGGCACTTTACTTCTCAGGTAGAGCACTCGGCACACCATGGGTGATGTGGTCAACACCGATGTGGGCACTTTACTTCTCAGGTAGAGCACTCGGCACACCATGGGTGATGTGGTCAACACTGATGTGGGCACTTTACTTCTCAGGTAGAGCACTCGGCACACCATGGGTGATGTGGTCAACACTGATGTGGGCACATTACTTCTCAGGTAGAGCACTCGGCACACCATGGGTGATGTGGTCAACACTGATGTGGGCACATTACTTCTCAGGTAGAGCACTCGGCACACCATGGGTGATGTGGTCAACACTGATGTGGGCACATTACTTCTCAGGTAGAGCACTCGGCACACCATGGGTGATGTGGTCAACACTGATGTGGGCACATTACTTCTCAGGTAGAGCACTCGGCACACCATGGGTGATGTGGTCAACACCGATGTGGGCACATTACTTCTCAGGTAGAGCACTCGGCACACCATGGGTGATGTAGTCAACACCGGTGTCGGCACTTTACTTCTCAGGACATTTCCTGGTTCCCGTTTTATGCTAGGTCGACCTGGGAACCGAAGTCAATTTTTTTACATCGCAGAAAACATGACATGATAACTGACGCAGGAAATTTAGTCTTTGTAAGTCACTGAAAAAGAAAACCCTGGCCTGTACAGTTCGCAGCGACTGCACTAGCCAGGCAGCCATAATTCCTCAGACTCAAGATCTCCTGCCAGACACCGCAAGGTACTATATAGACAGTCAATGACAGCTTTTAAAAATTTTTTACAGTATGTCACTGACAGATGAAAGCCAGTCACAACATTCAAGATGGAACATGTCAAATGATGTTGGTGGTGGTGGTAAGAAAAACATAAATCTCACCTCATTTTTCACTGCCTGGTTGGATGATGCGTTGATTCTTGCCAGGTATGATGGAAAAAATGTTCGCAGGTTTTGGGCTGGAGCATTGCCGTATGCTAATTCCTGTGAACAGAATCATTTGTTGCAATAACCGGGATTAATGTTTACACTACATTAAGGCACACTGATGCCACCAGGGCCCATAAGGGCAGCAAAGAATACCGAAACTGGAGGCTGAATATTAAAAATCAACACCACCACACTCAGGAAATTTCCACACTTGTGTCAACCACATTTTAAGAGTTCCCATGGGCAAAGAATAGTAATGCTGTAATAGTGGAGGCAGAGTAAATGTCAGGTCCAGACCAAGTACCTGAGGAAGGAGCAGGAAGAGAAGGAGGAGATAAAATGAACTAACGAACAAACTTTATTTTCAAAGGGTCACAAATTGGGCACACAGGCCCATTCTAGGTTCGGCCCTTCCAATCACTCATCTTTCCTTTATCAATTACATATTGTGAATGTTACTTTCACATAGGAAAAGAAACAATGTCAAATTAATGTGGTAAACATAACAATGCATATTACCATGTTAGGAGACAGGCAGGCAGGTAGACACACGTACACATGCATAAACAAATACATACATATCTGCATACATGCTTACATCATGTACACAAACATTCACAGTTTTGCACCCACTCAATAACACACAAATACACACTCCCTTGCATACACATATACTCACTCACAATTACAAACTCACTAACAAAAGTTTACTTCTGACTGCCTGCCTGCCAGCCTGCCAGCCAGACAGACATTCTCTCTCTCACATACATGCCCATATATCCTCATTCATACATACAGCAAGGCACACACCTACACGCCTTCCTATACAAAACAATATATTCCCTTGGTGAATGTAAACACAGAAGCCCCAAACAAAATGTTGCATGGTTTATTGCCTGGCATATTTCGCTGCAATTTCGTCAGGTGCATACTGCAGAGTTTATATATCATTCATTTACTCACGTCATATGGTATATAAGTATGCAGTAAGTACCTGATGAGATGCAGTGTAATATGCCGGTCAATAAATCGTGCAACATATTGTTTTTCGGCTTCTGAGTCAACAAGATTCCTACTATGAAAAATTATATGGAAACATTGAAAGCCTTGAATTGACCACTGCTGTTTTTTGTATAACTTTGAAAGTTAGTTGCATATCCTTTACAGGACATTGCAATTAACTCCAGCATTTATTGGCTGTTTGTGATTTACTTGGCAATTTTACTCAATAGTTTGCCATTGCTTTATGAACGGCCGACACCTCAAATAATTAAAATCAACACAAAGAGGTCTGCGTCCAAATTGACCCTCGACTCGATATGTCAAGAAATTGTGAAACTGCTCATCTCACTATCTCTTAAGTTACAGTTGAAATAGGTAATTATTAACTATCCCTTGTGCAAAATTTGCTCTATTTCATTCTCTCACCTTCTCAAACTTCATCTCATTCTCTTACAGTTAACATTCTCTTTCAATAACGCATACTCTCATACTCACCCAACATAGATAAACATATGTTTGTGCATGCGTGTGTTATTTTTTATAGTCACTACAAACTCTAAAGTATTTTGATCAATCCCACATTTAACACAAGCGTATCGCTTATCTATATGTCTTGATGTGCACAAACAACCATTAACACAAATTTATTCCTTATCTATGTAACTTAATCTGGAGATATAGCAGTTAACAGAAACTTGTCTCCTATCTATCTTGACTGAATCCAACAGTTAACACAAACTTGCTTCCTATTTGTATACTTTTGTTCTGATGATCCAACAATTAACACAAACTAGTCTCCTATCTACGTACCTTTATTCAGAAATATGACAGTTAACACAAACTGATCTCCTATCTATGTACCTTGATCGCAAGATACAACAGTTAACACAAACTGGTCTCCTATCCATGCACTTTGATCCCAAGATACAACAGTTAACAAAAAATGTTCTCCTATGTATGTACCTTCATCCCAAGATATAACAGTTAACACAAACTGGTCTCCAATCTATGTACCTTGACCCCAAGATACAATAGTTAACACAAACTGGTCTCCAATCTATGTACCTTGACCCCAAGATACAATAGTTAACACAAACTGGTCTCCTATCAATGTACCTGTGATTCAGGAATATGACAGTTAACACAAACTGGTCTCCTACCTTAATCTGGGGATACAACAAGGTCAGCCGTTTCCTCAAATCACCGGACAGGTTAAAGCTGGGACTGAAAACCACATCCAGGACCTGGAAGTATTCTCTGAGAGTGATGACCCCATAAGCTCCGTCCACATCTTTATGGCAGCTGCAAGAAGTTACAAGAAATAAAAGTACGTAACTTCATTTATTCTTTCCTCATCTTCTGTTTTTCCTTTTAGAGTAAAGACCTTCAAGTCAAACTATCTTTTGCTATCTCCTGCTGTTTCTTGACATTTGCAGATGATGTGCTGGTGTACAGACAGGACAGAGACAGGGCCAGTTTGGCGAAAGACTTACAGGTGGCAGTAAACAGGGTGGCGGGGTGGTGCAGGGACGCAGGGGCCATTATACACCAAGACAACAGTTATGTGGTACTCCCTGGATAACCAGATCGTCAAGGCAAATGTCCCAGGTATTATGTTGAATGGATGTCCTCTTAGTCGAGAGAGTAAATTGAAGTACTTGGGTATCACCTTTGACAGGTGTTTGTCTTTTAAGGATCACGTGGAAGCTATGGTGGTGAAGGCTGGTAGGGGACTTAATGCATTGAGGGCTATGGCAGCAACCGGGGTAGATCAGAGGATACTGTACAGGCTCTTTCAGCAGTTAATAATTTCTGTCATTTAGTATGGTTTGGGGCTGCTGACAGTATCAAAGAGCCAGTTTGAAAGATTGGAGCACATACAGAATGCTGCCATGCGGTTAATCCTGGGGTGCACAAAGGACACACTAATTCTATGCATGAGGTATATCCTGGCGCTACCAACAATGACGGACAGGCATAGGGTCCTTCAGGCCAAATGGTACCTGAGAGTTGCCGCAGACAGGGATCACCCGCTGCATGCAGCAATGGATATGGTTAAGGGTCATAGACTAAGACGAGGCAGGTCCAGGATGGCACAGGCAGAACTTTCTATAAGTCAGGTGTGTGATCTAGAGACCATCAATCGTGAAAGAGAGTGGGTTGAAGTTCTGGAAGACATCACGGACTGACACAATGAAATAATAACACTTCTTCTTCTTTGCGTTCATCCGGAGTGTTTTTTCAGATGTGATTGCGGTATGTCTAGTTAGGCACCCTTGGATTGAAACCCTCAGGCCAACACATCTGACTTTTAGCATGCTGTTTTGACCAGGTTAGCATTCCTGAAATAATAACACTGGGTCGTGAGTGCAGAGAATGGGCAGCGGGCCGCACTGAGTTTGAAGTGCAACAGCTGATCCAGAGCAACACACATCAAGGTGACATAGTCATCTACACCGATGGGTCAGTGGTGAGAAACAGACGTAGTGGCTGAGGCTTTATTGCAAAGGCTAATGGACGAGTCTTGAAAAAGGAAGAGTCTGTCATATGAGACTACGACCTCCAGCATGAGAATGGAGGAGGAGGCAGTAACAGCAGCATTCCAGTGGCTAGAGGAAACTACTGCAACACACATGTATTCATTACGGATTCAAAGAGTATGCTTAGCAAGGTGGAGAAAGGAATGTTTCATGTGGAATGGCTCTCGTTGCTTCAGAGATCACAGATTGTGAGAATTGTATGGATATTTTGCCCTGGCCATGTGGGGGCACGGGGGAATGAACAGGCTGATAGCCTAGCAGGGAATGCACCTCTTGGTGGTAGTTTGCCTATGGAAAAGAGGGAGGTGGTCGTGCGCTTGTGGGACCAGCTGGAGAAGGCGGAGGAACAGATTGAGAACCCATATGTGAAAAGAATGAGATTGTGGGGGATCAGCAGGGGTTCTGAAAGAATCTCAAAACTAAGAGGGAAGACCAGGAGAACGTTTAATCAGATTGCGGTGGGAACGATTAGTATACTCTTCGCTGGCTGTTGAACAAGGAGACGGAGCACGAATGGGAATGTCCTGAGTGCAGTGATGTCGGTTCTTAACTCAACTCAACTTCTTTGTCACCCATTAGAGCAAATACCTTCAAGCCAACCTATCTTTTGCTAGGGAATCTTTTTAGGGAGTCTCCATGGCGAAGTGGTCAAGCTGTCTGCCTCACTCTCTGAAGGTTGTGGCTTTAATTCAGGGCTACATCTTTTGGTTCACAGGTGCATTTTTTTTGGAGACTTCTGGGGGCCATTGCCGGAGCTACAGAGTTTGTGCTTTGTGTGACGCTTTCGGCAACCTGCGCTGGGGGAAGAGACTGAGCCATATGGGATAGTGCAATGAAGCTGATCCTCTCGACTTTTAAGCAACTTTCTTTTTTATCTTTTGCTATCTCCTGCAGTTTCCATTGTCAATTCTCCTGCCTCATGCATTTTCACGCCCTGTCTCTGCAACACCCTGCGTCCATCTTCAAGCTAGTAAACCCCAGGAATGCTACTTGGTCAAAAAAGCACGCTATAGTCGGCTGTGTTGGCCTATGGGTTTCGGCCCAAGGGCGCATAACAGACACACCGCAATCACATCTGAAAAAACACTCCGGATGAATGAAAAAAAAAGAAGCTAGTAAACCCCTGCCTCGTCTTCCTCCTCCTCTTTCATTCACTTGAAATTTGTCTATAACTGCAATTTAATTCTAACTCCAGTTGTTCACTGTGTGCAACAACCGCTTCTACTAGATGTTGCAGATCCTGCTCATTGTCAATAATGTATCATCGCATATCTAATGTTATTGATGTTACGACCCCCAATGATGATTCTTTTTATATCTTCTACATTTCTGAAAATATTTTCACTGTACAGCGAGAAAAGATCTGGAGACATTACACATCCCTATCTCACAAATCTCTTAATAGGCTGATATTGACCCACTTCATTATCAATTTTTATGGCAGCTTGTTGTTTCCAATCTATGTTTTTTTACAAGACTACGGTCTATCCCATCAACATGTAGGTTAGATATCGCACGACAGAAGACCTGAAAGCTGAAGACACATTAAACAAGTTCTACTGGAAGTCACCATGGATGAATGGAAAAGAGCGCTTGTTCTTAAACATCCGGTGTGCTGATGCTGAGGAGGCAGGTTTAATCCCTACACCGGTCAGTCGGACTCAAATGTAGACTTCTCGTCCTTGAGTTGGGGTAATTTACAAGTACTTCAGAAATCGGTGTGGATTCATCTGATGGCGAGGGACACTGGTAATAGGGAAAGCTAACAAAAATCAGTCCAGTGCACAAGAAGTAATAACACGACTATGGTCTATGCTTGAGTTCAAAGCGAGCAGACACAAATCAAACAAAAAGAGTTCTACTCACCTTAAAAGTTGCTCCAGGTACTCCACTGGGTAATGAGCAACCTGGCGCACCTCCAACGCAGGTAACATAAGATCCAGCCAAACTGATCAAGAAGATGATAACAAATTTTCCAAACAATCATGCTAAATGTGAAGTGAACATAATGACAGTAAAAAAGAGATACAGGAAGACAGCAATAGAAGATTCTTGACAGCCTTTCATCATGGTAATAAAAAATATCAACACATGACTTGATATATTCTGTTTGAGATAAGGGAATGTGCCAGGATGAACATTTGTGTCAAACAGCATGGCACCTGATCCTTCTTCTAATGGCTTTGAGACTCATAGCTGAATATAGGCCCACAACATGTGCATGTCAAGCTATTTGTAGGTCAGTTCACGGTTGGTTGAATGTTGTCCGATTTTGTCCATGGTGTCCTAGACCAATCCTGGTGTCCTAGACCAAACCTGGTGTCCTAGAACAACCCTAGTGTCCCAGACCAATCCTGGTGTCCCAGACCAATCCTGGTGTCCCAGACCAATTCTGGTGTCCTAGACCAATCCTGGTGTCCTAGAAAGACCAATCCTGGTGTCCTAGACTAATCCTGGTGTCCCAGACCAATACTGATGTCCTAGAAAGACCAATCCTGATGTCCTAGACCAATACTAATGTCCTAGACCAACCCTATGTCCTAGAAAGACCAATCCTGGTGTTCTAGACTAACCCTGGTGTCCTAGGCTAACCCTGGTGTCCTAGAACAACCCTGGTGTCCCAGACCAACCCTGGTGTCCTAGAAAAACCCTGATGTCCTAGACCAACTCTCTTTAGTTACACTGATGTCATGCTCAGGAGGTCCAATGTTACTATTCCCTACTTCCCCTTTGAGGCTCTCTGGTAATACACGGACGAAGGCATTTAATGATAATATTAAATGAATATTTAACTCTCTCAGTCCCACAAGGTCACAGCAGACACCCAATGGGAGAAATAACGATAACAGTAAAATTCCAAGTACATTATTTTCACAGAGACCAAATAACATAATCCTCATAGAAAATAACAGGTTAACAAGGCCGAAAGAATTAAAGCACTCATGCTTAAACTTCCATGTGCTGAAAAAGGGGTAGTGGGTTCAAGTCATACGCCAGCCATTTAGACTGAAATGTTGACTTCTCGTCCTTGACTTGGGGACGCAAATTAAAAAAGTACCTCACAAGTCAGAGTGGGTTCACCTCATAGCAGGGGACACTGGTAACAGAGAATGCTAAAACACATTGCAAATATCAGCCCAGTGCTCTCCCTTGTAGTAGCAGCATGTGTGTGGACTACACTTGAGTTCAAAGTGCGTGAGTGAACAAAAACAACAACAAAAAAAGAAGAAAACAACAACAAAAAAGAAGAAAACAACAACAAAAAAGAAGAAAACAACAACAAAAAAGAAGAAAACAGCAACAAAAAAGAAGAAAACAATATGAAATTTAGAATGCTCTGAGAAAATGTCAGAAGCCCAATCACACATGATACATTTAGACTATGAACTGTATTTCCAGCTACGAATTCCAAGGGATCTCTTGAATAATTCCAAGAGTAGTCTGAACAAAGCAGTATGAAAACAAACCCTGACCTTCAGACTACGAGGCAGATGACTTGACCAGTTTGCACATCTGGAAGACTAAGTCTTTATACACAAGTCCAGGTCACTGACATTCAGGCAGGCTGTCTAAGCCCTGAAAAGGGCTTCCATCCAGTGAAGTCATATCAATTAGGGGAATCCTTTGAGACCACCAGGACAGTTCATAAATAAACACACAATATTGTTTGGCACTCATAGAAGTAGAAGCCTCGGGAAGGTTAACCCGGTCAACAAATGCCCGCAGAAGTCGGATGTGTCTGCCTAACGGCGGAAGAACGCAGCTCTGCTGTAAACAGGCACAACGCAGTCACGTCTGAAAAAAAGAAACTCCGGATGAACGCAGCAGCAGAAGCAGAAGAAAGAAATAGAGACTAGAGGACATACTATACAAAATAAACAACTCTAGTCTCTACTTCTTTCTTCTTCTTCTGCGTTCATCAGGAGAGTTTTTTCGGACGTGATTGCGTTATGCCTGTTTACAGCAGAGCTGCATTCTTGTACTTCTTTGTGTTTATTTAACCATTGAAGTAAGTTGGGCGTAGACTTTTCTCCCCAACTCTGAATCAAAATGTGTGTGTGTGGGTGAGGGGAGGGGAGGTATCCCTCCTTGCTCTTAAGCCTACAAAATGTGATGGCAATATCACATCACAGATGCATTGCTGAAAACTGCTTCAGAACAATTATATATATATAATAAATTGTTTTAAAGCAGTTTCTCTCTCTCTCTATAAATATATTATATGAGGGCTATTCCAAAATCAACCTGTTATATATATATATATATATATATCTGCCAATCCATGCATTTTAAAACAAGCCATCTTACTGTTTCAAAAAAAAAAAAACATTGTTCAGACTATCACTATTTGTCACTGTATGGCACAAAATGTTGCCAATAAGAACTGGATTTACCCTTTAATCCGCTTTTGAAGTTCTTGACCCCACACTGTCCAACTGCCCACAGAATCAGCAAACAATTGGAAGGTCGGTTCTGGTGTATCTTCAACAACTCCAGATACTGTGGAACAGAAAATTATTTTAACATACTCTATTCATTATATTAACTGTTATAACAAAAACACAACAGATCGGAAATGAAAATTTACATTAGTAACAAAAACTATGTGGGATAGGTTGTTGGTTTCTAAGAAAATATTAAGCTGGATCATTCTAGAGAGAAGACTACTGACAAATTAATAACTCTGAATAAGGATGAATGGGCAGCTTTCAAACAAAAAGATCCTGCACTGACCATCATTCAGCTCACAACTGCAATTCTGAGAGCCCTGGGAATCAGCGCGGGAACTATGGAGTTTGTGCACTGTGCCATGCTATCAGCAAGCCACTGTATAGAGAGAGACCAGGCCAGATGGGATAAAACCTGGCGTAATGAAGTCGATCATGTTACCTTTAAACCACAAAAACAATGGAAAAAAATGCTGCTCTGTCTATTTTTTCTAGGCTTGGTCCTCTGCCTGAAACACGCCGCTCTTAATGTCAACCAATGCAGAATTCATTAACCAAGACCTGGTTTCCAAAATAACGAAGTCAGCTGTTAGTGCTATAGCAAGGAATTGAACTGCTCTTTGCAGAAAAGTCATCAACGTTCCAGAGGCTGCATTCCACTGTTCCACAGGGTGCATTCCACTGTTCCACAGGGTGCATTCCACTTGTCTACAGGCTGCATTCCACTGGTCTCTAAAGTCAGCCCAGTTATGAACAAAAGGCCCAATATACACAAGTGAGCTAAAGCAACCACCTAAAGAACATAACTATTCCTTGAGTGGGTGCAAAATCAGAGCACTGTGTTTCAGGTGGAGAAAGCCCATGTGGTGCTCTTATCTTTCTTTAGGCTGTTCAGGATGGTGACAGTGAGGTGAACCCTATGTAGATAGAACAGACACGGATGCCGTCACCACACTGAAACTGGAATGTCCTACATAACTGCCCAGGATGTTGAAGTGTGTCCTCTGTATGGAAGGGACTTGGATAATGTCCTACGAAACTATACAGGACGGCCAATCCAGTCAACACATGCCGGAAAGAAGTCAGACATGTTGATTATATGGCGCATTTGTTGTTGTTGTATTTTTGCTCACTTTGAATTCGAGCACAGTCCACGCTGAACTGATTTTTGCATGTGGGCTAGCTTTCAATATTACCAGTGTCCCTGGCCATCAGGCAAACCCACTCCAACTTCAGAGGTACTTGTCATGTACATTCCCAAGTCAAGGACAAAAGTCAACATTTTAGTCCAACTGATCGATACGGGGCCGGTCTCCCTGGCCTAGGTGTTAGCGACTTTCTCCGTAATCCTGTATACTATCGTGAGTAACATGACGCGCGCAAGAATCGGTGGCGATTCTAGCCGTGTCTGTAACTTACGGGGTATATGAGCCGGTCGCTCAGAAAGCAATGGCAAACTACTGAGCGTGATCTTGCCAAGAAATCAACAATCAGCTGAAAGATGCTGATGTTGACAGTGATGTCCTGTAAAGGATATGCGAACAAAACAAACAAACAAAACAGATTGATTTAGGGGTTGTAAGCCATCAGCACACTGGAAGCTTAAGAGCAAGCAGTCTTATCTCCAAAGCCATGCTGACCACTTATGGCACAAATTTAGCAGCTTTATTTAAAAAGACACACAAGTACGGTCCGGCAATTAAATAATCAAAGAATGAACACCAAAGAAGATAGAGGCTGCAGCTGTACCTTCAAGTCACTCTGTCGTAATAGTAAACTATTTCTGCTGACAAACTCAAACCCTTAAGTGACAAACCCAACAAACCTGGCTTATTTTCCCAATGGCAGTATCTGGCTTGTGGTGCGCCAGGAGTTGCAGGAAAATCTGGTAACCCAACGTGGGTTGATCTGATTACAGAGACAAATAAAACGTGAAGTCTAGCTTCAATTCATCAACATAAATGTAACATTCTGAAACAATGAATTCAATTAGTGAATTTAAACAAAAAGCCATAAACAATAGACTGCACTATTTGTTACCTGGCACAGTTCGCTACATCTCATTAGGTGCATACGGCAAAGTTATTAATTAGCCCATCTCTCAACTCCTGTTAAATTGTAGCCATAAAGTTAATAGACAAAAACATTTTGTAGTTTGTATTTGACGAATAATAAACGATTACTCAAATATGCTGAAGCTATTAGGTGTTTCTTCTTCTTCTGCGTTCATCCGGAGTTTTTTTTCGGACGTGATTGCGTTGTGCCTGTTTACAGCAGAGCTGCGTTCTTGCGCCGTTAGGCCGACACATCCGACTTCTGCTGGCATTTGTTGACCGGGTTAACCTTCCCAGGTATTAGGTGTTTAAAACCAGTGTTATGCAGATAGAAAGACTTTATAATGAATCTGTGATTACCAAAAATGCTCAAAATTCATCTATTCACTTCATATGATACAAAACTCTGCAGTATGCATCTTACAAGATGCAGCAAAGTAGGCCAGACAACAAGTGGTGTAACAAAGTTTCACCAGCATCCTGGATGAACGCAGAAGAAGAAGTATCTTATTAGTGATATTATAAAATTTATAGAACATATTTATATATATATATATAAAAACAAACAAATGCCATTCATCTACATTAGTTCAAATTTTATGTTTGGTAATACAATAAAGCCTGGACATGTAAAATGGTTATTCTTATCGTACAATAGTCTTATTCTTTGATTATTCTTTCTTTATTTTGTTGTTGTTGTTGTTGTTCCCTTTGAACTCAAGCGTAGTCCATACACGTGCTACTATTTCTAGTGCACTGGACTGATTTCTGCGTGTGAATTAGCTTTCTCTATTACCAGTGTCCCTCGCCATCAGGCGAACCCATGTCAATGTACGGAAATTCAACAATTCCTAACAAAAGTGTCAAAATTACCATCTTTACTTAATAGCAAGAAAACGGAGTAAATCTATGAAGAAAGATTTAACTTTGACTTGAAATATAAGACAGAGAATATTCTCATCAATAACACGCAAACAATACCTGTATTTTTAAGCATGAAATATAGATAAATACAATTTAATTGCTATAAAGCATACGATACGCACTTATGCCATGCACTCACTCATATAAAAGCAGACACTCACACTCTCATTCACACATACATGCAATTACTCATGAACATACACTATTCTCTCTCTCTCTCTCACTCACACACACTACCTGATCTACACACCCTTTTACACACTTATTCATTCCCTAACTCCCACACTTCTCTTATATACACACACACACACTCTAAACCACACATTCCTTCACACAACCACATATATACAGACAAGATATCCAGTCACTTATTCAATACGTCTTTGCTCCCTTTTTCACTTTAATAATTTTCTCTTACTTGCACAAACATTCACAACCCATTCAGACATGTATCAGAATGCTGTGAGCACAAATTTAATGCAAACCTTTGGAAGATTCCACCAACACTTTCTGAACAAAGTGATAGAAAAGCTGGTCCAGTGTTTGGTTGGCAAACTTCTTTACAACGGAGTTCAAAACTTTCTGGCAACCTGTAGACAACAGCTGCAAAGGATACCCTGAGGACAAAAACATCAAATTTAAGATATCTTCTTCTGCATATGCCTGTTATTTTTCTTTTTTGTTGGAGAACATTTACTTTATGTTACTTTCCAGCAGAGCTGGTTATCACAACTGTGCCTTCGATCAACACATCTGAATTTTTCTCCCAGTGTTTACTGACTAGGTTAGTCTGTCCTATAGAGGCATTCCTCACCATCTAAGGAGGCATTCCCCACCATTTGAGGAGGCCTCCATAAATGCAGAGTCGGCACATGATACTCTGTTACTCTGTGTATACTGTTCTATGCACTGAGCTTCGTGTTTATCACAGGCAAAGTCATGAGAGATCACAAGTGCAGATCGTAGATTTGGGACTTTGATGATCTCCATACATTGAGCAGTTTGATCCCTCAGCACAGTATGTAACAGATTAGGGACAGTCAGGATCCTTCCTTCAATTATTAGAAGTTTTCATGTGAAGTACGGTTTTCTCTCACTGCACTGATGTTTGGTTTAATAAATTACATGTGGTGGATATTTGAATTGAACTGTCATTCAGTACACACTAGAACTCAATTTTCATCTAGCAGGATTCATGCAAAAGAAAAGATAGAGACTATCAATGGTCTAGAGAGAATGCAGCAGCAAGGGGTGGTCAGATGATCAGGTCAACAGTCGTCACTCAGATATAAAGCAAGACGGACATATAATCAGATTGCAATGGGCACCATTAGACTGGAACGCTTCATTGGCAGTTGAAGATGACTGAGCACTTATGTGAATGCCCCAAGTGCAATGATGTAGGTCAGTGACTCAAATCAGTGGACATTAGAGTTCTGTCAAATTAAATGAGAACCCCTTTAACGCACATATTTTACCCATGAGCTGGATGTCTAATAGTGATGGACTGAATTTTGCATGTGGATTAGCTTTCCCTATTAATAGCGTCCCTCGCCATTAGGCGGACCCACTCCGACTTCAGAGATACTTGTAATTTATATCCCCAAGTCAAGGACGACAGGTCAACATTTTAGTCCTGCTGTCCAGTGTAGGGGTTGAACCGCTTACCTCTGCATCAACACACCAGATGTTGAAGAACACACGTTCTTATCCATTCGGCCATGCGGACCTGCACTTTCCTTATTAACAGCATCCCTCGCCATCAGGCGAACCCACTCCGACTGCCATCAGGCGAACCCACTCTGACTACTTGTAATTTACGTCCCCAAGTCAAGGACAAGAGGTCAACATTTTAGTCCAACTGTCCGGTGTAAGGGTTCAACACCTTACCCCTGCTTCAGCACACTGGATGTTTAAGAATACACGTTCATATCCATTCAGCCATGCTGACCTCGGCCTGCTGACCTGGCAGTCATGAGTTCATTCCTCATCAGGGCAGGTTCAGATTGTTAAAACTGACCTAAGCTCCCAGGTCAACCTAGCCTTAAACAGGTACTTAAAACATCCTGGGAAGTAAAGACATCCAGCATGATCTGTCCACATCACTCATCCTGTGTCGACTAGTCTATTAAAATATGTCTAGCACCTTGTGCCCACCGTGCCTTAAAGAATATGATATGAAAGGACCTTGATTTTTAACTTATATTAGTCTATTGCCAGCTCCATGGCAAAAGGGTTATGGAAGCAGATCGAAGCACAGCAGCGGGTGATTTGGCAGCAGACCGCCTTGCATTGGTTTTTTATGAAATGGTATGGGTGCCGGTCGTTCAGAAAGCAATGGCAAACTACTGCACGTAATCTTGTCAAGAGATCATTCATTCATTCAGTAGCATGTCCTTTGCAGAACCTCGCTCCCATAACAACCTTCCGGAAAGCTTCTCGATCACAAGCAAGATGTCCCGCGTCTGATACACCCATCTGGAGATCATCCGCCACATCATCCTGCACCCATCTTCTCTTTGGCCTTCCTCTTCCTCTCTTCCCAGGCATTCCATTATTGTTCTCTCCAAACTTTCGTGACGTTTCAAGTGACCAAAATACTTCAATTTTCTTTGTTTTATCGTCTTTAATAGCTATCCCTCCTCAATATTCAACTCTTGAAGTATGGATGCATGTGTTCTTTTCTTTACCCAAGATATTCTTAGAACTCGTCTATAACATTTATATTCAAAGGCGTTTATGCGCTGTTCAGCTTGTTTAGTAAGTGTCCATGTCTCACAGGCGTATGTTGCAATGGGAAAGATGCATGCTCTTAAAAATCTAATTTTTGTAGTTCTGTCTGTCCCACTCCATAATTTATTCATCTGTTTTAGTCTTTGAAGAGCAATGGATAGTCGCCGTTTAATTTCTTTCATTGTGTCACCGTTATTGGTAATCAATGACCCAAGATATTCAAAATTTTCCACCACCTCCAATTTTCCCCCCATTAATGTATATTTCTTTCTCCATAGTAATTTTATCTGTATGCATTATCTTTGTTTTTGCTATGTTAAGATATAAGTTGTGATTTTCACTATTTAATTGGGTTGAGGCTATTAGGTTTTCTATGCCATTCTGTGTTGTGGATAGTAATACTGTATCATCAGCATATCGAATCTCTGGTATGTCATGACCGCCGATATTTAGGGCATCATATAGCTCCCTGTTTATATCATCTCTTACATTTCTCATTATATTTTCGGCGAACAGGTTAAACAAATAGGGTGACAGCACGCAGCCCTGATGGACTCCTGTCAAGAGATCACAAACACAAAAAGATGCTGGTGTTGACTGCGACGACCTGTAAAGGATATGCAACTAACTAGCTAACTAAATAGTCTACTAGACCTGTGTGGAGCCTAAAGACTGCTACTTTAAATATGTTCTAAAAATGTTATAATATCACTAATAAGATACTTCTTCTTCTTCTGCGTTCATCCAGAGTTTTTTCTTTTGTGTGGGTGTGATTACATTGTGCCTGTTTACTGCATGCAAAGCTGCGTTCTTGTGCCGTTAGGCTGACACATCAGATTTCAGCAGGCATTTGTTGACCGGGTTAACCTTCCCAGGGGTTTCTTAGGACGTTTAACTCTCACTGTTGTGGTGTTATCCCCCATCTTAGCTGGCCCATTTAGAACAGCCAAAGACATCCTGGTCAGCCCTCAAGGGAAGGTAGGGGCAGACCATGGGCATTCCCCGCCATCCAAGGAGACTTCCATAATTGCAGAGCCGACACATAGCGCTCTGATTCTGGGCTCACCCAAGGAATCGTCACATCCTGCACATGGCTGCTTAGCCTCATAAAAGTATATTGGGCCTTCCAGTCACCACAGACTGTTCCTTCGGAAACCAGAAGAATGCAGTCTGCAGATGACATCCACACAGTGAGCTTTCTATTCGGACTTTCCATGTAATGGATTTGCTATTCAAGTAATATTCCATTTCGTGCCACTAGGACACTTTTTCCACCTTTGATGACACCCACACAATGAGCTTTTGATTCGACTAATAAGATACAATAACAATTAATACATTTATACCTGGTGGTTTTCCTTTGAAGGTAACATCAGTGTCCTTCACATTCTCCAATTTGAGGTTGAGGAACGAGGCCAGGTCCTTCAGCCAGACATCTTGATTATCTGGAAATCTTATCTCTGATTGGCTCAAGATATTCTCCAGTTCACTGTGGTCAATCTGGAAATGAATCATCATAACATCATCAAGGATGCAGTTTCTGAGGGCTCGAGTGACTTAGAGGTTATGTCTGCTACTGATTTGTGCAGACCTAGCTCAATTCATGGTGTGGACTGAGTGGATTTTTATGCTATAACATTGAGATCCTTGATCCTGGAGTAATGGATCGGACATCTATCCTTCTCAGACAAGGACAAATAACTAGGAGGGCTTGTGTGTGTGTTGCGCATGTTTCCTCATCAGCTGGAAATTAAAAAAGAGCAGGCCAAATACGCTGCTGCTGACGCTAAATTTCAAAATAATAAAACCTACCCACAAAAGAATATTCATAGCATGTGTGTCATGTACATGTTTGGATCCTTGCCAATGCTAAGGAGTTTGTGCAATATGCTGAGACTTTTTTTTTTTTTTTTTGCATATCCTTTACAGGACATCACTGTCAACATTTCTTGCTGTCAGCATCTTTCAGCTGTATGTTGATTTCTTGGGAAGATTACGCTCAGTAGTTTGACATTGCTTTCTGAACGGCCGGCTCACATACCCCGTAAGTTACCGATGCGATTCGAACCACTGCTGATTCTCACCGTCATCACATTACCGACGAGAGTATACGAGATTACGGAGAAAAGTCATAACCTCTAAGCCACGAAGCCGGCATGCTGAGACTACTCTGTGATTTATGGAAGAAGATAATATCTGTAATGTTGTTCTTTGTATAAACTTTATTTAATGTCCCTGTGGTGAAGTGGCTAAACCATCTCCATTGCACTCAGGACGTGGGTTCGATTTCAGACTCTCATTTGGTTCACGGGAGACATTTTATGTGAGACTCCTGGGGGTCGTCGCTGGAGCTACAGAGTTCATACTTTATGCAAATCTTTCGACAGGCCACCTTGCGGAACAATATCGAGCCTTGTGGGATAAACACTCGGCACAATGAAACCAATCCACTCGCCTTTAAACTTCACTGCCTTTTTTAGTTCACTCAGTGGTCCATAAAATTGCATCTTCCACTGTTGTTTCTATTGACCAGAAGGTTTGACTAGACATGTCGTATAGGCCAGGAAGAATTTTCAACATAAATTTAAATAAAAACATAAATATAAATAAAACTGACAGTTGCAAAATTACCTGGCCAATGGCAGCATCAAGAGAAACTGGCTTGTCCTGTTTTTTGACTTCGACATCTTTCTTTTTTTTCTGTACAACAGTTTTCTTCGCAGCATTACTGCCAGGCCCATTGCTGGCCCGAGCACTAGCAGCGTTGCTTCGATCGATAGGCTGCGGCTCCTTCTCCAAGAAAGCTGAGTAAATTGTTTTGTCTTCTTTCACTGGAACTGAAAATAAGACCAAAAGATGTACTCATCCACATCACATTATTCAAGCAACGGGAGCCGTGATAGCATCATGGCTATCCACTCACCTGTCTGCCTGGCGGGCATGGGTTTTAACCAGTATCAGGATCATCATCATCATGTGCCATATGATAAGCATGGGCGGTCATGTTTCATCATCTCATACGGTCACCAGAGTCGTGGATCAGCTCCATGTTCTTGTCTTGGCCACGTGGTATGGTCAAGATCAGATGTATGTATGTACATGGCATGCCTGTGAGCACTTTTCACATAGAGTGAAAATATTGGGATTGGCTTCACAGTAAGTATGAAGCAGATCCTTGAAAGTCACTCTGCATTGGACTGTAGTCAAGAGCGGAACAGGTCTTGTTTCAAGGATGGCAATGGCCTTATATAGTGCTGCTTAATATTTTAGAGTTGTGAAGATAGAGACGTTTTATACATGTGTTGTAAAAGTATGTATAACTGTGAACATCTGCTGATTGTAATAGGGCAGTATAATAGAAGGAATGAAATAGATTCAGCGTTACCGCTCTGCTGTGTGTCCACCGTGACGAGGTAGAGGGGCTTGTGCGTCCCAATGACCCCAAGAGCTATGCCGACGGTAGCACAGCTACTGGTAGGGCCACCCATGTCGGACAGGTCAAGGGAGAGGGACCAGACGAAGAGACACATAAACCTGCTGCCTTGTAGGTAGACTGGGGACAGTCAAAGGCTAGGGAAAGCACCCTGAATACATGCTTCTGAGCCACAGGCTTGACAAAGAAGTGCAACGTAACTTTATCATTTCATGATGCCACAGATGAAAATAAATCGTTATGGTGCTAATCCCGTGAAGTCCCATCAGGCGGTGATAGTGCCGGGCCCCCTGCCTCGAGGGGGTCCACCCATGACTACTGGTGGTCACCTTCCCCTGTGCTGTGGAGTCAAGGCACAGAGGAGTAGGTTAAGAGTTATTGACCAAACACCCCGGACACTCAACATACTACAATGGAATGCAGAAGGAGTTTATAACAAGAAAGCCTCCCTAACACAGCGTCTTCATAAAGATAGAATAGATGTGGCATGCATTCAAGAGACACACCTCAACGCCAATCGCACATTTTCAGTCAAGGGATATCAGGCTACACGTTTCGACCGCGAAGGACACAAAGGAGGAGTTCTAATACTTACACGAAATACAATACCTTGCAGTGAAGTATCTGTGATCTCTGACAACCAAACGGAAATTATAGGTGTTGATATAATGATAAAGGACGTGAAAATAAGAATTTACAATCTGTACAGCCCGGCAGATAAGGATCTTACACTCTCAAACATGGAAATAACTGACACAAATTGCATTGTTGTCGGAGACTTTAATAGCCATTCAGAAAGATGGGGATACCCAGATACTGACAAAAGAGGAGATGAAGTGGAGGACTGGGAAATAGACTCAAATCTCCATCTACTCAACAAAGCGGATGACACACCGAGCTTTTACTCCAGAAGATGGATTACCACTTCTACTCCAGACTTAGCTTTCTGCACAGGAGACATCCTCCACAAAATCGATCGCCATGTGCTTGACCAATTAGCAGGTAGTGACCACAGACCAATCAAGCTTGTAATAAATATGGAGTATGTTCCACAGGAGCAAAAGCCTTTGCCCCGTTGGAATTACAAACGAGCAGATTGGGACAGATTTGCCATACTAACAGACACATATTGTGAAAACATAAATACACGATATGGCAACATGAAGCAAATGGTGGAAAGTCTAAACAGAGCAATAATACATGCGGCCACTGAGTCTATTCCAAGAGGAGCGAGGAAAAATTACAAACCATACTGGACTGAAGAACTACAAATTTTGGAGGACAAAGTTGAAGATGCTAGGAAGACCGCAGAGAGAGAACAAACAACTGAAGCGAACATCTCTCTCAAAGCCATCTCAGCAAAATATAAAAGAACAGTAAATCAAACAACAAGAGATTGTTGGAGGAAAAAAACAGAAAACCTGAATTTTGACAGGGATGGAAACAAACTATGGAAACTAGTGAAAGCCATGAACAATGAAGGACCTAGAAACAAACAAATAACAATTAAACAAGGAAATGCCTTGCTTACAGGAAAAAAGGCTGCAAATGCACTAATGGAACACTATGCCAGTGCAAACCACATTGATATTACAGCCGAACAGAAGAATGCAATCAAAGACAAACAGATACATCATAGATATACAGAGACAGCAGCAGAATATATGATGGTAAATCTAACAATGGAAGAAATGGAACAGGCAATGAATACCCTAAAAAAGAAGACATCACCAGGAAAGGATGGAATCACAAATGAAATGCTAATAGGACTAGGCACTAAGGCAAAAAAGAAACTACTAGCAGTCTTAAATTACAGCTAGAAGAGGGGAATAGTCCCTCAGGCATGGAAGGAAGCTATACTAATACCAGTCCCAAAGAAAGGAAAAGACCTGGAAGAACCAAATGGCTATCGACCTATCAGTCTTCTTAGCTGTGTAGGAAAATTAATGGAACGCATTATCAATGGCAGGCTAACATGGCATCTGGAAGAAAACCAACTCTTAACACCTCACCAAGCAGGATTCAGAAAGTACAGATCCACTGAAGATCAAATAACCTATATAGCTCAGGAAATAGAGGATGCCTTCCAAGAGAAAAAGCACACACTGGCGGTCTGGATAGATTTAGAAAAAGCATTTGATAAAGTATGGAAGGAAGGACTGAAAGTAAAACTACAAAAAATGCATGTCTGTGGGGAAAAAAATGGTTCGGACTTTCCACGTAATGGATTTGCTATCCAAGCAATATTCCATTTCATGCCTCTGGGGCGCTTTTGTAACCGACATACCTGTGGTATGAAGTGCGGCAGTCTAAATACTTCTTCATGCACCTTTAAATGTCAACC
The DNA here is from genome assembly GCA_014155875.1 of Cepaea nemoralis. Classification (NCBI taxonomy): domain Eukaryota; kingdom Metazoa; phylum Mollusca; class Gastropoda; order Stylommatophora; family Helicidae; genus Cepaea; species Cepaea nemoralis. The sequence goes on along the minus strand of JACEFZ010000288.1, from coordinate 101,522 downwards.
TGAATGTAGTTAAAGTAAGCTGCAGTCAACTTGAGCTTGTTGATATCTCCATAGAACTTGTCCTCAAATGAAGCAGGTGTGGGCCAAAATATCTTTCTCTGTTCTGCATATATTGGGCACTCCTGCAGCAAATGTTTAGCTGTCATTTTACCAGTTCCACAATTGCATTCATCGGTATCTCCTATCTTTAGTTTATTGAACAAGTGGTATTTCAGCCTGTTATGTCCTGTGCGGAGTCTGAAGATTGCTACTTGTTCTCTTCGGTCGAGTTTGTAATATGCATCATCCTTCTGGTGACCTGGATGCTCTGATTCCCATTTGGTTCTATAAGTGCTTTTTATCAACCTCTTTGCCTCGTTATAGGTTATGTCTATGTCAGGCTGTAGTAGTCGTCCGCCCTCTTTTGCCAGTCTGTCAGCCTCTTCATTTCCAGGTATACTGCAATGTGAATGGTATCCACTGTATTACAACTTTTTTGGATTTCTGGCATAGACCATGGAGTGCTGCTCTTAGGTCAGCTATTTCTGTGCTGTAATTGCTCTTCAGTATTGAGACAGCTGACTTTGCATCTGTAAAGATAGCTATTTGCTTCTCTTTATTTTCCTCCATCAAGAGCATTTCTGCTGCAGTTTTCAGAGCCTCTACCTCCGCTTTGAAGTTACTTGAAAACTTTCCAGTTGCCACTGAATGTGATTTTTTCACTCCATTTTTTAAATTTAGGAGAATTCCTCCTCCTCCATTCTCTACTGAAGTTTTGGCTGATCCATCTGTATATGCATGGGTCCAATTGCTGCTTGGGTAATGTTCTTTTATGTAGTTTAGGGTTATTTCTCTTCTTTCGGTTTCATGCTGAGTGTTCTTTTTCTCAATACCAGGAATGTTTTCTATCATCTCAGGCAGTAGCTGCTGTCTCCAAGCTGGGAACTTGTCTGCATTGTAAATGGGTTTGACTGTTGATATGTTAAGTATGGGATCTGCCCTAATCTTTCGTTTTGCAGTTTCTACAAAGTTGCTACGCTTCAGTCTTCCCTTTCCAAAACCACTAAACCTTTTATACATAGGGTGGTCTGTCAATCTTCTAAATTTTTCAGCTTGTTGCTGGGCTCTGCTATCTCTTCTATCCTGCATTGGTTGTAAACAAGTGATCTTTTCTAGTTCATTAATAGGCTGTTGTCTTCAGGCTTCCAGTTATGATTCGCATTCCTTGATTTTGGACTCTGCTTATTTTGTTAAAGTTTGACTTAGCTGCTGTTGCCCAAGCTGCAATGCCATATTCCAGTACTGGCCTCACCCGTCCAGTATATAACTTCTTGAGAACTTTCTCATCTACTCCCCACGTTGTACCAGCAAGCTTTTTCATGATTGCCATTCTTTGCCTTGCTCTTGTTCGATTTTTCTCAACCTGTGTCTTCCATGTCAGGCGACGATCAAAGGTGACTCCTAGATAGTTTGGATTTTCTTCATGGTGCAATATTTTTCCATTCAATACCAGCTTAGGTTGCTGAGTTTTAGTTGAGAGGGAGAATACTGTGCATATTGTTTTCTCCTCACTTATCTTCACTAGCCATGATTTTGACCAGTCCTCTAGCGCTAATAGGGCTTGCTGTATTCTGCTGTTAGCTGTACTAATATATTCTTTAGATGTCCATATGGCTAGGTCATCTGCAAAGGATGATGTGTGTACTCTGGCTGGAAAATTTTCCGTGATGTCGTTTATATATGCTAGGAATAATGTTGGTGAAAGAACTCCTCCTTGGGGGACACCTTGCTCCAACAGCATCATTTTGCTGGTTTGTCCTTGTACTTTTGTCCTGGCAGTTCTGTTCTCAAGGTAGTGGCTGATCCATTTGTACATTTTCCCACAAATATGCATTTTTTTGCAGTTTTACTTTCAGTCCTTCCTTCCATACTTTATCAAATGCTTTTTCTAAATCTATCCAGACCGCTAGTGTGTGCTTTTTCTCTTGGAAGGCATCCTCTATTTCCTGAGCTATATAAGTTATTTGATCTTCAGTGGATCTGTACTTTCTGAATCCTGCTTGGTGAGGTGTTAAGAGTTGGTTTTCTTCCAGATGCCATGTTAGCCTGCCATTGATAATGCGTTCCATTAATTTCCCTACACAGCTAAGAAGACTGATGGGTCGATAGCCATTTGGTTCTTCCAGGTCTTTTCCTTTCTTTGGGACTGGTATTAGTATAGCTTCCTTCCATGCCTGTGGGACTATTCCCCTCTTCCAGCTGTAATTTAGGACTGCTAGTAGTTTCTTTTTTGCCTTAGTGCCTAGTCCTATTAGCATTTCATTTGTGATTCCATCCTTTCCTGGTGATGTCTTCTTTTTTAGGGTATTCATTGCCTGTTCCATTTCTTCCATTGTTAGATTTGCCATCATATATTCTGCTGCTGTCTCTGTATATCTATGATGTATCTGTTTATCTTTGATTGCTTTCTTCTGTTCGGCTGTAATATCAATGTGGTTTGCACTGGCATAGTGTTCCATTAGTGCATTTGCAGCCTTTTTTCCTGTAAGCAAGGCATTTCCTTGTTTAATTGTTATTTGTTTGTTTCTAGGTCCTTCATTGTTCATGGCTTTCACTAGTTTCCATAGTTTGTTTCCATCCCTGTCAAAATTCAGGTTTTCTGTTTTTTTCCTCCAACAATCTCTTGTTGTTTGATTTACTGTTCTTTTATATTTTGCTGAGATGGCTTTGAGAGAGATGTTCGCTTCAGTTGTTTGTTCTCTCTCTGCGGTCTTCCTAGCATCTTCAACTTTGTCCTCCAAAATTTGTAGTTCCTTCAGTCCAGTATGGTTTGTAATGTTTCCTCGCTCCTCTTGGAATAGACTCAGTGGCCGCATGTATTATTGCTCTGTTTAGACTTTCCACCATTTGCTTCATGTTGCCATATCGTGTATTTATGTTTTCACAATATTTGTCTGTTAGTATGGAAAATCTGTCCCAATCTGCTCGTTTGTAATTCCAGCGAGGCAAAGGCTTTTGCTCCTGTGGAACATACTCCATATTTATTACAAGCTTGATTGGTCTGTGGTCACTACCTGCTAATTGGTCAAGCACATGGCGATCGATTTTGTGGAGGATGTCTCCTGTGCAGAAAGCTAAGTCTGGAGTAGAAGTGGTAATCCATCTTCTGGAGTAGAAGCTCGGTGTGTCATCCGCTTTGTTGAGTAGATGGAGATTTGAGTCTATTTCCCAGTCCTCCACTTCATCTCCTCTTTTGTCAGTATCTGGGTATCCCCATCTTTCTGAGCGGCTATTAAAGTCTCCGACAACAATGCAATTTGTGTCAGTTATTTCCATGTTTGAGAGTGTAAGATCCTTATCTGCCGGGCTATACAGATTGTAAATTCTTATTTTCATGTCCTTTATCATTATATCAACACCTATAATTTCCGTTTGGTTGTCAGAGATCACAGATACTTCGCTGCAAGGTATTGTATTTCGTGTAAGTATTACAACTCCTCCTTTGTGTCCTTCGCGGTCGAAACGTGTGGCCTGATATCCCTCGACTGAAAATGTGCGATTGGCGTTGAGGTGTGTCTCTTGAATGCATGCCACATCTATTCTATCTTTATAAGACGCTGTGTTAGGGAGGCTTTCTTGTTATAAACTCCTTCGGCATTCCATTGTAGTATGTTGAGAGTCCGGGGTGTTTGGTCAATAGCTCTTAACCTACTCCTCTGTGCCTTGACTCCACAGCACAGGGGAAGGTGACCACCAGTAGTCATGGGTGGACCCCCTCGAGGCAGGGGGCCCGGCACTATCACCGCCTGATGGGACTTCACGGGATTAGCACCATAACGATTAATTTTCATCTGTGGCATCATGAAATGATAAAGTTACGTTGCACTTCTTTGTCAAGCCTGTGGCTCAGTACATCCGATTTCGACAAGCATTTGTCGGGATGCTTTCCCTAGCCTTTGACTGTCCCCAGTCTACCTACAAGGCAGCAGGTTTGTGCGTCACTTCGTCTGGTCCCTCTCCCTTGACCTGTCCGACATGGGTGACCCTACCAGTAGCTGTGCTACCGTCGGCATAGCTCTTGGGGTCATTGGAACGCTCAAGCCCCTCTACCTCGTCAAGGTGGACGCACGGCAGAGGGGGTCTGTGATCAATTGTGACATTGTGACCCACTAGCCAAAGGGTAGAGAAGAACTACATTACCCTTTCCATTAGAGACCACAATCGATGTCCAGAACTTTGACATTGTTAAATGTGTGTTAAATGTTATGGTGGCTGCTTAGAACCATTGTCTAGCACAGGCCTTACCAGTGAATTTTGAATACAGGCCTTCAGAACTTCTCCAGAGATGTTAGTCCGAAGTCATCACGTACCAACGCAACTTGGAGTCACCACCTTGACGTGTTAGTCATTCCAGTTGAGTCTACACCTCGGCAGAGACATTCCACGCTACGTGTGCAGATGAGTGCTTTAACCTTGTGGTATCGTACCCAGTGTACAGTGATGAGTGAGACGGCCTGAGACTAATCCAGATAGCCATTTCTTCTATCGCCTGGCGGTGGCCAGGATTCTCTCATGAACATTCCCCTTGTTGATAATCCTCTTGTACATTATATCATCTAGTCATTATGTGTAGACACCAGAGTCGTGTCATCTGTTCTGGATGAGAGGTGAAAAAGGTATTGTCCAGCGGTTGATAGTGAGAGAGACAGGAATCCAAGGGCTGGTGGGGTCTGTAGACTGAGATTTATTGTATTCCCAGAGTGCATCTATCCCGTTATTAAGATGTAATAGTATGCTTCTCCTCACCCCAGGAAATACTACGACATTATGTGTAGAACGGAAGGCCCAATATACGGAAGTGAGGCTAAGCAGCCATGTGCAGGACGTGACGATTCCTTGGGTGAGCCCAGTACCAGAGCGCTGTGTGATGGCTCTGCAAGTATGGAAGCCTCCTTGAATGGCGGGGAATGCCCATGGTCTGCCCCTGCCTTCCCTTGAGGGTTGACCAGGATGTCTTTGGCTGTTCTATATGGGCCAGCTAGGATGGGGGATAACACCACAACAGTGAGATTCAAACGTCCTAAGAAACCCCCGGGAAGGTTAACCCGGTCAACAAATGCCCGCAGAAGTCGGATGTGTCGGCCTAACGGCGCAAGAACGCAGCTCTGCTGTAAACAGGCACAACGCAGTCACATCCGGAAAAAAATCCGGATGAACGCAGCAAGAAGAAGAAGAAGAAGATTCAGCGTTATGTCAAGTTTATATTTCATACTGTGATCCTTCGTATGACAGAGGAGAGAGTGAATTTTGAATATTAATCAGTAACCTGCTAAGGCTCTCAGTGATTCCAAGGTAAAGTCTATGATACAGTTAATGACGGGAGGACACATTGTCAACTACAAATTCTGTGTTTGGCAAAGATGAATAAACCGAGAAACAACCACGGCGATGACCTATTATAAAAGTAACCCCTAAAATCAACAGGGTGGAAGTAACATGGACGATTCAAAGATTAAATACCAACCTTCTACCAAAGAAAACCATAAGTTGCCCTGTGGCAGTCAGAGATATTAAAATAAGACCATATAGGTCAAAAGGAGCTTTAATATGAACCATGGAATTTGCGGAAATCAAAAGAAATTAGGATTAGCACCAGATATACAAATGTTAGCAGTAACATTAAATCAGAATCACTGTATGAATGAGAAACATGGAGAATGACTAAAAGTACAAAACTACAAACATTCATTAACAGGTGCCAGCACAGTATTGAAGAGCTAATACTGGATGACAGAATCACCAATGTGGGGCTCACAGACAGAACTAAACAAATAGCACTGAATGAATCAAAAGGTGAGTAAATATTGCTAGCGCTGGGTAGAACACAGTTAACACACAGTGAAATCAGGAAGGAAATGTCCGAAATCTGTTAACTATAAGTATAAATACTATAAGTAGAAGGCCCATTGTCTTTAAGCCACAGAGTCAACAATGGGGAAGACATGGAGGGTGCTCAAAGAGATAACCACGGATAGTGTTGGATAGGACGTGGGGGGGGGGGGTAGTAGTAGTAGTTGAGAACCTATGCTCCAATGGAGGATGCTGGGCAGAAAAGGAGGGGGTGAAGTTTATTTTATTTAGTTAGTGCGTGAGTTTGTTATAATTTATATCATCGGGAAACATCAGAAAAGAGAACTGCCACTCAACCACAAACGGCTCAAACGCTCCTTCCTTGCTTAGCCCTGATTACATGATACATCAAACATGTCATTAATTAATTTAGTAATTGGCAATGGAATTAAATACACTAATGACTAATTAAACAAATTAAATTACCATTTGTCTCAATCCTTGGCAACTTCTCAGCAAATTGTTTTTTCTGAGCTTTGGATAATGGTCGCACTGGTAGTTTTGATTTTTTGCTCTTGCCAACGACTTCCCACTGCGCTGCCGATGCCATTGTAGATGTTTGGTGTGCTAGATAAAGTGGTACGTGGACGTGGTGCAATCGAGCTCTCGTGTACAGCAGAAGTCAGTATTGACGTGTTTAGAAAGACATTAGGCAAACTCTTCTGGCATTGAAACTACTTTTCGCCTGTACATTTTTCGAATAAGTAGTTGAATATTAAACTCGTTTTTTAAGGTATCAGAAATAAATTCACAGCTGATTGGAGGTTAAAGATTCGACAGGATGTTTCCGATCATCAGAAATTGTCCCCTTCGCTGAATGTTTCTGCCCTTATTTTGCCTTACACTCCCTTGGCGCGTCCCCCACCCGGGTCATGATTCAGGGACGTCTTTCTCAAGCATTGCGTTCTCAATCTACCTTCTAGTTTCTAGTTTCTAGATGTTCGAATAGTTTTTGCACTTATCCCACACTACTCTTTCTGAGACAGTAAAGGTTTCCGATCTTCTTCTTCTGCTGCTGCTGCGTTCATCCGTAGTCTGTTTTTTCGGATGTGATTGCCTTGTGCTTGTTTACAACGAGCAGCGATACTGCGCCTTTAGGCCGACACATCCGACTTCTGCAGGCGTTGTTGTTCTGCGTTGGCGTTTGTTAACCTTTCCAGGGTTTCCGGATCTTAAATGAGAGATTGTTCGCTTCTGCTTCGTTTAGAGATATGTTAGACTTTGTCCGATTCTGCTTCCGTGAGAGACATATTAGACTTGTGCAGATAGTAGATAGGGACGCTGCCCGTCTTACCGCTTCGATTTGTCCTATACATCGTCCCAATCGTTCCAAAGCCAGCACGAGGCCTTCTCGGCAGCCTCGCCCAGTTGTTTTAATACTCGAGTTCTCGCTTGTCCCTTTATGTCCAGCTGCCTGAACACATCGTGCATGGAATTGGAGAGCCTACCTCTCGTATCTATTACACATAAATATAAATGAGGAACCCTTTGAGGTGCTATGACAGTCCGTAAATTAAACCACACACGCGCGCGCGCACACATACATGTATTGTTTGGCGGTCTTGTGCATACCTCTTCAAAGAAAAGCCTTACCTTACAGTATACCTGCCCTGTCTGCTGAGACTTGTGAGCATATCACTGTACTTTTCAATCTTGATTCTCGATTCTTATGGGACGGTCAGCTCGACCAGCGTTAGCTGACTAGCCGACAAGGAGTACACTACAATGTCAGGTCGCTTCTTAAACTGGTAGAGCACTGCCGGATATCCATCACGGTCTTTTAAGTCAGCTTCAAATCATAAACACTATAGAGGATGGACTGAAAGTCTTCAGCGCATTCCTTCTTGCTTCCCAGTTTCTGCCAAGTTTTGATGAAGTAAATCCACACCAGCCATGCAGTGATCACTCTGTTCGCCCGCATCCTTGCTTCATCCATTATGGTCGCCGCTCAATGAGCACCTTATTATGAACCTTTGAATCTCCCCCGATGTGTCTCCACCTTTCCGCGGTGGGGGAGCTTGAGTGTCCCACTGACCCCAAGCGCTGTGTCAATGGATATAAACTACATATTGGACAGCTCTTGGGATAGGGACCAGACTAAGAGAGACACAACCTGCTGCTCTGCAGGTAGACTGAGGATAGCAGTCAAAATTTTAACTCAGGCGCACGAAGCCACAAACTTGATCTAGACACTTACACGAAGGCCTCCATCTGAGAGATGTAGCTGAACGCATCTAAGCTGCTATTCTTGGATGAGAGAGCCGAGCCGATACTCACCTACCGAAAAATGGAGGTGAAATACTGAGCACGCTACATGCCCAATTCAGATACCTGTCCGAAGGCTCCCAGCTGAGGGATATGAGGGATTCCCGGATGAGAGGGCCTGGCCGCTTCTCGCTCACTGCTGTATGGAGGTAAGGTGCTGAGCCGGCAGCACATGTAGCCTACCTCGTGAGCGAGTACAAAAAGGTTGAAAAGGTGCCCCAGTCGAATGAAATGGTTACGAAAACTGTCTTATCTAACTCGTAGAGAGTAGACAAAGGTGGAAACACGTCTCAATAACACGAAATGGAACGCACGGCTAGCGAATTCATTGCGTAGTCCGAAGCGAAAGCTTACCTAGTGGATGTCGCCCGCAGACTGACCGTTCCTGGTGTGTGCTTGAGCGAAAAGTGGCAAGCGAGATGCCCAACACACGGAAGTGAGGAACTAAAGCAGCCATGAGCAGGACGAGGCAACTCCTCGGGTGAGCCCAGTCTCAGAGCAATATGTGCCGGCTCTGCAATTATGGAAGCCTCCTTGGATAGCGAGGGAATGCTCATGGTCTGCCCCTGCCTTCCCTTGAGGGTTGACCATGATGTCGTTGACTGTTCTATTTTGACCAGCTGAGATGTGGGCGACATCACAACAATAAGTCTAACGTGCCCCGAAATCCGAGGAAGGCTAACCTCATTAAAAAATGCCCGCCAAAGCCGGAAGTGCCGTCCTACAGGTGGCAAAATAAAAATTGGCACTACGCATTTACGTACGAGTAAAATGTCTCGTCCGAATGTATCTCGTGCTAGGAACAGCTCTGACTACCTAGTTTCCGAATACCGCTCTTGTTTGGAACAGCTCTGACTAGGTATTTTCCGAATGTCCGTCGTGCCTGGAACAGCTCTGATGGGCACAAAGACAAGCACATGTCCGAACCAAAAACTCGCTGAGTGGATACCGTCTGCAGACCGGTCTGGTTTGTGCGGGAATGGCCCGTGGTGAACGGTTTGCCCAATATATTGAAGTGAGGATTTAAAGCAGCCATGGGCAGGAGTGACGATTCCCTCGGTGAGCCCAGCACCAGGGCGCTATGTGTCGGCCCTGCAACTATGGAAGCCACCCTGGATGGCGGAAAATGCTATGGACTGTCCCTGCCTTCACTTGAGGGATGATCGAAGTCTCCGACTGTCCCAACTTGACTAGCTGGGATGTGGACGGCACCACAAAAGTGAGAGTCTCCCAGGAATGCTAACCTGGTCAAAACAGCATGCTAAAAGTCGGATGTGTTGGCCTGAAGGTTTCGACCCGAGGGTGCCTAACTAGACACACCGCAATCACATCTGAAAAAACACTCTGGATGAACGCAAAGAAGAAGAAGAAGAAACCTTGTGAATAGGCCACGCCTAAGGACCACCTTACACGCAGATAATGCGTGTTCTAACGTCTGTTCCTTCTTTCAGAAGGGATATACCGGGTCTGTGGATTAACCCTACCTGACCAGGTTGGCAGCTTACAGTAAGATATCATAAAGTGATTTAACGATGAAACTTAGACGCAGTGGTAGCGTGTATCATATGTGGTTCCACATCAGGAACCTCAGCATTGCCCCTGTCCTATGTCACCCAATGACTCTGATGCTATTGTTAGGCAACCTTTTGCACTCTCTTTTCATCCTCTCCATCACGAATCTCTTGAACCACCATATCTCTGCGTTTTCTTGTCGACGCTTTGGACCACTATATAGCTCTGTTAGACCGAGCTCCCTGTCTTGACGACCGAAACCCTGTCAATTAGAATGGAGTGTCGCATGAATTCCCTCAGTTTTAGTGATGCATAGGCAGATTCGACTGCGCTTTCCACTTTCCACTTCCTTCCTGTTCTAAGCGCGAGTTGTGAGCCGCTGACTGTTTTATCTAAGGACCCGCACAACGTCATCGTAGATCTGTCGTTTCTCACCGTTTGGCTAATATCAAAGTGTAGTATCTGCACTTGATCTTGCCAGGGCTACAAGCAGAGACACTATCTATATTAATGGATCGGCTCTGGCCCCTGGGGGGTCTGGGGGAGCCACTGAAAGAGAAGTCTTCGGGAATCTGGCTTGTCCGACTTCATGTACCTGTATGACGGACTTGAACGGGAGGGCGAGCCCGGCACGAAAACCCAAGTAAAGGACAATACATAAATACCAACAAATAAGAAACTACGGAGAATGAGACTAGGATAATGGAAGGACAAAATGTAAAGACTATATATTGAGTATATAGAAGAAAACACGATCTGAGGCTAAGGGCTTGTGAACGCTGTTTGTGAGCCCGTATACCCGGGTTCGAAACACAGGGGTGCTGGGTTTTTTCGAAAAAGGTATAGGGACCGGTCGTTCAGAAAGCAATGGCAAACTACTGAACGTAAAATTTGCCCAGCAAAAATGCTGGGGGTGACTGCTACGTCCTGTGAAGGACATGCAACTTAATTTTTTTTATTATTGTAGAACATATAATCGGGAACGAAGTGACCACTTCCAAAAAGGGAATGATGTGGTGACAATGAAGGAATTCGTACAGGTGGAGGGCAATAAAGAAATATATAAACTGGTTAAACAATTCATCACACGGACAGGAAAGGCATCTTAAAAAGTCGCTTAAAAGTCGACAAGGTCAACTTCATTGCACCGGGTGTTTATCCCATATGGCTCGGTCTCTTTCCGCAGCTCGGAAAGCGTCGCACAAAGCACGAACTCCGTAGCTCTAGTGACGACCCATAGGAGTCTCTGAAAAATTTCACTCCTGAACCGACGATTCCTCCATATCTTCGAGTGAAAAGTCACGCTGGATATCCGAATATGTTTCCGCAAGCTGCTCTGTCAACTCCTCTCTCTCAATATTGAGGCTGTTGAATCGTGGCTGTTTGAAAAAATTTCTAGAAAATTAGAATGGTTCCAGGAAGAGCTTCTCTCGTGCCTTCTGTGTTCTCTGCCTAGTTCTGCAAAACCGTTCTTCTCAACAAAGCGCACTGTGTCTAGTTTTGAGGTGTTCCAATACCTGGCGTATTCCCCGATTTTATGTCTGTGATGTGGCATGGATAAATATAAATTTGATTCACCATGGTACAGCTGTGGGAATGTAAACAATATAAAAACATGAACTATAGAGCAACTTTCATTCATTCATTCAGTAGCATGTCCTTTGCAGAACAACTTTACAAAACGCAATTACGCTGTAGTGCAGTGAATCATGGAACTATAATGAACACATTAGGAAAAGCTTGGAAGCAACGCAGATGTGGTTACTAAGATGAATGTTATGAATACTTTGGACCCCAGGGAAGGTTAATCCGGTCAACAAACGCCCGCAGAAGTCAGATGTTTCGGCTTAAAGGCGCAGTATCGCAGCTCGCTGTAAACAGGCACACCGCAATCACATCCGACAGAAGACTCCGGATGAACGCAGAAGAAGAAGAAGAAGAAGAAGAAGAAGAAGAAGAAGAAGAAGAAGAAGAAGAAGAAGAAGAAGAAGAAGAAGAAGAAGAAGAAGAAGAAGAAGAAGAAGAAGAAGAAGAAGAAGAAGTTCCATTTATACCAGGTGTATACTTGCGAATCTTTATGTTTATAGAATGTGTTTGTTATATAGAGGTCGTGTTGGCTGCAAAGCTCTAATAGTCTACTTCCGTAGCTGTATAAGATTTGTGTATTTGTGTTTGATAAACAAAAATATAAAGGATAACAATTGTGGCGCTGCCTCATTTGTTATACTTTATATTTTTGTTTATATGACGTCATGAGTAATATCGCTTGTGGGAGCATATATTTTCATAATTTCCAGACTAAGGGGGGATAACTAATTCGATCTTTTCCTGGTTAAGCTGCCGCTACTTCTTCCAGAGGGGTTTAATAATTCAAGTCTGCGGTAGCTTCCATTCAACGGAAGTTCATTTTCTCAACTTTAGCGCATGGGTAAGAATAGCTGTCCACAGGCAGTGTTAGTAATTGACCACCCAGGTTGAAATTCTAGCCAATAGACTTCTGCATTTTCACTAAAACTAGGGCCTTAGCAAAACATGAACTGTCGAAGACATGAACTTACACAACAAAATTTATGATGAGGGCGTGAACTTACACAAATCTTATGCTGAAGAAATGCATTTACAAAATATGAACTGTCAAAGACATGAACTTACCTACACACACAAATATTTTTTTTTAATGACAATATGGGGGACACTTCTGTATGACTTGCGGGATACATTTGTATTTTATAAGGGCTACTTATCTATGGGGTGAGGAGGCCGTGAAATCACAAGTAGACACCTTTGTGCGCGCAGTTGGGACAGTTTGTAAGAGTAAGTGGTAATTTGGGCGAGGCTGTCGACAAGTTGTAATAACAAGTGGAAATTTTGTGAGCCCATGTGGGGAAGTTGTTAGAGTCAGTGGGTAAGTTGATAGGGCGAGTCGATAATATGAGAGAGTCGGTGGACACGTTGTTGGGGAAAAGGGACAGTTGTTATGGTAAGTGTGTGAGTTGATAGGATAGGTCGACCGATTGTAATAGCAAGTGGAAAAATTGTTTGAGCCAGCGAGCAAGTTTGTAAGAACAAGTGGCCAAGTTGTGTTAACAAATGTTGGTACGTTTTTATAGGTTTGACCACGCTATTTCTTTTCTTGACCAATATTTTTCCTATTTGGGTAACAAGTTGTTCCTACTTTTCATGAGTTTGGTTGAGAAATTTCTGTATTTGGCCGACATTGTTCGCGTTTGGTTGACATATTTTCCTACTTTTTATAAGTTTGGATGAGATATTTCGTTACGTGTACCATATTTTCCCCTTTTGGTTAACACATTTGCCTACGTTTCATAAGTTTGGTTGCCATATTTATAAATTGGGTTGAGTTATTTCTGTATTTGGTCGACATTTTCACCTCGTTTTTTATAAATGTGGTTAAGATGTTTCTGTATTTGGTCTAACTTTACCCCATTTGGTTGACAAATTTTCCAACTTTTTATAAGTCTGGACGAGATATTTCTCTCTTTGGGTGATATTTTTTCACATTTGGCTTTCAAATTTTCCTACTTGGCCAATACTTTTCCTATCTGGCTAACAACTTTTCCTAGTTTGCATATGTGTGACCGAACTATTTCTGCATTTGTCCGACATTTTTCACATTTGGCTAACAGATTTTCCTACTTGAACAAGGTTTTTTTTCACTTTGGCTAACAAAGTTTCCTAGTTTTCATAAGTTTGAGCGATGTATTTCGTTACTTGGTCATTATTTTTCCTCTTTGAGTAACACATGTCCCTAGTTGGTCAATATATTTCCCGTTTGGTTATCAATTTTCCTATTTTTTATATGTTTGTTTGAGATATTTCTGTATTTGGCCTAACTTTTTCCCATTTGGCAAATAGTTCTCCTACTTTTTATAACTCTGGCCGAGATATTCCTCTCTTTGGGTGATATTTTTTTACATTTGGCTATCAAATTTTCCTACTTGGGCAATATTTTTACTATTTGGCTAACAAATTTTTCCTAATTTTAATAAGTGCGGACGACATTTTTTACATTTGGCTAACAGATTTTCCTACTTGACCTAGGTTTTTATTCTCGTTGGCTAACAAAGTTTCCTAGTTTTCATAAGTTTGGTTGAGATGTTACTATATTTGGTCTAACTTTTTCTCATTTGGTTGAGAATTTTCCTTCTTTTTATAAGTTTGGATGAGATATTTCTCTCTTTGTCTGATATTTTTTCACCTTTGGCTATCACATTTTCTTACTTGGTTAATACTTTTCCTATCTGGCTAACAACCTTTCCTTGTTTGCATACGTGTGGCCGAACTATTTCTGCATTTGGCCGACATTTTTCACATTTGGCTGACAGATTTTCCTACTTGACCAAGGTTTCTTCCATTTGGCTAACAAAGTTTCCTAGTTTTCATAAGTTTGAGCGATGTATTTCGTTACTTGGTCATTATTTTTCCTCTTTGAGTAACACATTTCCCTAGTTGGTCAATATATTTCCCGTTTGGTTATCAATTTTCCTATTTTTTATATGTTTGGTTGAGATATTTCTGTATTTGGCCTAACTTTTTCCCATTTGGCACATAGTTCTCCTACTTTTTATAAGTCTGGCCGAGATATTCCTCTCTTTGGGTGATATTTTTTTTCACATTTGGCTATCACATTTTCCTACTTGGTCAATACTTTTACTATCTGGCTAACAAACTTTTCCTATGTTTGCATAAGTGTGGCCGAACGTATTTCTGCATTTGGCCGACATTTTTCACATTTGGTTAACAGATTTTTCCTACTTGACCAAGGTTTCTTCCATTTGGCTAACAAAGTTTCCTAGTTTTCATAAGTTTGAACGATGTATTTCGTTACTTGGTCATTATTTTTCCTCTTTGAGTAACACATTTCCCTAGTTGGTCAATATATTTCCCGTTTGGTTATCAATTTTCCTATTTTTTATATGTTTGGTTGAAATATTTCTGTATTTGGCCTAACTTTTTCCCATTTGGCACATAGTTCTCCTACTTTTTATAAGTCTGGCCGAGATATTCCTCTCTTTGGGTGATATTTTTTTTTTTACATTTGGCTATCAAATTTTCCTACTTGGGCAATATTTTTACTATTTGACTAACACATTTTTCCTAATTTTAATAAGTGCGGACGAGGTATTTGTGTATTTGGCCGACATTTTTTACATTTGGCTAACAGATTTTCCTACTTGACCTAGGTTTTTTCGCTTTGGCTAACAAAGTTTCCTACTTTTCATAAGTTTGGTTGAGATGTTACTATACTTGGTCTAACTTTTTCTCATTTGGTTGAGAATTTTCCTTCTTTTTATAAGTTGGAACGAGATATTCCTCTCTTTGGATTATATTTTTTCACTTATGGCTCTCAAATTTCCCTACTTGGGCAATATTTTATCCTGTTCGACTAACAAATTTTCCTAGTTTGCATACGTGTGGACGAACTATTTCTGTATTTGGCCGACATTTTTCACTTTTGGGTAACAGATTTTCCTACTTGACCTAGGTTTTTCCCCTCCTTTGGTTAATAAAGTTTCCCTACTTTTCATTAGTTTGAGTTAGATATTTTTGTATTTGGTCTAACTTTTTCCCATTTGGTTGACATATTTTCCTACTTTTTATAAGTTGGGACGAGCTATTCCTCTCTTGCTATTTGTTTTACATTTGGGTATCACATTTTCCTACTTTCACATTTTGGTTAACAAAGTTTAGCTTTTCTTTAGGTACCTTGTTTAGTGTTTGTGTCAGCTTCTAGTGTTCGTGTCAGCGATTTTTCATTGGTTATTTCAGTTTTCATTGTGTGTGTGTGTGTGTGTGTGTGTGTGTGTGTGTGTGTGTGTGTGTGTGTGTGTGTGTGTGTGTTTGTGTGTTATTTTGTCGTGTCATTTTTATTATTTTTTTTAGTCACTGTTGTATCTGTCTTTGTATGTGTTATATTTTGACGCTTATGTCATTTTCCCCCCTTGTTTTTGTCCGTTTTCCTTGTTTGGGTCGGTGCCTTATTATCCTATATGTTTATTTGAGTGAGCATATTGTGAAGTTAGTGAGCGCCTATTTGTCGACCGTGATGGAATGGACAACCGATGACCTCATAAGTTTTGTATGTTACACTATACTCGACACCATTTGCCTTGTAGTTACCTTTTAAGTGTCGTATCGTTGTTTGCTCGTAATGGGCATGCACCCCGGATGCTGTCGCTTTGAGAAATGATCGATATCTCACAATGAGCCTTTTTCGCGGCACTGAAGACACTATCAATAAGATGATAGAGTGGTGGGTTATGGCGTCATCACCTCTTAGAACTACACAATACAGATATTTCAGTAACACCTTACATGGCATACAACACAAACTATCTTTATACTACATACGATATACAAATACTTAGTGAAACAACAAGCACCCTCGCTATTCTACTACTCCTACTATTACCACCACCACCACCATCACCACCACCACCACCACCACTACTACTACTACTACTACTACTACTACTACTACTACTACTACTACTACTACTACTACTACTACTACTACTACTACTACTACCAATATTATTACTATTTGTATCCATGGTGTTGGAGATCATAGTTTATGGAGTGTCATACTGACCAATGTCAGGCGATAAGTCTCTTGCTGATGTTGGTGACTATTACTACTGGTGCTATTGGTACTATGAGTACCACCATTACATGAAGGTAATGCCGTTAATTGGGGATTTCTGTAGTGTGAGTCAACCCCGGAATTGTTCAATGGTGTTGGAGATCGCAATGTGTGGGTGATACGTCCGTTGGTAAGACACGTGATGATGATGATAATTAGTACTATTGTTGGTATTGCTACTACTACTACTACTACTCATTACAAATACCACCTAACATGACCCTTGATGATGATGACTAATATTACTACGAAACAACTCTACTATTATTACTATACAACCACGCCAATTGTAGACAATAGCGATAAACGTATTAGAACCTACTCGCCCTGATCAGCGCCATCCTTCCCACAGCAGACAGTTTGATACTTCATGACTGAGACACCCCAACCTCTAGACCTAACAACTTGACCACCTCTTGATCATCACCATGTCACTACACCTACTCTCCTCTGCAATTTATGTGGTCACTCGACCACTTGACACCACTTGACCACCACTTGACCACTACTTGACCACATCTTGATCATCATCGTGTCACTACACTTACTCTCCCCATCAATTTAAGGGGTAACTTGACCACTTGACCACCCCTTGACCACTACTTGACCACTACTTGACCACCTTTTGATCATCACTGCATCACAAGACACACTCTCCTCTACAATTTTAGGGTTATTTGACCACTTGACCACCGCTTGACCACCACTTGACCACTACTTGACCACCTCTTGATCATCACCGTGTCACTACACGTACTCTCCCCAACAATTTAAGGGGTCATTTAACCACTTGACCACCCCTTGACCACCGCTTGACCACCTCTTGACCACTAATTTACCACCCTTTAATCATCACCATATCATTACAACTACTTTCCCCGACAATTTAAGTGGTCACTCGACCACTTGACCACTGCTTGACCACTGCTTGACCACTAATTTACCACCCTTTAATCATCACCATATCATTACAACTACTTTCCACTAAAATTTTCCTCACTTGACCACCACTTGACCACTGCTTGACCACTGCTTGACCACTAATTTACCACCCTTTAATCATCACCATATCATTACAACTACTTTCCACTAAAATTTTCCTCACTTGACCACTGCTTGACCATTGCTTGACCACTAATTTACCACCCTTTAATCATCACCATATCACTACACATACTTTCCCCGACAATTTAAGTGGTCACTCGACCACTTGACCACATCTTGACCACCACTTGACCACTGCTTGAGCACCACTTGACCACCTCTTGATCATCACCACGTCACTACACGTACCATCCCATACAATTTAAGGGGTCACTTGACCACCTCTTGACCGCTTGACCACCACTTGACCACCTCTTGACCACCACTTGAGCACGTCATCGCACACACTTAACTATAAGCGGTCACTTACTATGTTTTTTTTTTGTTTCTTCTTCTTTTTTTTTTTCTTCTTTTCTATACATGATTTATTAAAATTATTATGTACCTTACTTGAATCGATTGTTTTCTTTATTGATGTTTCATGTCGTATTTTTTATGTCGTACCTACAATTACTTGACCACCACCTCTGACCACCACACCCACTCTGATGAGTCACTTCGCAACGCCTACTTTTTGGGGAAAAAAGAGTTATCGCCCTTTGTGGTGGAATATCAATTTCCACCACCACCACAAACATTCGCGTGCTTTTGTACCTATACACTACTTATGTTTCTGTAATCATGAACTCTCCCGGGCAGACAAGCAGCTGCAGCCTGTGACACTGCCAGCTGAAGGGAATGACATACACACCTAATTAGTACCAGATGAGGAACTTCGGATTTTAATTTTGTATATACTCCATTGTTTACCTGTCATGACAGACGCATTGTCAGTGCCGAGAGCAACTAGTCTTTGCAACTCAAGCCCATTCTTGTTTAAACAATCTTTTAACGCATTGCATATTGCCTGTGCGTTGCAGTCACTCAGTTCAACTAAATCTAAGTAAGTAACCACAAACTGCTTTCTTGTCTCTGAATAGTACCTAATAGCTACTCCAAGTAGCTTAGTTTCAGAAATGTCATTGCTCTCATCAATCAATAAGCTGTATTTACTTTTGCCAATATCAGCTGTCAAGTCTGTTGTGAAATATGGTGCAAGTACATTTGAAATAACTGCTCTGCACTTAGTTCTCCTAAGCTTAAATTAAGCAACCTTTGCTGCCACCAAAGTATACCTTGCAGAGTTCACTTAAATGGTCAACAACGCGAAGCGAACAATGGCCAGCTATGAACAAAGACATGCATCCTTCTGTTTCTGTGACATCATCTTTCAGTTTGTCAAATGCAATTGTTGTTTGCCTTTATGTACTGAATGGTTGTTCGGCTTTCTGATGTTTCGTTGTATTCTTGTGCCTTTCAATATCATTTAACCTGGCTGCAATTGAACATTTGCAATAATTGCAAAAACACTTAGTATTATCCCCTTCTACTTTTAACTACCATTTTTGAAATCTCGTGTCACTGAGCCACTGTTCTCTGAAATGTTGACAATATTTCTTGCTCATGGCGAAACACAAATAAGCTTAAATGAAAGGATAATGTAGACACCACAAAATTATGAACTCGATTACAAGCTAATGTATTGACGTTTGGACTTGTCTGCAAGATGGCGTTCGCTTTCAGCTAAATCGTATTAAAGGGAGTTAAATTAGTTGAATATTGCGCGGTAACGTACTAAAGCTGTTTTACTCCCTCACTTCAGTTCAAATTCGGCTTTTTAGTGTTCCCAAAATGATTTTTAAAGTAATTTTTACCCACCCCAAAAAAGCACACACACAAATTTGTGAAGCACTAAATTTACGCGGCCGCGCTAAAAGCAAAATGTTCACACTAAATGGCTTGAAAAAGCACTAAATTTAGTGCGAAAAGCACTAAAATGGCAACACTGCTGGTGTTGATCTAATGTTATTGATGTGACAGTTTCAGTTAGAACTTCCGGGGCATGCGTAGAAGCAGAATCAGAAACTGCGAGATCAATGGTTACTAACGAATGACAACAGGGACGTTACATTGAATGTCGAAGAGCGTATTGTTCTGATTGGTCGGACACTTGCTAAGCAACTCAGGTCAGATGTTTCAGCTCTGGAGAAGGCATCACGTGAAGCTGGCCAGTTTGTCAGACACCCAGTCACCAAGTCAAAGGAGTTCACAGATCTAGTTTACCAACTCACCACAGCTCCTGTTTGCTAGCAAACTATATCTATTCATTTCTCCCCTTCCCTGCAATGATGAAAGACTCCAGAATATTCTCTCGCTGTCTTCTACTACATCTTTTGCCATTAATTTCACCAGTTGTTAATTACTTTTCAGGTGTTTGTTCTCATATGTGGCCAGTGTCTGTATGTTTATGTTTTTATTGTTTTTTTTTTTTTTTTGCGTCTTAGCATGTTTAATAACATGTCTATTATTTATTTTCGTTGTCCATGGTATTTTGGACATTTTTCTGCAACACCAAAGTGCCACCCATAAAAATATATGCCATATTCTGCAGAATACACATTTGGATGGTAGTTGGTGCCATAAGTACGTGTACAGTGATGAAAACCTCAGGTTGTTGTCGATGACACAATCGCATTAGCTGTGAGCTGGTGGCTCTTGACAGCCCATATCCTTCCTTTCAGAAGTGCAGGTGCTCCTCAAAACTTCGAGTTCTATGACAGAAGTGCAGGTCCTCCTCAATAGTAGCAGGGAAACCTCGAGTTTTCTGTGACAGAAGACTTGGAGCATTTGTGAGGGTATCTGTGTGCTCTGACAATCATCCATCGTGTACAGACCAGATCAATTGCCCTGCGTCATTGCATATGGGCGATTAGTTCTTGGTTTCTAAAAATCTACATAGCATTGGGGCAATCCTATAGACTGTAGATGTTGATGTTTCAGTCACACATGTTGTAAACAGCATACGACCCTGCTTGCTGGCACTAGATTTAAATCTAAACTAGGTCACCCAACAGATTAGCTCACCCGTTACATCGCATTCTCTAGTATCACAGCAACGATCTTCCCTTGCCTCTCAGAATCCCCAGCCCAAATCTAACAGAACCATCTTTGTGCAGTAATCCGTCATATCTATCAGTTATTAGACCTCCCAGGGACACGCCATGTAGTTTGTGTGCGATACATCCTAGCCTTAAACACGACTGCAGACAGGCTCAAGGTGCTGCTAACTAAACCAAAGTCTGCATGCGAAGTCTGCATGCATGCATGATCAGAGAAAGATCATGGATGGCTCAGGCGGAGGACACAGAGAAGTCTGCATGCATGAGAGAAAGATCATGGATGGCTCAGGCAGAGGACACAATCAGAGAAGTCTGCATGCATGATCAGAGAAAGCTCATGGATGGCTCAGTCAGAGGACACAATCAGAGAAGTCTGCATGCATGTTCAGAGAAAGCTCATGGATGGCTCAGGCGGGGGACACAGTCAGATAAGTGTGCATGCTTGAGAACATTGGGAGAGGAGTGAAGTGGATCAGAATGTCAGTGGGAAAGTCAGACATACCCAGGGTAGTATCACACTGAATCCGGAATGCAAGGATTGACCAACGGGCTGCACTGTATTGGGGGTGCAACAAATAATTCATGACAATTGGCGCCCAGGTGATGTAATCATCTGCATCCATGACTCTGTGCTAATAGATGACAGAAGTGCATTGGGTTTGTGGCGAAGGTCGGTGACGGGTTGTGGTATAGGAGAGCCTGGCATATGATACCACAACATCTATCTGAGAATGGAGATGGAGGCAATCATAGTAATGCTCCACTGGTGTGGCATAACGCTAGCCACCATTATTCATTTACCAAAACATGCCGCAAGAAGAGGAAACAACATTAAAAGAAATTGACTTCACAACCGCAAACGGAGACTAGGACTTAAAACTTAACATCGAAACTGGAACTGCATGGGTGACAGATGACGTGGATTCTTAGAAAGATTTCATCAGACGAAGCTCGGAAGACCATTGGACGAAACAGACACGTGACACGGCTTTCGCGCCAACGCCGGTATAGATTATGATAAGCAGCGCACTCTTGCGAAAACATGCCTGGCGAACAGACGTCAGAAATTGTGTGACCAAATTTTCAAATAGAGGAGGCAGAATGTCTGGATCCCAGGTAAGCTTGTGATTCCCGAGATTAGACTAAGAACCCGATGTATCAGGTATCAAGTAATGGTAACCCGTGTTTGTAATGTCAATTGAAATGTATTATTATTAATTAAAACCTCTGAAATGTAAAAAATGCTCGACTGTAGATTCTAACGACGCAGAGCCGTTCCCGGGCAAACTGACACTTTAATATTCGCTTCGATGAAACTGCAATCTCTGATATTCTTAAAGATAATTATTAACTTTAAGAAGTGCATTATACTACTACATTCTATTCTGAACAACTGTACGAAGTGATGATTCTAAAGCAATCTTGTGCATTTCACCAGAAAGATTGTTAGAGATGCCATCACTATCTACAGCTAAAATGACAGTTCGTGTACTAGAATAAGTGCCTTGTTCTAAAACAGACTTATCTATGTCTATTTTCAATTTAGAAAGTTGAGAGAGAAATCCAATCTTTTCTTTCTGCTTCATCTATTGAATGGATAGGGTTTGACGCAATAAATATTTATATTTTTGTCAAATTTTAATTAGATAAGGGCACACATGAACTGCATTACATGAGAAAGTTGTGCTTCGCGGAACACCATCACGCGCAGTGAACTTAACTCATTACTCAACATAACTTAAAACACAACACCACTCAACACCACTCATCACCACACAACCCAACACTCAACATCACAACAACAACAGATAATGGGAGAGAGTTATTAGACACAAGAAGAAAAAGAAGAAGTTAATTGGGAAAACACAGAGAATTATTTATACACATTATAAACACCATTGAGTGGAAGAAATGTTATAAATGTATGTCATTTAGTTACATGCATCTTGACACCTTCTCACTCTTGTCACTGTCTTACTGTACACGTTCACTGACCCCAGGTCAAATGAGAACTTACATACAGCAGGAACAAGTTGATACAAGGCGTACCCAGTGTGATAAACTCTGACCACCCCAAATTAACCCAACACTAGATTAGAGAAAAAAGGAGGGGAGGGGAACTAGTTCCTACTTCAGGAATTTAGATTTCTTCCGACCTACTTCTAGAATATTGTATTGGTAGGACTGTATATATTTATGTGAATGTTCATCAGTGATCTTGGTGGCTACATACCAACAACCACCCAACACATCAGCAAACTAACCACCTAAATCAGACCTGAAAGAGGGAAGCCGAGAGAAAGAGATGAACCACAAGTGAGATGGAGGATAACTTGGCCATGAGCAAAGTATGGGGAGGCCTTCAGAGGAGCTATAAGGGCAGACCTGAAGTGGATCCATCAGTCAATGGACCCTGGCTTACCTAATCTTCCAGTCACAAGGTTATATTTTTCCTTGGTACACACCACACCCAATTTCAGGGAACTGATATTTAATTGTTGAATCATTTTCACACTTAATATGTGCGACATCAAAATTTTTACTATGTTTTCACACTTGTTGACATCTCATGTATTGATGCTTGTTTATTGATGGTCTGTGTGACTGGTCCAATATGCAACTTTTCCCCTCTGCTGTGTGTCCACCGTGACGAGGTAGAGGGGCTTGTGCGTCCCAATGACCCCAAGAGCTATGCCGACGGTAGCACAGCTACTGGTAGGGCCACCCATGTCGGACAGGTCAAGGGAGAGGGACCAGACGAAGAGACACACAAACCTGCTGCCTTGTAGGTAGACTGGGGACAGTCAAAGGCTAGGGAAAGCACCCCGAATACATGCTTGTCAAAATCGGATGTACTGAGCCACAGGCTTGACAAAGCAGTGCAACGTAAAACCTGCTGCCTTGTAGGTAGACTGGGGACAGTCAAAGGCTAGGGAAAGCATCCCAAATAAATGCTTGTCGAAATCGGATGTACTGAGCCACAGGCTTGACAAAGCAGTGCAACGTAACTTAATTCATGATGTCACAAATCAAAATTAATCGATATGGTGCTAATCCCGTGAAGTCCCATCAGGCGGCGATAGTGCCGGGCCCCCTGCCTCGAGGGGGTCCACCCATGACTACTGGTGGTCACCTTCCCCTGTGCTGTGGAGTCAAGGCACAGAGGAGTAGGTTAAGAGCTATTGACCAAATACCCCGGACACTCAACATACTACAGTGGAATGCCGAAGGAGTTTACAAGAAGAAAGACTCCCTAACACAGCGTCTACATAAAGATAGAATAGATGTGGCATGCATTCAAGAGACACACCTCAACGCCAATCACAAATTCTCAGTCAGAGGATATCAGGCCACACGTTTCGACCGCGAAGGACACAAAGGAGGAGTTCTAATACTTACACGAAATACAATACCTTGCAGCGAAGTATCTGTGATCTCTGACAACCAAACGGAAATTATAGGTGTTGATATAATGATAAAGGACGTGAAAATAAGAATCTACAATCTGTATAGCCCAGCAGATAAGGACCTTACACTCTCAAACATGAACATAACTGACACAAACTGCATTATTGTCGGAGACTTTAATAGCCGTTCAGAAAGATGGGGATACCCAGATACTGACAAAAGAGGAGATGAATTGGAGGACTGGGAAATAGACTCAAATCTCCATCTACTCAACAAAGCGGATGACACACCGAGCTTCTACTCCAGAAGATGGCTTACCACTTCTACTCCAGACCTAGCTTTCTGCACAGGAGACATCCTCCACAAAATCGATCGCCATGTGCTGGACCAATTAGCAGGTAGTGACCACAGACCAATCAAGCTTGTAATGAATATGGAGTATGTTCCACAGGAGCAAAAGCCCTTGCCCCGCTGGAATTACAAACGAGCAGATTGGGACAGATTTGCCATACTAACAGACAAATATTGTGAAAACACAAATACACGATATGGCAACATAAAGCAAATGGTGGAAAGTCTAAACAGAGCGATAATACAGGCAGCCACTGAGTCCATTCCTAGAGGAGCGAGGAAAAATTACAAACCATACTGGACTGAAGAACTACAAAGTTTGGAGGACGAAGTTGAAGATGCCAGGAAGACAGCAGAGAGAGAACAGTCAATTGAAGCGAATATCTCTCTCAAAGCCATCTCAGCAAAATATAAAAGAACAGTAAATCAAACAACAAGAGATTGTTGGAGGGAAAAAACAGAAAACCTGAATTTTGACAGGGATGGAAACAAACTATGGAAACTAGTGAAAGCCATGAACAATGAAGGACCTAGAAACAAACAAATAACAATTAAACAAGGAAATGCCTTGCTTACAGGAAAAAAGGCTGCAAATGCACTAATGGAACACTATGCAAATGCAAATCACATTGATATTACAACCGAACAGAAGAAAGCAATCAAAGACAAACAGATACATCATAGAAATACAGAGACAGCAGCAGAATATATGATGGCAAATCTAACAATGGAAGAAATGGAACAGGCAATGAATACCCTAAAAAAGAAGAAATCACCAGGAAAGGATGGAATCACAAATGAAATGCTAATAGGACTAGGCACCAAGGCAAAGAAGAAACTACTAGCAGTCCTAAATAACAGCTGGAAGAGAGGAATAGTCCCACAGGCATGGAAGGAAGCTATACTAATACCAGTCCCAAAGAAAGGAAAAGACCTGGAAGAACCAAATGGCTATCGACCTATCAGTCTACTTAGCTGTGTAGGAAAATTAATGGAACGCATTATCAATGGCAGGCTAACATGGCATCTGGAAGAAAACAAACTCTTAACACCACACCAAGCAGGATTCAGAAAGTACAGATCCACTGAAGATCAAATAACCTATATAGCTCAGGAAATAGAGGATGCCTTCCAAGAGAAAAAGCACACACTAGCAGTCTGGATAGATTTAGAAAAAGCATTTGATAAAGTATGGAAGGAAGGACTGAAAGTAAAACTGCAAAACATGCATGTTTGTGGAAAAATGTATAAATGGATCAGCCACTACCTTGAGAACAGAACTGCCAGGACAAAAGTACAAGGACAAACAAGCAAAATGATGCTGCTGGAGCAAGGTGTCCCCCAAGGAGGAGTTCTTTCACCAACATTATTCCTAGCATATATAAATGACATCACAGAAAAGTTTCCAGCCAGAGTACACACATCCTCCTTTGCAGATGACCTAGCCATATGGACATCTGAAGAATATATTAGTACAGCTAACAGCAGAATACAGCAAGCCTTATTAGCGCTAGAGGACTGGTCAAAATCATGGCTAGTGAAGATAAGTGAGGAGAAAACAACATGCACAGTGTTCTCCCTCTCAAATAAAACTCAGCAACCTAAGCTGGTATTGAATGGAAAAATATTGCGCCATGAAGAAAATCCAAACTATCTAGGAGTCACCTTTGATCGTCGCCTGACATGGAAAACACAGGTTGAGAAAAATCGAACAAGAGCAAGGCAGAGAATGACAATCATGAAAAAGCTTGCTGGTACAACGTGGGGAGCAGATGAGAAAGTTCTCAAGAAGTTATATACTGGACGGGTGAGGCCAGTACTGGAATATGGCATTGCAGCTTGGGCAACAGCAGCTAAGTCAAACTTTAACAAAATAAGTAGAGTCCAAAACCAAGGAATGCGAATCATAACTGGAAGCCTGAAGACAACGCCTATTAATGAACTAGAAAAGATCACTTGTTTACAACCAATGCAGGATAGAAGAGATAGCAGAGCCCAGCAACAAGCAGAAAAATTTAGAAGATTGACAGACCACCCTATGTACAACAGATTTAATGGTTTTGGAAAGGGAAGACTGAAGCGTAGCAACTTTGTAGAAACTGCAAAACGAAGGATTAGGGCAGATCCTATACTTAACATATCAACAGTCAAGCCCATACACAATGCACACAAGTTCCCAGCTTGGAGACAGCAGCAACTGCCTGAGATGATAGAAAACATTCCTGGTATTGAGAAAAAGAACACTCAGCATGAAACCGAAAGAAGAGAAATAACCCTAAACTACATAAAAGAACATTACCCAAGCAGGAATTGGACCCATGCATATACAGATGGATCAGCCAAAAATTCAATAGAGAATGGAGGAGGAGGAATTCTCCTAAATTTAAAAAATGGAGTGAAAAAAACACATTCAATGGCAACTGGAAAATTTTCAAGTAACTTCAAAGCGGAGGTAGAGGCTCTGAAAACTGCAGCAGAAATGCTCCTGATGGAGGAAAATAAAGAGAAGCAAATAGCTATCTTCACAGATGCAAAGTCAGCTGTCTCAATACTGAAGAGCAATAACAGCACAGAACTAACTGACCTAAGAGCAGCACTCCATGGTCTATGCCAGAAATCCAAAAAAGTTGTAATACAGTGGATCCCATCACATTGCAGTATACCTGGAAACGAAGAGGCTGACAGACTGGCAAAAGAGGGCGGACGACTACCACAGCCTGACATAGACATAACCTATAATGAGGCAAAGAGGTTGATAAAAAGCACTTATAGAACCAAATGGGAATCAGAGCATCCAGGCCATCAGAAGGATGATGCATATTACAAACTCGACCGAAGAGAACAAGTAGCAATCTTCAGACTCCGCACAGGACATAACAGGCTGAAATACCACTTGTTCAATAAACTAAAGATAGGAGATACCGATGAATGTAATTGTAGAACTGGAAAAATGACAGCAAAACATTTGCTGCAGGATTGCCCAACGTATGCAGAACAGAGAAAGATATTTTGGCCCACACCTGCTTCATTTGAGGACAAGCTCTATGGAGATATCAACAAGCTAAAGTTGACCGCAGCTTACTTAAACTACATACAGGTTGACATTTAAAGGTGCATGAAGATCCAGAGGCATGAAATGGAATATTGCTTGGATAGCAAATCCATTATGTGGAAAGTCCAAATAGAAAGCTCGCTGTGTGGGCTTCATAAAAGGTGGAAAAGTGTCCTAGTGGCACCAAATGGAATATTGCTTGGATAGCAAATCCATTACGTGGAAAGTCCGAATCAAAAGCCCATTGTGTGGGCTTCATAAAAGGTGGAAAAGTGTCCTAGTGGCATGAAATGGAATATTGCTTGGATAGCAAATCCATTACGTGGAAAGTCCGAATCAAAAGCCCACTGTGTGAGCTTCATAAAAAGGTGGAAAAGTGTCCTAGTGGCACGAAATGGAATATTGCTTGGATAGCAAATCCATTACATGGAAAGTCCGAATCGAAAGCTCACTGTGTGGATGTCATCTGCAGACTGCATACTTCTGGTTTCCGGAAGAACAGCCTATGGTGAACGGAAGGCCCAATATACGGAAGTGAGGCTAAGCAGCCATGTGCAGGACGTGACGATTCCTTGGGTGAGCCCAGTATCAGAGCGCTATGTATCGGCTCTGCAAGTATGGAAGCCTCCTTGGATGGCGGGGAATGCCCATGGTCTGCCCCTGCCTTCCCTTGAGGGCTGACCAGGATCTCTGGCTGTTCTATATGGGCCAGCTAGGATGGGGGATAACACCACAACAGTGAGAGTCAAACGTCCTAAGAAACCCCCGGGAAGGTTAACCCGGTCAACAAATGCCCGCAGAAGTCGGATGTGTTGGCCTAACGGCGCAAGAACGCAGCTCTGCTGTAAACAGGCACAACGCAATCACATCCGGAAAAAAAAACTCCGGATGAACGAAGAAGAAGAAGAATATGCAACTTTTCTATTATTTTGTGTAAATCACAATAGAAATGTATGTACTGACCAGAAGGCTCAGGCCCAGTCAATAAATGATTAACATGAATTGACCTTCTGTTAATTTATCAGTTCAAACCTATCTGTGAGTCAGCATCTTCTTTGTACATCATGTTGTCAGAATCTAATGTGATTGATTATGTGTTTGATTGTTTAAAAATAACTCCACTCATAATGACTTACTAAAATGGGGGAGAGAAGACTCTAGATCTATCAACTGCTCAATATCCATGATTTCTTCATCTAAATCAGGCTGAGAAAATTCTCCAGACTTTCCTCAGATTTGATAAACTAAAAGGGGGCTCCAGAGCTAAAGAATCCTTGGAGAAGGGGCAGATTCCCAGTTAGTAATTACCATTCTCACCAGGGCCATAATCTATATCTCCTAGACATACTTAATAGAACGAGGCCTGCAAATAACTCAAGGTTCATATTCTGGGGTTATTGAAGATAGAAGAGGATGGGGCTCTACTTCTTTTGTTAGAGATGGGGCATGCACTACAGTGATCTCCCACTCCCTTCAAAAATATATGACAACTGGTTGGGGAAAAACAAATAAACAGCACACGCATGTCGTGATTGACATTGAGGTGAGTGACCCCAGTAGCGAGACTACGAGAAAAACAACCAGCCATGAAAAATAATGGTGCGGGTGTGAGCAGACCCCTAGGGGGGATGGGGTGAAGGACAGTTTAGTTTTGTGTGAAGTCAGGGGACTTCTAGACAGTTGATGTTTTGGCGCCGAGCGGATCGGTGGGCTAATAAGTGGGAGCTTAGACTGACTGCGGGTCAGATCGGGGGTTGTGTTGTTCTCCCAGTTGTGAATGCAGGCCTAAAACCCAGTGGGGGTTGGATAGCTAATGGAGGCCTGAACCCAGAGTGGGTTGGATAGTTAGTGGAGGCTAGACCCAGTGTGTGTGTTGTATTGTGTGAGGTCCAGCTGTGGATAGGAGCTGGATAACTGTCTTAGAAATTTGAGATTAAGCAGGCCGTGAGAAGACAGTGATGTGTGCGTGTTAAGTTGTGAGGAGGATATGGATATTCTATGGATTATATTGTTTCTGGATATAGAGTTATGTTCCGTTTGTCCGTGTTCTTTCTGTATTAAAGGATTATGTGCGCCAAAGCAATCTTGTTCACTAACTGATGGATGTGTACTGCGGGTGTGAGACAGTTAGATAGCTCAATTGACACTCCATAGTGACATACCAGGAGAATCGTTACCTAGACAACGACCACATCACGCACTTATCATCAAGAACATCGTGATAGTATGCTGAGAAAAATGAAGACAGGCACGCTACTAGCAGAGTTGTAGTCTTCAATTCAATCAAAAATATGGAGCATCAATGGATTATTCCACCAGAACATGCTAGTGTATTGGGTAACGAGCAGGCAGACAGATTGGCTGGGTCTGCACCACTGGGTGGTGTATTGGTGCATGATAAGGCAGACGTGGTCGGGGTCCTTTGCATTCGTGCGAATTGCGAAGACATCACGGCCTGGAGAGAATGGTGCTGCAGGGAGTGACCAGAAGATCTGGCCAACGCTCAGAACTCCGAGGAAAGGCCATACAGACTTATAATCAGACTGCTACTGGTACCTTTAGTATTGGGACTCCTCGCTAGATGTTGAAGTTGAGGACGGAGTACGTATGGGAATGTCCCGAGTGTTACTGATGACGGTTCCTGACTGAACTCAACTAGGCACTTTTTTCGGCAAGCCTGTCCTCACCATCATTTGCCAAGTTAGACGACGCATACGACCTTATTCGTCATACATTAGTTTGTTGCATGTCACATACATGACGTTGCACTCAACCCCAGTATTTTTTTTTTAACTTTGTGATTTTCTAGGCATTTTACGTTCTGTAATACGCCATTATTTTCTGAACCACCGATAGCTATACCATTGAAAGCAGCACAAAGCGTCCAAATCGCTCGCAGCTGATTTCGATATGTCGGTTATCGTATGTACTCTTGATGAATTCGATTGTTGATTGCCCTCCGTGCCACTGTACCAACGCCTGTCTGTCGATCTGGGTGTTTCCGGTTGTCACCTCTTGTCCAGGCCCTCTTGTCTCCTCCCGTTACCACGATATAACGAGCATTTTTGTCCTGATGTGAATGTGAACGTGTCCATTGCAGTACTTGGATCTCGTCTTCTTCTTCTCTTCTTCTCTTTCTCGTCTCCTCCTCCTCTTCTTCTTCTCCGCCTCCTCGAGTGGGCTACATCGGTAGGCGGTTATGTTGGTTAATATGTAGAAAGATGCTAAGCGACAGTTGGCTAGATAGCCTGAATGACAGACAAACAGCGATAGACGGGTAGATCGGTATGTAAACAGGCGGACATACGGGCAGATAGCTAGACAAACAGACACGCACGGGTAGATAGCCAGGTAGTAGACACTGTGAGAGATACATAGGTAGATAGGTAAATAGACAGACATACGGGTAAATAGCTAGGTAGAAGACAGGCAAACAGGCAGGAGGACTTCGACTGAATAAAATCAATATATCTAGAAAATTCAGTCAACTGACTCGACGAACGGATGGGAATGGCGGGCGAATACATGTTTAGTTAGTTTAGTCGACGGATCAACATCACGGCACACGGGTGTAACCCATAAGTACTCCATTCTACTCCTAACTCGAGCCTAAGTCCGGAGAATCTCAGCTCAGTGCACGAACTCCGTAGCACCGGCGAGGATCCTGAAATACTTTGGGTAGAACTTTAACTCGAAATTTTGCCCGGGCAGAGCCGTTAGGCTACTCTTTTTCGATTTCCAACTGCCAAGGGATATTTTACGTGCGCAACAATACACACGGGCGTCCGATCTCACTACCCAGAGATCAGAAGAAATTTTGTTACTAGAAGCCCTCGTGAAAAATTCGCGGCCCTCGCCGGGGCTTGAACCCGGGACCTCCAGCACTCGAGGCGGACACCATACCTTGAGACCACTCACATGAATGGAGAAATGGCTGTCTGGGTGAGATGATAGAGCGAGGTAGTTTAACATCAAAGGCATTTAAAGCTGTAGGCATCTTAGGAATAGGATTAAACTTTCAAAGGCAGAGGTACAAGTGAAAATCAGCTAGAAGGAGCTTGTACAGTCAGACTAGTACGTGATTACACCAGATTGTACCAGGATTAGTGGTCTCCCATGCAAGGCATCACTTTACTTTAGCTAGCTTTGGTTGCATCTCTGCTGGAGCCCAGCTTTGCTTATTCTTCTTCTTCTTCTTCTGCGATCATCCGGATTTTTTTTTCGGATGTGACTTGCGTTGTGCCTGTTTACAGCGGAGCTGCGTTCTTGCGCCGTCAGGCCGACACATCCGACTTCTGCGGGCATTTGTTGACCGGGTTAACCTTCCCGGGGGCTTATTACTCTATTCAGTCATTAGAGCTTGGATTTTCGTAGCCGCGGCTTTTGATTACTTCAAAAACTATGTCAAGGGACAGCACCGACGTACCTAATGGCGAAAATGGGTGGTCAGGGCTTCCCTGAGAAAGGCAAGCGACGACGAACAAGGCACATAATCACCAACTTTAGTATGTGTGAAGTACTTATTGTACGGGTATTAGGGCAGTATCGGTAATGGGATTATCCTCACCGTTAGAAGCTGGGGTGGCGGGGTAGGGAAAAGTAAGTCACCTCCTTGAATGAACTCTTATAATCGTATGAGTGCTGCGCTGAAAATCCTTGGATATGAACTGTTGTCAGTCGTCTGTACTAGTGCAGCAACCTAGCAATGTTATCCAAGGGTTCTGTTTTGACAAGCGCAGATAATTATGTGACCTCCAGGGGTGAATGTCAAGATAATCCAATGATCTCCATGGGAGACAATACCATGGATTGGATGGGTGAAAGTCTACCTACTGACATAGATAGGACCTCTGCCTGGACCAGAAAGTCGACAAGTCCAGATTATCCAAGTCAATTTCTGATTTTTTGAAAGTCAGGAAGAAAGGAAGATTTCATGTTAAATCTGATCTTGCACAGCCACAAACAACTTGTGAGGGTGGCTATTTCAATGACATAAACAAATCAACATCCTGCCTCAGTCACTCCTTGCTGGGCCGTGCTGGCAAACGAGCTAGCAGCTTTATCTCACGGAGAAGATCTGGGATTGACAGCGCTGTTGTTAGGCATTCCTCCATAACGATAGACACGGATACTAGTGGAGTTAAAGACCAGACAAACAAGAAAAGAGTTCTTGTGTTCTTGTGTTTGTCGCTTTCTGCCTCGGATACCTGGATTTCTGTTGTGTATGGGTGTATGTGTATATAAAGGCAATCATCACGTGATTCATTCCTTTGGCTGCTTAGGAATTGTGTCAAATCCACCATCCCAAACAATCTGGTTCCGATGACAGTATAGAGACAATAGAAAGATAGACCCGCCTGACAATTATTCCTTTCTCATCAAAGGAAGAATGGAGTCACACAACACTGATGAAATACCCACGCGTTACATAAGTGGATGTCTCCCCGCCGCTATGCTGGCCCAGGTTAAATCCCTAGTAGGTGTGAAGATATCTTTCCCTCTTCAGACTAAGCCAGGTTAAATAACAACAGGCGTATGTGGCGATAATCACTTCACAGCTTATAGCCTCCTACATATTTGGGTTTCACCTTAACGAGAAACGCATGTGGTTCTCGCCGGAATCAAATTAAAGCGCTGTTCAAACGGAATTCTTCTGTCAGAACAATAATTCCCTCATGTACCCCATTATTGAGATAGGGCGTCGAATGTATTAATAATTCACTTCAACCAGACTGTTCCACCGAGCTGGCTCGCACAATACATTCCGTCTTGTCTGCTGAACACTGGCCTCCGCTTAATCTAGGTCAAAACACAGGCTCACTACACTAGAGCCAGCGCATGGTCAATACTTAACGTACAGTTGGTGTCCCCTGACCCGAGGTCATCTTGTACATCTCGGTCAGAACACAGGCTACAGCGCAATCGCCCGGCTTGGTCAAGAATTAACCCACAACTGAAACACAAACTTTAGTTAAGCGACGCCAAGTATAAAAGTGTGTTACCATTAAAACCTAGGAACAACTATACAACAGACAGCGACCTGGTAGGTTCATCAAGCTTTGGGCTGTAGGTCCACTCTCTGGATCCCAAAAGGTACAACATGATACAGCTGGTCAAAGACACGGCCTCTCGTCTCAAGGACAACAATGTCACCACTGTAGATCAATCCCTGATTCCATAAGAGTTGCTTAGATTACAGCTGGTGGACACGGCCGTAAAAGGATACCTTCAACAGAAACAACTTCCGATGTAGAACATTCTCGGGCTCCATGTGATGCCAATTATACAGGTGGCTATAGAAGCGGCCTCCCTTCTTGATGACTTGCTCCCGAATGGAGTCTTCGTGTCAGGTCCCGGAAGGACACACTCACGGAACCTGCCGAAGATCTCCGAGCATTACCTCACGAAAGTGAAGGCAACTCAGCATTACCCGAGTTTTATCTGAATGTGCTATTTACAACAGAAAAGATCTAAGCACACTCAAAGAGTTGAGTCATGATTCTCAGGGCCCGTGAAGTTCATGACAATCCCGATACATAACATCTCAAGGGCCCAGAAGACGGTCCTAACTCTTTTTTACTCGGAAATCCCACATAAATTTTCCACCTCTGAGAAGGCAAGGACCAGCACATTATCAACAAAACGAACAACGTGGAAAACAATTTGAACAACAGCCCACACAACAAGAAAAACAACAAACTGATACGACAACAGACAACCAAGAAAACTACATTCTGGAAACGCAAACAGAAGAACCCTTTACAACTGTTTTCCACTCCAAAACCAGAAAAAGACAACTACGAGGATTAAGTCCAAACTCAACAAGCAGTACTAAGGAAGAGGAAGAAGAAAACTCACCAACCAAATCACCGCAAAAAAAGAAGGAAAGACAAACCGAAAATACTGACGAAACCATCAGCAACGACACCTTTGATGATAAAACTAAATCAGAATTGACATCTAAGAACATTAATGACACTGACACTGACACCGAAGAAGATGGCCTACTGTTTTAACATCTACAATCAGATCATGTCTGCACCAAGACAACAAAAAATAATAACTATCTCAACTAGACAACCTCGTTCGTCTCTGATTTCTTATTACTGTTAGTCAACAATATCATTTGCTTGTTTTGATTAATTTATGATGACTAATGATATCTTCTTCTTCTTCTGCATTCATCCGGAGTTTCTTTTTTTCGGACGTGACTGCGTTGTGCCTGTTTACAGCAGAGTTGCGTTCTTGCGCCATTAGGCCGAAACATTCGACTTCTGCAGACAATTGTTGACCGGGTTAACCTTCCCGGGGCTAATGATATTATTATTATTAGTCTGAACATTTCAGGTTTACGCACAAAACGAAAACACATCGTCACACTCATACACAAATACAAACCCGACTTCATTCTCCTACAAGAAACAAACATATGGAAATCCCCCCTCACCCGCCTTAAAATGTGGACTTGCCACCGAGACGGGGGACAGAGTGGGTATTGTTTTGTCCCTCTGAGACCCACTTGCGTTTCGCGACAGGAATATATACAACATTAAAATCCGAAGTTCCTCATCTGGTACTAGTTAGGTGTGTATGCATTCCCATCAGCTGGCAGTGCCACATTTTTGTAAAACAATTGGCACTCAATGGGTGATGTGGTCAATAGCGCACACTTCGCCTTTACTTTCCAGAACATTTCATGGTGCTTAATTTCGGCTGAGTCAACCCAAGAACAATAGTGGGGACTCAATTACATGATCTACGGGCTAATCATCAGCTATCGTGCGTGCTCTCGACGGCCTGTGCACTTGGTTAGCGTATTTAAGGGGAAACAAATACAAAGACTACAATGGCTGGGGCATATAGAAAGAATGGAAGATAATAGGGAAACAAAACTCGCTTACACTCAGGAAATAAATGACCGTAGACCCCGAGGTAGACCAAGAAGACGGTGGAGAGATAATACATGTACAGACCTACAAGCACTTGGAATCAACGACTGGCAAGAGAAGGTCCACCAGAGAGACGAATGGAGACGGATTGTATTTGCAGCAAAGAACCTCAATGGCTCGGAAAGCTGAAGAAGAAGAAGAAGAAGTACCTCTTTTTCACAGTAAGATTATATTCATTTTATTGTTTACAGGGACATAACTCGCCAACGTTTTTCTAAAGAAGCAATTAGTTGCATTAATTGTTAAATATTTAATATAATGACACCATTTATTCACAGTTAATACAATAATTTGACATCCTAAAGTTGCAAATACTTTTACTGCTAAAAATAAATAAAATGTACTTATTCATGCAATATATACAATGTTTCAACACTGCAAGCTCCGTGCACGATGTTAACGACTGTCTCTCCAATGGACGCTCTGTTTTCTGGATTCTCTTCACAACGTATAGATTTAACCTTATTTTACTTTGATACTTTGATACTTCGACCATTTTCTCGAAGGAAGACCACTACACAACAAAGGTACGTTGGTAATTACATTTACTGGCCCTGGCGCTGCGGCCAAGGCCACGCCTTCGTTAATCTACAGCACGCTGCTGGGCCCATGTGGAGTACCACATGGCGGTATTACTGACGTATACCGGTACGAAGTACCTACTCGGTGGTATGTCAACCTGACACAGGCGGCCCATGTGGCAGTGTACAAAGGCCTTCATGGCAAAACAGTTAAGCTGCCGGCGGAGGGACTGGAGCTATCAATAGAGCACCTGGAACGAGAAAGGGACCGAGTTACGATTCATTGGCTCCCCAACACTATTTCTCCACAGGGAGTAAAGTTCATAGTCGAAAAGACAATTGGAGACGAAAACGCGGAAGTCTTCAGAATCCAGTACGGTGGCGGCAAGTGGGGCGTGCTGTGCACCCCCACAAAACCGGTGCCGCACTACGCAAAGATCACGGCGCCAGGGAAAATAACAGGCGACCACCGCATACTTTTCACTATACCAGGTCGCCGGACCCAATGTCCATTTTGCAGCCAAGACGACCATTGGTCAAACAAATGCCCGACAAGGCGGCAGAAGAAAGACAATAACAAGAAAACGTCCGAGCCAACACAAGAGGATTTCCCGGCAATCACCGGTAAGGCCGACACAAAGAAAAACAACGCTGCCCAAGATGACGTCGAGGTAACTGGCAGAACGGTGACCACGGAGACAGCCGCAGAAACCCAAACAAAAACAATTTCACAAGAAACCAACGACGACGGTTTCAAAACCGTCCACTACGGCAGAAAAAGACAGTGGACAGAGAGAAGAAATTCCTCAGGCAACAACGACATGAGAGAAGAGGAAGAAAGACTTTCCCCTTCTCCTTCTAAACCATGCAAGAAACCTGCTACAAAGCAGGATGAAAACAGCGACAACGAAGGACCACTTTTTATAAACACTGACGAAGACACCGACGAAGAACACGAGGACAACGAAAACTACAAACATACCATCAAACCCGAAGACACAACCCAGAATTAAATTACTACAGGAAAGATAAAGGTAATCACTCGTTTTAACCACCATGTTGTTTTAATTTATTTTAAAAATGGCAGACAACTTATGTTTAATTAGTTTGAATATTCGTGGAATGACAATGAAATTACAACATATAGTCACACTCATACACAAACACAAACCAGATTTTATTTTACTACAAGAAACAAACATTAAAACAGACTTTCAAGCAGCAGAACTTGTAACACGTCTAGGATTAAGAAATTCGTGTTTCAGTTTGGCCAAACATAACGTAGGGTCAGGGACAGCCATTCTTCAAATTTCCGACACGTGGACTATTTTTAGAACACACACAGACCCACATGGTAGAATTTCCGCAGTTCAAGTTAAAAACGACACACACTCCTTTGTCATAGTCAACATACACGCACCACCTAACTACAATTATCAACCTCTTTTTTATGAACATTTAGACGACTTACTAACACAGACATACAGAGGACAAAATATTGTTCTTGCCGGTGATTACAATTGTGTTCTTGAAGATTTAGACTTGGTGGGTGGGGAGGTGAAAAAACAGCTGAGGAGAGCCGGCAGGGACAGCTTACATCAACTTGACACACTACGAAATATCATCGACACACACAACCTCACAGACGCATTCAGGCATACACACCCCGACAGTAGAGAAACGACATACACAAACAAAACACACAACAGATCATCTAGATTAGACCGGATTTATACGCCCGCAACACATCACATCATACAAACCAAACACCTACGGGAAACTTTACACAGACCACAAAGCAATACTAGCACACATCAGCACAAACAGCACAAACACGCAGCCAAACAAAAGGTCACCTCACTGGAAGTACAATAATTCACTATTGGAACACTCAGAATATGTAAAATATATGACACAGCTCATACACACGTACACAGACAATATACCGACTGAGAACATCACACAATACTGGGACTTATTGAAAAACACCATACGAAGCAGAACACAACATCTAGCAACCATGATCCACAAAGACAGACTAAGACAGGAGCGCATCATACAGACAGCCATACGACTAACAAAACAAACAGACAGAGACGCACATCACTTACACACATTAGAAGCACAACTAGAAGAACACCAACAACACAGATATCTGGGTGCTCTTCTCAGAACAAAACTCAACACAATTACACAAGAGTCAGCTACGAGGCAATATTTAGCAATAGAACAGAACGTACAACGTAACAGACAAATAAGCAAAATATCAGACATGCAAGGAAACATGCAGACAGAAACACCACACATAGAGACTGCTTTCCAACAACACTACACACAACTATTCACAGCAGAGACAGTCGACACACAGATACAAGACAACTTCTTACAGTACTCAAAGAAATTATCTGACACAGACAAAGACACACTGGACACAGAACTGACACTGACAGACATAGCACAGGCACTAAGCACACTAAACAAAGACAAAACTCCAGGACCAGACGGTTTGACAGTAGAATTCTACCAACACTTCTTTCCTATTCTAGGCAATCTTCTCCTCAAAGTCTATCAGGAAGCCTTTGACAAAAAAATCTTCCGGACAGCTGCAACATGTCTTACATTACACTCATATGCAAGGATAAAACTGACAAAACACAACTGAAGAACTACAGACCAATTTCCTTACTCAACACAGACTACAAGATACTCGCCAAATCACTCACCAACAAACTTAAACCTTTCATGCCAACACTAATACACCCAGACCAACAGTGCAGTGTCTGTAACAAGCTACGTGGAGGGTCCCAAATAGCCCTATCACAATATTTCAAAATTATTCTCTTTATAGCCCTGGCTGGGATAGGTCTTTACCTGCCAACCCTCCTCCGTTTTCCCCGGACTCACTGTCACTCTTTCTTTCGACCTAAGGACCTATTTCCTGTCGTGTTCCTCTGGCTGATCCATATATATAACACAGTGCTCGTTGGAATAAGCTAAAACTTGATTTATTAAATCAATACAGGACAGCACAGAAAAACACCAAGGCAGGTAACACAGAAAGTTCTAAACAGACACAACACAGATAAAGTTCAGGCACATGGCCTCAAGTAGCCATAGTCACAGACCCAGCTTCATATACTGTCCGATCTGTCCACATACATCTCACCCCGTGTGCCGGAATCTCCTTCCTTCCCGGTACTTGGGTGTAAGTTCAACAGACTTCTGTAGAATCAAATCCACTGGTTGTTGAGGAATTGTTCATGGACTTAACATAGA
Organism: Cepaea nemoralis; assembly: GCA_014155875.1. NCBI lineage: Eukaryota > Metazoa > Mollusca > Gastropoda > Stylommatophora > Helicidae > Cepaea > Cepaea nemoralis. Next base: position 62,592 of record JACEFZ010000288.1, on the reverse strand, counting down.
TAGGCGTCTTTCAATGTCCGGTACAAAATGGGTATGCCTGATAATCATGCGTAGACTCAACTTAGAATTTGACTGCTCTCGGGCCTATGTCAATGAAAGGACCCGAGATGCACCATTACTGCAAATTGTCATTGTTTCATAGTATGCAGGATAATCATGCGTAGACTCAACCCAGAATTTAACTGTTCTCGGGCCTATGTCATTTCCTCAAGATATGCCCTTGCCTCTCTCTCAGAGTTAGGCACACCATGTGTGATATGGCTAATACATTGACCTGGCTTCATCAGACGTATTTGGCTCTAGCACAGAAGCTGTGTGGATACTGTCCGATTTGGTCACGTCCAACAAAAGAGGACCCTGGAGATGACAAACAATATTGAGCGACTGGGCGGACTCATGCATCACACAATCCTGAAGACCAATAGGGTCTCAGTTAATATATTTGACATATAGGATCTTGACCCAATGCAGTATATACCATACCCGAATGAATGGGCCTGACCTGTCAGGTAGCCCCTGGATTGGCTACGTCCGGGCTTGAGTCGACCTCCAGCTGGTTGATGTCAGGTTGTCCACCCCAGGAACGTTTTGTCTACAAGACACACTTTCCACACTCATACCAAGCCATTATTATTATTGGGCACATTCATTTCCATGCTTTCCTCTCACTTGCAAACCATGCCTTTCTCGCAACCAAGATCTTGTGGTGTGGTGCGCCTAGTAATCTGTGTGTTTCTTCCCGTTAAGTGGGGTTATATGGCACACCGTGTAGTTCCCCATTCAAAGAAGATACTACCCCTCCCGGCCGCCGCTCTCGACTGAGCTGTCGCCCCAATGTACCGGCATTGCCCTGCACAAGCCATAGTGTAGATAAGTTCAGGTTCTCTCAGTGAGATAGAGGAGTCCATTATCCTCCCGACATCATCCTATCGAGTGACAGACGAAAGAGATAGTCCTGTGGCTAGCATCCCCTGGCTCAAGAAGATAGATTATAGATTGGTGGACCCCATCCCCGTAGCTATCTAATGTGCCTATATTTAAAAGAGAAATGCTACTAAGTAACGGTAAGCCGTAGGAATCAAGATATCACTCGTCTATCAGCTGCCAAGAACAAGCGATATCATTTGGTAACTACTTATTCTTCAGATGTGTTCCCTTGCCATGCCAAGATCAAGACGCGTAGCCAGATCGGCTAACGGTCACCCCCTCCCAACATGGCAAGACTGCTGTTTTGCCATATCCTCTCAGTCGTTAAGACAATAGATATTTATAGGCCAAGCTTTGCCTGGACCAACGAAAACCCAAGTTTACCTTTCCACTACTTCAGTAGTATGTTGCATCTCTGTCGTAATCTTTAAATCACTTGACATGCTGCAACTATCAAACGGTAGGTGTTGGCACGGCCATCAATTGACCAGCAGCTGCACCAGTGCACATTTGACGCAAGGCGCTCCATCGGGTCTACCCGAAAGGAAAGACAAATATATACTCGCTCCATGTAAAGATTGTGGTATGAAGATAACCCAAAGAACCATCTTTCATGGAGATTTGAGCAAACCAGAGAACTGAGAGTTTCCGAAAGCCGTTTCCCCCTGTTTACCAAAAATAAAAGAATGCATAAGGACATGGGCCACTGGCGTTTCGCTACAGTGTCAAAGACAGAAATATACACAACCACACACACCTCATTAGAGACATTATTAACTATACACATGGAAAAGACTGTCCATCCTCCATCTTATCCTTGGATCAAGAGAAGGCCTTCGACAGAATTTCCCACACTTACCTACATAGGACACTAGAACACTGTAACATAGGAGAGTACTACAGGCAGTGGATACAGATCTTGTACAAAAATCCTGAGAGCAGAGTGTTGGTGAACCATTCACTGACAGCTAGCTTCAGGCTCACGAGATCTGTAAGACAAGGATGTCCCTTATCACCACTCCTGTATGTGCTCACTCTAGAACCTTTATTAGAGAAGATAAGGCAAGACACTAGTATTAAAGGAACCTTCCTGCATGGGATAGGAGAGCAGAAGCTCATCGTCTATGCAGATGACACTGCCTTCTTTCCCACCAGCAACACATCAATAAGGAATATACTCCACACCTTTACCCATTTTGGAAAAGGCAGTGGAGCCAAAATTAATGTACAGAAATCACAGATAATGGGCCTGGGAAAGTGGAAACAAAAGGCTGATTTCCCTCCAGATCTGAAACACATAGACACCATGAAGCTGTATGGGATCACATTTCCATGCGATCCCACAGAAACACACAGACAGACATGGCACGCACTGACCGAACAGATCACAGACATGTTACACAGGTATAGGTACACGACATCCACAATATTTGGTAGAAGCACAATAGTCAACACATACATATTACCCAAAATAATATATTTAGCGACAGTACTGGACCCTCCTAAACAGACCGTCACAAACATAAACAAACAAATCAGACGCTTCATCTTCACCAACACGATACACAGCATTAAACACAAAACTCTCATACAAGACAGGAAACAAGGCGGCATTGGATTACAAGACATCCAGACAAAAATACTGTCACTTAGGATTAGTTACATAGGTAAAATCATCAGACACCCAGAACAGAACAGACTAGCACTATACTACATAGGCCACAACATCAAACATCTCACACCTCTTAACAATGCAACTGCACACTACCAGGGAAGACTGCCAACATTCTATCAGACATGCATACAGGCAATAAAAGGACATGAACAGTTAATACAGCAAACAACACACACAATATACAAACATTTAGTTAGAGAACAAGCACCATCACTAAGACTTAGGATTAAAAGAGGACACAAATACTTCATGACTGACTTCACATGCACCTTTTCAAACCTACACAACAAACACATAACACCAAAAGCTAGAGAGATCACATATAGACTGTTATACAGTATGACCCCCACAACACAGGTAGAAGCATACATATCCAAACAATGTCAATTATGTAGAAACAACACACAAGAGACAGAGGAACACATTTATTATACGTGTCCAACAATTACTGCCACACGCGCAACACTCAAACACCTCATACAAACACACACAGGCAAACAAACCGACATATATAAAGCAATTTTTCTCAATACTATACCAATGACATCTAAGGACATACATACAAAACTACTTGTAGCACTTTCTTACTATAGACAACTTATATGGACCTGCAGAAATTTTGCCAGATACAAACACCACACATATAACACACATTTAGTTTCCTTCATGTACACGCACAAAATATCACAACTCTTTCCAGAGTTGGTATAAATGGTATACCAACTCTGGCAATTTTGGGAATTTTTTGGAAATTTTGGTATACATGAGTGAGAGAAAAAAAGAAGAAACTGTGAATGAATGGTGAGTGGATCATTAAATAGATCACATATGGTCAAAAGACCAATGGAAAATCCCTTATGTAAAGAATAGTGGAAGTATAAATGCTTGTTTTACTTGTTTCAAAATGATGGTTTCACCCTTATAGACAAGAGGGAAAAGAAAAAAGGAGAAAAGAAAATTAAACTCCTCCCATTCCAATGTACTATTTATGGAATGTTTGGCTTTGAATGCACTTGTTGTGCTATACTACCACCACTACTAAGATTATCACTTTAGTAAATAAACTCACATATTTGTTATACTATTATCATTATTATTATTATTTTATTATTATTGTTTATTATAATGATTATCATCATTATTATTATTATGACTATCTTTATTCTACCTTTACTATCCTTAGTAATTTTAATGTTATAAGTATTATTGATATCATCATTATCATTTTACAATTTCATCTCCCCCGCCCCCCCCCCCCCCCCCCCTTTTGCTTACAGTTTGTTGCCTTTGCTACTAACCCCACTGGTTGGTTCAAACTTTTGTCCTGCCTGTGCCATCATTACTAGAGTGGTCAGGAGAGCATTGATGGAATTGAACAATTAGTGGGAGGGTAGCGCGGGAAACAAAAATGTAAAGATTTCCCTTTCGCTTAGTCACCCCCTTTGAATCATGTGAGTGAGTGTTGAATGAATGAATAAATATAAGAACACATATGGTTATCAAACTAATAATACTGTAAAAACTCATGCAAATACAAATATTTGGTTAATTTTCATTTTAAAAAAAAAGAAAGAGAGAGCAAAGAGGGAAATATGAATGAACCCCTACATTTAGGAAAAAATAAACAAGGAGGAAAATATAACCCACTCCTTTACTCCAAGTATTATTACAACTGCAGTTTGCATGTGTATGTACCTGCTAGGCTATGTTTAACACCATTACAAAGAAAATCATCCTAGCAAATGGAATCACATATATTGCTTGGATAGCAAATCCATTACGTGGAAAGTCCGAATCGAAAGCTCACTGTGTGGGCTTCATAAAAGGTGGAAACAGTGTCCTAGTGGCACAAAATGGAATATTGCTCGGATAGCAAATCCATTACGTGGAAAGTCCAAATCGAAAGCTCACTGTGTGGGCTTCATAAAAGGTGGAAAAAGTGTCCTAGTGGCACAAAATGGAATATTGCTCGGATAGCAAATCCATTACGTGGAAAGTCCGAATCGAAAGCTCACTGTGTGGATGTCATCTGGAAACTGCATTCTTCTGGCTTCTAGAAGAACAGCCTATGGTAAACGGAAGGCCCAATATACGGAAGTGAGGCTAAGCAGCCATGTGCAGGACGTGACGATTCCTTGGGTGAGCCCAGTACCAGAGCGCTGTGTGATGGCTCTGCAATTATGGAAGCCTCCTTGGATGGCGGGGAATGCCCATGGTCTGCCCCTGCCTTCCCTTGAGGGCTGACCAGGATGCCTTTGGCTGTTCTATATGGGCCAAGATGGGATGGGAGATAACACCACAACAGTGAGAGTCTAACGTCCTAAGAAACCCCCCGGGAAGGTTAACCCGGTCAACAAATGCCCGCAGAAGTCGGATGTGTCGGCCTAACGGCGCAAGAACGCAGCTCTGCTGTAAACAGGCACAACGCAATCACGTCCGAAAAAAAACTCCGGATGAACGAAGAAGAAGAAGAAGAAGAATCACATATTGTAAAAATGTTTATCATTTTCATAACTATTATTACCATTGCTGTTTGTTATAATTGCTGTTATTACCCTCAGTATGCCTCCTCCTGTCATTATTATTATTATCATCATTAGTAATAAACCAAAACCCCTTTCCCATGTGCCCCCCCCCCCCTCCCCTTGCTCATGGCTTGATGCTGCCTTTGCTGATACCCACACCGGTTTGGTTTCAAATATTTATCCTGCCTTTACCATCATTGCCCAGAGAGGGGGGTAATGGCATTGGAGGAGTGAAACCAAATTGGTGAGAGGGTGGCAAGGGAAACAAAAATGTAAAGATTGTAAAAATTTGTGCTAATACTGATGCTTGTTTACTTTTTACAATAAGTAATTAAAAAAAAAACACACACACAAGAGGAAGGGAAAAAATGAATGAACCCTTACAAATAAGACCAAAAAATAAGCAAGGAGGAAAAGAAAACCAACTCCTTTTACTTCTACTATGTTGCAATTTATATGTACCTACTATGCTATGCTAACACCATTCCTAGGAAAATCATTCTAGCAAATGGAATCACAGTTTTGGAAAGTGGGATCATTATCATAACTATTATCATCATTGCTGTTACTATCAGTACTGTTATCACCCTTAGTAGGTAAATGTTAGTCATCATTATTATTGATGTATTTGGTTTTAGTTGCATTATTAATATAATAACCTTTATTAATATATAACCTCATCTCCCATGAGACCCCCCCCCCCCCTTCCCTCACTCATGGTTTGTTTGTTGCCTTTGCTGACACCCTCACCCTTTGGTTCCAAAATTTATCCTGCCTTTACCATCATTACCCATTAGTGTGGTGGGTCAAATGGGTGAGAGTGGGACTATCACTATTTTCATTGAGTACTTATCATTGCATTTATTAGCATTGCTGTTATCACCTTTAGTAGTTTTATTCCTTGTCATTATTATTTTAGATGCATTTCATGTAACCACCATTCCTAGGAAAAGCATTTTAGCAAATGGAATCACATGATTAACTATTATTATCTTTGCTGTCTATTATCTTTACTGTTATTGTTATCACCCTTAGCAGTTTTACTCTTTGTCATTATTATTATAGACGTATTTCATGTAAACACCATACCTAGGGAAATCATTTTAGCAAATGGAACCACAAGTTTAACTATTTATTATCATTGCTGAAAATATTATCATTGCTGTTACTGTTAACACCCTTAGCAGTTTTCATTCTTGTCATTATTATAGATGTATTTCATGTAAACACCATTCCTAAGATAATCATTTTAGCAAATGGAATCACAGGTTTAACTATTAATATTATTATCATCGCTGTTTATTATCACTGCTGTTTAACAAAAACAGTGTTAAACTGTTATTGTTATCACCCTTAGCATTTTAAAATTATCCTTGTCATTATCAATATTATTATTTATGTATTTGGTTGTTTATTTGCATTAGTAGTATTGTAATCATTATAAATATATATGGCTTTGTAAACCCGTAAACTGCACATCCCCCTTTCCCACCTTTTTGATACTGTGATTGTTGTCTTTGCTGCCACCCTCGCCGGCTGGTTCTAAACAGTTTGTGCACCGCCATATTTACCATCACCGAAGAGGATGGTACTTGGTAGGAGCTTTTAGAGCTGGCAGGAGAGCGGGGCGGCAAGGGAAATAATAGCAGCCCACTACCATCACGCTGTTGATTTAAAATATTTCCTTACAACAATGTCAATGGAGAAATGTTTAAATGTATAAAATATTTGTAATTTTTGCGCATATGTCACCTACACTTCCACATGCAACGCTCTGTAAAAACACGAACAATACAAATGCAAATGTTTCTTAACACTCAATAAACGTTGTTTTTTTTAAAAAAAAAAAAAAAAAAAAAAATGATACTTTGATTTAACCTTTGATCGCTTCTCGGCCTGTTGGCTAAGATCAAGTGCATGTGCTGGCCCCCCTACAGTAGTGTGCTTGGTCTGGTCGTGGGCCGGGATGATCATTCTCGGTCCTTTGGCTAAGATCAGACGCATTAGCTGCATCCCCCCCCCCCCCCCCCCAGTAGTGCGCCTGGTCTGGTCGGGGGCAGGGTGATCCCAAAAAAAAAAAAAAACTCACATAAGCATCACTTTAAATGTGGGCCCGGTGGACCACTGTGGGCAATAGCTCACAGTGGGACTAAGGGTCCACGCCAAAAACAGGGGAGGCGGGGAACCAGCTAGTCTGGGATGACCGCCAAACCCAAAAAAAAAAAAAAAAAATTTTTTTTTACTTTGATCCATTGGTCGATGCAAGTCTCACAAAACACGTGTGCACAGTTGTCAGTTGGTCAGACTCTGGTTTCTCTTCACAACGTATACATTTTCACAAAGAATCGCCTCACGAGCTGATCAAATTTTCAATCAGATTGCTACTGGAACTATTAGTGTTGGAACTCTTCGCTGGCTGCTGAGGATGGGGACGGAGCGCTTATGGGAATGTCCCGATTGCTGTGAGGTCGGTTCCTAAATCAATCAATCAATCAATCAACGTTGGATTTTCTCTGTGACGGATTCAATCAATCATGTGCCATGCCGGAAAAGCGTGGGCGGTCATGACTCGCCATTTTACTCGATCACCAGTGTCGTGGATCAGCTCAGGGTTCCTGTCTCGTCCATGCCATGTGGCCAAGTCATCCAGGTATTTTCCTCTCGGTCTTCCTCTTGGTCTGTTCCCTTCGATCTTGCCAGTTGTCACTAACGGATTATTCAAGTATTTTTTATCAACTTTCAAGCGTGCTATTCTAAAGGATATTGATAGAAAATTACAAGTTCATCTCTAACACTGACGTCAGCTTGACAAGTAAGAACAGAACAGTGTGCAGCGCAGAACAGCCACTCTCAGCTTCCTTGATGAAGAATACCCACAGGACCTCTGGATCCGAGTCTACACAGACGGGTCAGCACAAAATGCTGTTCGAAATGGAGGAGCGGGAGTGTACATAGAATATCCAAATAATACTAGGGACACAGTCAGAGTACCAACAGGAAAGTACTGCCATAACTATGATGCTGAAATTGAGGCAATCAAGATAGCAACAGAGAAATTATTAGATACCAACTATGGTACACAACCTGTGGTGCTACTGACAGATGCAAAATCAGTACTCGACGCGCTCCTGTCTGGGAAATTGCCAGTACTAAGGACACTACTTTCTGAACTTAGCAGTCAGCATAAGGTCACCATACAGTGGATACCATCCCACTGTGGAGTACCCGGAAACGACAGAGCTGATCAATTGGCTAAGGAAGGAGCCAAAGAAGAACAGCCTGATGTGCCCGTTACATACCACCAAAAGAAAAGAATGATCAAATCAGTCAGAAAGCCACCAAAATCTGCTCAAGATGACTACCACGTTATGGACAGACCAGAACAAGTCATTATTCTGCGCCTCAGAACAGGACACAATAGATTACGCAACCACATGTATACAAAATTCAAGATTGGTGAAACAGCCATGTGCACATGTGGATTGGCGTCGCAGACAGCAGAGCACATACTCCAAGACTGCCCAAAATATAACATATCTAGGCAAACCTTCTGGCCTAGAGAGACGACAGTGGAAGATAAACTCTATGGACCACTGTGTGAACTGAAAAAAACAGTTCAATTCATGCAAGAGACGACATTGCAGATATAGACATATTTCAAGCGAACGAAAGAAGAAGAAGAACTGATGTCAGCTGTGCTCAACGGAAACCTGCTCCACCGCTCAGGTACAATTTTTGTGTCACTGTCCGGCCCTGGAGCCGCAGCCAAGTCGACGCCAGCGTTCATAGCGAGCGCACTCGCTGGACTGCCTGGCGTGCCGCTAGGTGCGATAGCCAGTCTACACAGGTATGAGAAACCGACACGGTGGTTCGTGACTTTAACAGAAGACACGCCTGTCAAACTATACAATAGGCTACACCGGGTACAGTTACAAGCACCGAATTCGGACATCAATATTTGTCTGGAGCATGTAGACAAAGAAAGGCAAAAACTTACTTTGCATTGGATCCCAGTGGCAATGAAGATAGAGGGTGTTACGGCAATCGCCGTACATGCCACTGGGGACCCGAATGTGGAGGGATTTCCACTAAAAGAAACTCTGGAGGTAAATGGGGAGCCTTATGTAACCCCGTCCAGGACATCCCCCATTACATAAATCTAAACATAACAGAGGTTACCAAAAACACTCACAACATTCTGATAACATTGCCCAGCAGGAGAACTGCTTGTCATGTGTGTGGTATGGACGCCCACTGGTCCAAGAAATGTCCAGCCAAACGTACAAACAAGCCTGTTGTGGCACAAGAAGATGTAATAAATTTTCCACCTCTGAGAAGGCAAGGACCAGCACAATATCAACAAAACGAACAACGTGGAAAACAATTTGAACAACAGCCCACACAACAAGAAAAACAACAAACTGATACGACAACAGACAACCAAGAAAACTACATTCTGGAAACGCAAACAGAAGAACCCTTTACAACTGTTTTCCACTCCAAAACCAGAAAAAGACAACTACGAGGATTAAGTCCAAACTCAACAAGCAGTACTAAGGAAGAGGAAGAAGAAAACTCACCAACCAAATCACCGCAAAAAAAAGAAGGAAAGACAAACCGAAAATACTGACGAAACCATCAGCAACGACACCTTTGATGATAAAACTAAATCAGAATTGACATCTAAGAACATTAATGACACTGACACTGACACCGAAGAAGATGGCCTACTGTTTTAACATCTACAATCAGATCATGTCTGCACCAAGACAACAAAAAATAATAACTATCTCAACTAGACAACCTCGTTCGTCTCTGATTTCTTATTACTGTTAGTCAACAATATCATTTGCTTGTTTTGATTAATTTATGATGACTAATGATATCTTCCTCTTCTTCTGCATTCATCCGGAGTTTCTTTTTTTCGGACGTGACTGCGTTGTGCCTGTTTACAGCAGAGTTGCGTTCTTGCGCCATTAGGCCGAAACATTCGACTTCTGCAGACAATTGTTGACCGGGTTAACCTTCCCGGGGCTAATGATATTATTACTATTAGTCTGAACATTTCAGGTTTACGCACAAAACGAAAGCACATCGTCACACTCATACACAAATACAAACCCGACTTCATTCTCCTACAAGAAACAAACATATGGAAATCCCCCCTCACCCGCCTTAAAATGAGGACTTGCCACCGAGACGGGGGACAGAGTGGGTATTGTTTTGTCCCTCTGAGACCCACTTGCGTTTCGCAACAGGAATATATACAACATTAAAATCCGAAGTTCCTCATCTGGTACTAGTTAGGTGTGTATGCATTCCCATCAGCTGGCAGTGCCACATTTTTGTAAAACAATTGGCACTCAATAGGTGATGTGGTCAATAGCGCACACTTCGCCTTTACTTTCCAGAACACTTCATGGTGCTTAATTTCGGCTGAGTCAACCCAAGAACAATAGTGGGGACTCAATTACATGATCTACGGGCTAACTATCAGCTATTGTGCGTGCTCTCGACGGCCTGTGCTCTTGATTAGCGATATTTAAGGGGAAACAAATACTTCTTTTTCAGAGTAAGATTATATTCATTTTATTGTTTACAAGGGACGTAACTCGCCAATGTTTTTCTAAAGAAGCAATTAGTTGCATTAATTGTTAAATGTTTAATATAATGACACATTTATTCACAGTTAATACAATAATTTGACATCCTAAAGTTCCAAATACATTTACTGCTAAAAATGAATAAAATGTACTTATTAATGCAATATATACAATATTTAAACACTGCAAGCTCCGTGCACGATGTTAACGACTATCTCTCCAATGGACGCCCTGTTTTATTGTTTCTCTTCACAACGTATAAATTTAACCTTATTTTACTTTTGCCCATTGTTCAATGCAAGTCTCACAAAACACGTGTGCACAGTTGTCAGTTGGTCAGACTCTGGTTTCTCTTCACAACGTATACATTTGTACAAAGAATTGCCTCACTAGCTGATCAAATTTTCAATCAGATTGCTACTGGAACTATTAGTGTTGGAACTCTTCGCTGGCTGCTGAGGATGGGGACGGAGCGCTTATGGGAAAGTCCCGAATGCTGTGAGGTCGGTTCCTAAATCAATCAATCAATCAACGTTGGATTTTCTCTGTGACGGATTCAATCAATCATGTGCCATGCCGGAAAACGTGGGCGGTCATGACTCGCCATTTTACTCGATCACCAGTGTCGTGGATCAGCTCAGGGTTCCTGTCTCGTCCATGCCATGTGGCCAAGCCATCCAGGTATTTTCCTCTCGGTCTTCCTCTTGGTCTGTTCCCTTCGATCTTGCCAGTTGTCACTAACGGATTATTCAAGTATTTTTTATCAACTTTCAAGTGTGCTATTCTAAAGGATATTGATAGAATATTACAAGTTCATCTCTAACACTGACGTCAAATGTGCTCAACGGAAACCTGCTCCACCGCTCAGGTACAATTGTTGTGTCTCTCTCCGGCCCTGGAGCCGCAGCCAAGTCGACGCCAGCGTTCATAGCGAGCGCACTCGCTGGACTGCCTGGCGTGCCGCTAGGCGCAATAGCCAGTCTACACAGGTATGAGAAACCGACACGGTGGTTCGTGACTTTAACAGAAGACACGCCTGTCAAACTATACAATAGGCTACACCGGGTACAGTTACAACTACCGAATTCGGACATCAATATTTGTCTGGAGCATGTAGACAAAGAAAGGCAAACACTTACTTTGCATTGGATCCCAGTGGCAATGAAGATAGAGGGTGTTAAGGCAATCGCAGTACTTGCCACTGGGGACCCGAATGTGGAGGTATTTCCACTAAAAAAAACTCTGGAGGTAAATGGGGAGTCTTATGTAACCCCGTCCAGGATGTCATAATCCCCCATTGTTGTGCCGCGGCGTCGTTACGCGCGCCAGGCAAACCACAGTTACCCATCCACAGGTTCGCTGGTGAGTTAGAGTAACCGACAGCGGTCAAGCGAGTGCAAGTGTGATGCACGCAATTCCCGCTGGACTCGATCCCACAGGGCAAGTGCTCAGAGCGAGAAACGGCAGACGAGGCTTGGGTATTCGGACCGGACAGACGCTGTATGAGAGAGGCTTGTATTGTTGCTGCGCCCGAATGTCGATTGCTAGTATCTCTTGTGACTGTGCGGCTGGGGTTTGAGTCTGTGAGTGGATTGATTCATCGACTGTATGTATTATTGTATTCACATCATGCCGGCAACATGCCGAACTAGATTGTGAAACATGTGAAGTGTAAATAAACTATTGAACTTAGTGTTACCGGGTGTCCAGTCAGATCATTCTGTGACTGTGTATGTCTCGCATATGTTAGGTTAAGCGAGCCAGATTCATCCTTAAATGTGAGAACCTGACATGTGTGAACGTGGGTAGCTCGTCCTTGTCGGATTTGAACCATATATGTGAACATTAATAACTTGTCACATTAGGAAATGAATGTGTAGACGTGAGTAGCTCGTTCGTGTTGATTTATTTGAGTCAAACGTATAAACGTGATAGCTGTTGTCTACCATTGAGTAAATCATAAGTGAGCATAGGTTGTTCTTCCGTATTGGATCAGTTAAACTTAAAATTGTGATCGTATGTAACTTGTCCACGTGAAATGATGAATGTGATGTGTACGTCCTTACTAAAGTTGATCATTTAATTTCTGTATAATCGATGTATCATCATAGTTACTGAACGTTTAAACATGGCTAACTTGTCTTCGTGAAAGTAATTGTGTAGCGTGTGGAAGCAGAAAGTTCAGGAAAGAAAGATACTTGTGGAAATTGTTGAATAGACAACACTACGACCAACAATAACACTCGACGGCATACAAACCTCAATAAAATTTAGTGACAAACATACACCTCACAAAAACACAAATTCTAAAATTTTTCCATCCAAAAGTAAACAGGTTTTCGTGTGCCACCTGATACTATTACCCGTAGAGGTCATTTGTGTGAACGGTAACGACCCTACAGTCTCTGGTCCTGTTTTCACCATTCTCCAGTGTCTCCAGAGTACTTAAGTATTACCTTTTTCATATACTTTTGTATGCAAGTTTAGGCACGCGCTGTAAATTTAAGAATACTGTATAAATTGTTCAAATTACTAACACTTTATAACAAAATTGTGTGTGAGTGAATTCATTTTCATTGAAATATTCCATCATGTCAACTTTAAATGATTTCATTGAGATGGGTTTAAAGTTAAAGTTAGCTGGTGATGAGTTAACAAAATGGAGTGAAACAAAATATTCAGAACATCTCCTAGCACAGGAAAAAGCTAGGGACCGCGATGAAAGAGCGGCTGAAAGAGCTGCCAAACAGGCAGAATTGGAAGTGGCTGCAAAAACTAAACAAGCAGAGGCAGCTATGAAACAGGCAGAATTGGAGTTGACTGCAAAAACTAAGCAGGCAGAAATAGATGCTGAGGTAAAGAAAGCAGAAATAGCAGCTCAAAGTAAACGAGAAGAGCTTGAACTCCAGCTGAAAATCAAACAGCTTGCAACCGAAACAGCTGTAGAAAAAGAGTCTCGTAAATCAGAAAGAGACTGGAAAAAGAAAACCAGTACAAAAAGTACCAAGGGATCGTCAGAAACTATACCTCGGGAGACTGCATAGCAGCCTTTACCCAGAACTTTGAAACATTAATGGACCATTACAAGGGATATGTTAATGGCAAATCTGCTACAGTCTTACGGGACAGCGGCAGCACACTTATCGGTGTAAAAGGACGGTTCATATTGCCTACAGACTATACAGGCAAACACATAACATGCAGAACCTTCTATGGGAACATCGAGAAGTATCCACTTGCATGGGCATATATTGTCACCCCATTCATCACAGGAAAGGTCAAATGTGCAGGATTATCCAACCCGTGTTGTGATTTTATTGTAGAAAACCTTCCTGAGGTAAATGATATGCCTCATAATACAGTAACATCTAGTGCCAAGTGTATTAATGATGATGTAATAGCATCTCCACCTAACTGCATTAGGGAGAATGTGATATCATTGAATGAATGCATTGTAGCCAATTCTGTAATATCATAACATGAATCCATTGATGTAATTCATTCACCATCATGTCATGTTACCGATAATGTTAACGCAGTAACTAGATCTGCTGCTAGAGTGCAAGATCAAATTGATCAAACTGAGGCACTACAAATGCTAAACCCAGTGTTACTTCCTTCAAAAACCATGAAGGAGAACTTAATAGAAGCCCAAAAGGCTGATCCATCATTGGTTAAATATTTTAATCTGATAGGCCAAAAGCCAAGGTTAACCAAAAATGCAAGATGGCAGTTTTGCTCTGAAAGATTGCATCCTCACAAGGTATTATACCAGAGGTAACCATACCACAGAGCAAACGGTACTGCCAGTTGAATACCGTAAACAGGCCTTACATCTTGCACATGATATACCTTTTGCAGGGCATTTGGCATATATGAAGACCAGATCTAGATTGTTAACACAGTTTTATTGGCCAAAATTCTGCAATGACACAAAACAATATTGCAGATCCTGTGACATCTGCCAAAAACTAGTGAAAAAGGGTAAACACCCACAAGCTTAATTACAGGTTACAGATTTAGCCAGTATACCCTTTGAGAAGATCTCGGTTGACATTGTAGGTCCTCTAAATCACGTTACATCTAGAGGAAATAGATACATAATTACGACAATTGATCTTTGTAGTCGATGGCCAGAAGCTATTCCCCTAAAAAACATAACTGCCAAGGAAGTGATGGAAGTCTTCTTCCATATACTCTCAAGAGTAGGGTTCCCTGACACTATCTTATCTGACCGTGAAAGTCAATTTATAGCGGCAGCAACGCAAGCTTTCACCAAAATGTTAGGTGTTAAGCAATGCTTTAACAGCCCATATCATCCCCACTCCACTGGGATTATAGAGAAGATTAATGGGGACTTAAAGCATATGCTGTCTAAAGTCACAGAAGAACATCCCGAAGACTGGGATACCTATTTGCCTGCCATATTATTTGCTTACCGCGAAGTTCCGCATGCCAGCACTGGTTTTTCACCATTTGAGCTTGTGTATGGTGCCAAACCACGCGGCCCATTATGTATATACAACTCCATGTTAACTGAAACTACACCTGTACATAAACCCATATCATCATACGAGCATGTTACATCATTGCGTGAAAGAATAATGAGATCTTGTATCATAGCCAAGGAAGCACTTAAGAAATCTGGTGCGATCTACAGACAATACGCAAACAGAGGAAACAGGACGATAACGCTGACACCTGGACAGGACGTTCTACTTCTTCTACCGAGCGACCGACATTTACTAACAGACTCATGGCAAGGGCCATTCAAAGTACTAAGACAGATTTCGACAGTTGACTATGAAATTGCAGTCAAAGACAAACATAAAATATTCCACGTCAACATGCTAACACCATACTACAACAGAGACGAAGACCAAGACGAGACAGCAGCCAGCACCACCATAATTGACCATGAAGACGACGAGGAGACCGACGAAATACCAACACCAGCACTAGACACGACAAATTGTTTACAAGACATTAAAATCAACCCTCAGCTAACACAAGCAGAGACTGACAGTTGCAGACAATTAATACAAGACTACAATACCATCTTTTCTAACCAACCAGGACAGACAGACTTAGTACACCACCACATTACCTTGACATCCAACACACCAATAAAATGCAGACCATACTCCATTCCCATACATTACAAAGAACTACAACAAGAAATTATAGACTTAGAAAAGAACCACATCATCAGACGATCACAGTCACATTTTTGTTCCCCAATAGTCATAGTGCGCAAAAAGGACAACACAATAAGACTCTGTGTAGATTATAGAAGGTTAAATAAGATCACACAGTTGGATTTAGAAACAATGACCAACTGTGAAGAACTACTGACGGAACTGACAGACTCTAGATACTTTACGAAACTGGACATGACAAAAGGTTACTGGCAAATACCGGTAGACGAAGAAAGCAGACACCTGACAGCATTTGCCACACCTTGGGGACTGTACGAATGGTGCAAATTACCATTTGGGCTTGTAAACGCACCCACAACATTCGTACGCATGACCAGACTATTACTGACAGACATAACGAACATCATCTCGTACATGGACGACATTTGTGTACACACAAAGACAATGACAGACCATATAAGACATTACAGCAGACGTTTGACCGTATTAGACAACACGGACTGACAGTTAAACCTGCCAAAGTTGACATAGCCTACCAAGAAATCTCCTTTTTGGGTTATAAGATCTCCAATGGCTTTGTCACACCTGACGACAACATCGTGTCAAAGATTCTAAAACTATCACTTCCGACTACAAAGAAACAAGTCAGAAGTGTATTAGGACTGCTAAATTACTACAGACAGTTCATTCCAGATTTCGCTGAACTGACTGAAAGTTTTACTAACATACTAAAAAAAGAACACCCAAATAAGATTGTAAGCAGCGAATGCCTGAAACTTGCATTCGATAAAGTATTATCCTATTTTTCCGAGAATAGTTCAAAGAATCCCATTCTCAAATTGCCAAATTTGCATATTCCTTTCAGATTGCGCACAGATGCGAGCTCCGTGGCGATTGCGGCTGTACTATTACAGGAAAGTGACGGCATTTTGCATCCTGTATATTACCTAAGCCGTAAACTCAAAACGAGGGAACGAAGTTGGTCCACACCTCAGAAGGAGGCACTTGCTCTTGTATTTGCCATTACAAAATTGTCCAGATATCCTCCTTGGGAGGCATTTTATTGTGGAAACAGATAATAGTCCGTTGACGATCATTACATCAGGTGCGCCTACTAACCACATGATAGCTCGATGGTCTCTTTTGCTTCAAGACTACAGTTTTGACGTGAGGCACATCCCAGGCAAACTTAATACATTAGCTGATCTTTTGTCACGTTGTCCGAATGATACCCAGTAGCCACTTATTGTCTGAGTGCAGTGTGTCAAAACACTCAGACCATCACAGCCAGTAATGAAGTTTTTTCAGGGAAGCTGTGAATTATGTGATTGGGACCAGATCCCAGTGTAAATAATGCTATATTTTATAATGTGATAATTGTGTTGTATAAGTGCGTAGTATGTGGTAGAAAGTGAACAGTATTAATTGTAAATATTACGAACAAAGAACAGTGCCACATGTGTTCATTACTTACCTCAAGTGAACAAGTTAAGTTATCCGTGGTACCTGTAAACAGGACTTATCCAGTGACATTTTAATCCGAACGAATCGAACGAGTGATTGAAATAAACTGTGACAGCTAAACCACCATAGAACAGTGTAATCCAGAAGTTTTCAACAAAACATCGAACACACCGGCTTGCTAGAACTACTTGACATTCCGATTATTATTACATCCATGCGGAACAAGTGTATTACCAACGAGTCATCGAACACACCAACTAGATAGATCAACCTGACATTCCGATTAGTATTACATCCTTACAGAACAGGTGTGTGAAGAACTTTCGTCTACATCAGCTTTGCGTGTGTACTTCCGGAAAGTTAGAAATTTATACAAAATTATAGCAGACTATAAACAAAAACCCAAAAAGCAATGACGCATGTAAAATATTTGTGAAACACGAATTCAAAATACGCGAATTGTGTATTACGATTTTTGTAGTATTGTAATCTGAGAATCATATCTTGATCAACTTGTTCACAGTAGCGACATTTATTTCGCTATTGTAAAGAAGTATCAAGCTATAACGCTAAGAAATATATAGATAAATGAAATTTATTGTATGTAATACATGTTTAAATTATTTCCCTTTTATTTAATTGTTGTCAAATATTACACCAAAGGGCAGTAAATCGAAATACGTTGTAATGTGTAAGTTATAAAAATAGCCTTTGTGTTGCCAGGTTGTCAACACTCCAAGATGACATCAGCTGGGCATGGAGAAGATGGCTAAAGTTGTAGACCAACATGAGATGTCCCGACCAAAGTTGGGTAGGACTCTAAGGTTGCAATCGTCTCATTTTGGGACGATTTACAGTTTAACCTGACGTATTTGAATTTTTTTATTTTGGTTGCGAGGTAGTTGCATGTAATGCTGGTGCTACTGGTCTAACTGGGTCAAAATTGCAACATACGTCATCATCCATCGAGAGGATGGTACTTGGGAGGTGTTACTTTTTGACACCACGTGAGTTAAAATACATATATCATGCATTACCTATGTATTTCAATTAAATCTATGCCAATGCATCAACGACAACTAATGGGAAGATTCTGACAGGGTTAAAATATTAACCCTAAGTTTACAAAGTGCGTACATAAAAGGTGATACCTTTTATGAAAGTGGGGTGGGGAGCATGTCATAATCCCCCATTGTTGTGCCGCGGCGTCGTTACGCGCGCCAGGCAAACCACAGTTACCCATTCACAGGTTCGCTGGTGAGTTAGAGTAACCGACAGCGGTCAAGCGAGTGCAAGTGTGATGCACGCAATTCCCGCTGGACTCGATCCCACAGGGCAAGTGCTCAGAGCGAGAAACGGCAGACGAGGCTTGGGTATTCGGACCGGACAGACGCTGTATGAGAGAGGCTTGTATTGTTGCTGTGCCCGAATGTCGATTGCTAGTATCTCTTGTGAGAAGATGAAAGACTGTTCGGCTGGGGTTTGAGTCTGTGAGTGGATTGATTCATCGACTGTATGTATTATTGTATTCACATCATGCCGGCAACATGCCGAAGTAGATTGTGTTACATGTGAAGTGTAATAAACTATTGAACTTAGTGTTACCGGGTGTCCAGTCAAATCATTCTGTGACTGTGTATGTCTCGCATATGTTAGGTTAAGCGAGCCAGACTCATCCTTAAATGTGAGAACCTGACACAGGACATCCCCCATTACATAAATCTAAACATAACAGGGGTTACCAAAAACACTCAAATTCTGGTAACCTTGTCCAGCAGGAGAACTGATTGTCATGTGTGTGGTATGGACGACCACTGGTCCAACAAATGTCCAGCCAAACGTACAAACAAGCCTGTTATGGCACAAGAAGATGTAATAAATTTTCCACCTCTGAGAAGGCAAGGACCAGCACAATATCAACAAAACGAACAACGTGGAAAACAATTTGAACATCACCCCACACAACAAGAATATCAACAAACGGGTACGCAAACAGACAACCAAGAAAACTACATTCTGGAAACGCAAACAGAAGAACCCTTTACAACTGTTTTCCACTCCAAAACCAGAAAAAGACAACTACGAGGATTAAGTCCAAACTCAACAAGCAGTACTAAGGAAGAAGAAGAAGAAAACTCACCAACCAAATCACCGCCAAAAAAGAAGGAAAGACAAACCGAAAATACTGACGAAACCATCAGCAACGACACCTTTGATGATAAAACTAAATCAGAATTGACATCTAAGAACTTTACTGACACTGACACTGACACGGAAGAAGACGGCCTACTGTTTTAACATCTACAATCATATCATGTCTGCACCAAGACAACAAAAAATAATAACTATCTCAACTAGACTGATTTCTTATTACTGTTAGTCAACAATATCATTTGCTTGTTTTGATTAATTTATGATGACTAATGATATCTTCTTCTTCTTCTGCATTCATCCGGAGTTTCTTTTTTTCGGACATGACTGCGTTATGCCTGTTTACAGCAGAGTTGCGTTCTTGCGCCATTAGGCCGACACATCCGACTTCTGCAGACATTTTAACCTTCCCGGGACTAATGATATTATTATTATTAGTCTGAACATTTCAGGTTTACGCACAAAACGAAAACACATCGTCACACTCATACACAAATACAAACCCGACTTCATTCTCCTACAAGAAACAAACATATACGAATACACACACGCAAAGTAAATCACTACACAATTAGGGCTCAGACATTCATGCTTCAGCCTGTCGACACATCGTATGGGTTCTGGAACCGCCATACTGCAGACTTCAGACAAATGGGAAATTACTGGCACACACAAGGACGACCAAAGAGATATTACCATCATACATGTTAGAAACAACACATACACATACGCTTTAGTAAACATACATGCCCCGGCAAATTACAGCTACCAATCACAATTCTTTGAACACTTAGAAAACCTATTAGCACAGACATTCAGAGGGAGGCATGTTGTTTTAGCAGGTGAATTTAATTGTTGTTTAGCTTCGGCTGACATAATAGACGGGGAAGTGAATCAACTCGATACATTGCAATACATAATTGAAACACATAACCTAGTAGACGCATTCATGCACAAACACCCCAACAGTCACGATACAACGCACAGAAACCATGCACATAACAGATCATCTAGGTTAGATAGAATATACGTACCAACAACACACCACATAAAACAAACTAAACACCCACAAGAAACTCTCCAGTATACAGACCACAAAGCAATACTAGCACACATCACTATAAATAACACACCCACACAGCCTTTCAAACGATCACCACACTGGAAATTTAACAACACATTACTCCAAAACACAGAATATATACAACATATGACATACCTGATACATTCATACACTGATAGTGTACCAACTGACAACATTAGACAATACTGGTACTTACTAAAAAACACAATACGGATCAGGACACAACAACTAGCGTCCATCATACACAAGCGTAGACTACAACAAGAACAGATCATACAAACAGCAATACATTTAACAAAGCAAACCGGCAGAAACTCACCATACTTGCATGCATTAGAAATGCAACTGGAACAACACCAACAGCACATATACCTGGGTGCACTAATTAAAACAAAACTCAACACCATCACACAAGAGACACCCAGCAAACAATACATGGTAATATAATAAAATATACAGCGTAGCAAATAGATAAACACAATAATAGACATGCAAGGAATCACACAAACAGAAACCACACATATAACAGAAGCATTCCAGCAATACTATACACACATATTTACAGCAGAGATAGTAAACACACACATACAAGATAGCTTCTTACAATATACAAAAAAGATATCAGACACAGACAAAGAGATATTGGACACACAATTGACATTAGAAAACATAACACATGCACTTAGTAAAATGAACAAAGACAAGACACCAGGACCAGGCGGATTAACAGTAGAATTCTATCAACAATTCTTTCCTATAATAATTAACCTTCTTCTAAAAGTCTATCAAGAAGCCTTTGACAAACAAGAACACCCTGATAGTTGCAACATATCTTATATAACACATATACACAAAGAAACGACAGACAAAACACAACTGAAACATTACAGACCAATTTCACTTCTTAACACAGATTACAAAATTCTGACCAAATCACTAGCACACAAAATCACACAATTCCTACCAAAACTAGTACACGCAAACCAGCTATGTAGTGTACAGCACAGGAATATACAAAACCACACACACCTCATTAGAGACATTATAACGTACACACCAGAAAGACTGTCAATCCTCCATCTTGTCTTTGGACCAAGAGAAGGCCTTTGACAGAATCGCACACTCCTATTTGCACAAAACCATAGAAAACTGCAATATAGGACAGTACTACAGAAATTGGATACAGATTTTGTATAACAACACTGAAAGCAAAGTCTTATTGAACCATTCACTGACTACCAGCTTCAGGCTGACAAGATCTGTAAGACACTATCACTACTTCTGTATATACTGATACTAGAGCCATTATTAGAAAAGATCAGACAAGATACCAGCATTAAAGGCACTTTCATACAGGGAATAGGAGAGCACAAGGTCATTGCTTATGCAGACGATACTGCATTCTTCCCTACAAGCAACACGCCCATCAGAAATATACTGCACACTTTCTCCTACTTTGGGAAAGGCAGTGGAGCCAAAATTAATATACAAAAATCACAAATTATAGGCCTGGGAAAGTGGAAACAAAAGTCTGATTTCCCTCCAGACCTAACACATACACACAATATGAAACTGTATGGGATCACATTTCCATGTGACCCCAGAACAACACACAGAGAAACATGGCTACAATTAACACGCCAAATCACAGACATGCTACATAGGTATAAATACAAAACATCAACAATATTTGGTAGAAGCATAATAGTTAACACATACATCATACCAAAAATAATATACTTAGTGACAGTGATAAACCCTCCAAAACAGACTATCACAGACATAAATAAACAGATAAGACATTTCGTATTTAGTAAGACAATACACAGCATACAGCATAAACTCTCATTCAGGATAAGAAACAAGGAGGATTAGCACTTCAGGACACACAAACAAGAATACAAGCACTTAGAATCAGCCAGATAGGTAATATTATCAGACATCCAGAACAACATAGATTAGCATTATATTATATAGCACACAAAATAAAACATCTCACAAAACTAAACAATGCAGCAGCACATTATCAGGGCATACTACCATCCTTCTATCACACATGTATACAGGCAATACAAGGAAATGAACATTTAATAAATAAAACAACACGAGAAATATACAAACAATTAGTTAGTAAACAAGCACCAACGCTTAAACTGAGAATCACAAGAGGACAAAAATATTTCATGTCAGACTACACATCCACCTTTTCCAACGTACACAACAAACACATCACATCTAAGGCGAAAGAAGTAACATACAGACTGATTTTTAATATAACTCCCATAATACCCAAATTAGCATTCAGATCCAGACAAATAGGAAAATGCAAATTATGCAGGAACAACACAAAAGAGACAGAAGAACATATATTTTTCACATGTCAAACTATCACAGATGCAGTGGAAACTCTATAACAAATAATACAAACACACACAGGCAAACAAACGGACATCTACAAGGCAATCTTTCTTAACACTCGTCCTAAAACATCCGAAGACACACACACAAAACTACTTCAAACACTAGCGGAATACAGAAAATTAGCTATACTTGCAGAATCAAGGCAAGGTTAAACTCGCTTACATACAACAGAAACTTATTTTTTACTAATGTTCAAATACAAACTAGCTACTATTTTTCCTGACTGAAATGTGTAAATTTCCTTAATTTCATTTACTCTTGCAATTAGAAAAAAAAATGCCATTATTATTAATTGAAAAAACAAAAAGTTAATAATATCAACAACATCAAAGAATTTTTTACACCCGATCGTCTTGACAGACAATATTTGGTTTCTGCTGCAAGGCAAAAAATCTAACACCTATAGCAGTGGTGAACGGGATTGTCCCAGACCAGTCCATACTGTGGAAAATTTTAGAACGTGTGTGCGTCTCGCGAGCCCTGTGTGTGGCTTGTTTTGTTAATACTTGGGAACACTTCTCACTAGGTGGTAACAAGCAATGGAGAGCGCAGATAGTACACGTCGCAAATTCTTCCCCAGGGTGCTTTGAATCATAGATCCACCCCTCTCCTCCCCCCCAAACAACTTTAAAGAGAGATATATAGCTTCTCTGGCCGAGGTACACAAAGGCTTTGTGAAAACTGGCTGCGTGTCCGCTGTAAGACCCGGCGACCGGCCCTGGTGTGTCTAGTGGCTGGTAGTCACTAGGCAATTTTGCGTTCATCGGTTTTGCCCTTTGCCTAAATTCAACATGATTCCCCAGAACGAATATAAACATTGTTGTAGAATACAAAAGGCTAACATGTATGGTATTTATATATGGGTAGCCATGTATGGGTGAATTCGTGTAGGTATTTATGTAAATATAATTATGGCTTTGTGTTAATATACAGGTATGTATATGAATATGCATATGGACATCCCCCCCCCCAAAAAAAAAAAAAAAAATTGGAAGCCACAATTTAAATAGAATGAAAATGTAAAGGTTATTGCCCAAGATCACGGAAATCCATGTACTATTATCTACAGAAAGCAGGAGATAGATCAAGACAGAATGTGTGTGTGTGTGTGTGTGTGAGAGAGAGAGAGAGAGAGAGAGAGAGAGAGAGAGAGAGAGAGAGAGAGAGAGAGAGAGAGAGAGAGAGAGAGAGAGAGAGAGATGGACAGGGGTAACATGCATTCCACTTGTCGAGATGGAAATGAAACGAGGAATGTGTGTTTACATGCACAATGCTATAAATTTTATATTATCATAACTGTATATGCATGTATTTGTTTTATTAACGCATGTGACACATAACACTAACAAACGGCAACGCTCTGTAATATACACAAACAAAGAAACATACATTGCACCTTGTAAATATACATTGAAAATTGTATGAAATTTAAAAAACAAATTTAAAAAAAAATTACCTAATCTCTTACTATTCTTTCTTTGCTGGCGTTGTCTCACAAATCGACAGGGCCGTAACAAAGAGAGAAAAAAGCTACCTAGACTAACTACCTACATGACATTGATGTAATCGTGTCCTCCATTTTAAGTATCAGTTGGGGAATCGCTTCAGCACCAAAATCGACCCAAAAAAGCACCAATTTTTTTTAGAAAGCACCCAAAAAAAAGCACCATTTGTTTTTATTACACATGTAACAAGGTACACAGTATAATTTATTATTATCACCTACTCCTCCGATGTGTCTCCACCTTGCCGTGGTGGGGGAGCTTGTGTGTCCCTCTCACCCCATGTGCTTGCCGATAGATGAAAACTACATACCGGACAGCTTATGGGATAGGGGCCAGACTAAGAGAGACACAACCTGCTGCTCTGCGGGTAGACTGAGGTGAGGATAACAGTCAGAAGTTTAAATCAGGCGCACGAAGGCAAAAGATATTGTCCGGACAATACTCTAAGGCTCTCTGTCAAGGGTTGAGGCTGAACGCTCTAAGCCACAAACCCTCAGATCTGAGAGCCTAGCCGATACCCACCATCCGAAAATAGAGGTGAGATACTGAGCAAGCTATAAGCCCAGGTCTGTTACCTGTTCGAAGGCTCTCAGCTGGGGGATATGAGGGATAATTTTTCAAAGAGTTCAGTTAGTCCTTTCTCATAATTTTCTCTTACTGCCTCGTCTTTAAGGCTTTTTAAGTTTACGGATTCGCATGGCATGTATTTTCCTGCTCTTTGTTTTCTTCTTGTGATTGTTCTTATTGGGGCAACGACTGCTTTATGATCTGTGTTTATACTGAAATTGGGCACTGCCCTTGCATCTAATATATTTCTCTTTCTGTAGTTTCTTGTTAATATAAAATCAATTTGGCTTTTAGTATCTAGATCGTTCCATTTATACCCCCGGGAAGGTTAAACCGGTCAACAAATGCCCGCAAAAGTCGGATGTGTCGGCCTAACGGCGCAAGAAAGCAGCTCTGCTGTAAACAGGCACAACGCAATCACATCCGGAAAAAAAACTCCGGATGAACGCAAAAGAAGAAGAAGAAGAAGAAGAAGAAGAAGAAGAAGAAGAAGAAGAAGAAGAAGAGAAGAAGAAGAAGAAGAAGAAGAAGAAGAAGAAGAAGAAGAAGAAGAAGAAGAAGAAGAAGAAGAAGAAGTTCCATTTATACCAGGTGTATACTTGCGAATCTTTATGTTTATAGAATGTGTTTGTTATATAGAGGTCGTGTTGGCTGCAAAGCTCTAATAGTCTACTTCCGTTATCATTTATTTCATTTTGCTTGTCTCCAAATGCTCCCAGATGTTTTTCTATGCCCACTCTGTTATGTCCTAGTCTTGCATTGAAGTCTCCCATAACTATGATGTTGTCCTGCTTATCTATTTTATTTAGCACATCATGTATGTCTTCGTAGAAGTCCCCGCATTCTTGCTCATTATTGTTTGCATTACATGGTGCGTATATTTGTACATATGTTGTAATTGTTTGTTCTTTTATTCTCACTGTTATGATTCTTTCTGATATATATTTTATTTCTAGTATTCCTCTTGCAAGCCGTGGATCGATGACTATTCCAACACCGTGTCTTGCCCTTTCTTGCTGTTCTACTCCAGAGTAAACAAACGTGTAGCTGCGGTGGAGCTCCTTGCATCCTTTCCCCTTTGTTCTGGTGTCCGCTATTCCCATCAGTCCAATTTTCCTCGCTTCCATTGTTTCTATAAGCTCTTCTTCTTTACTATTGAAACCACAAACATTCATTGTGCCTATTTTTTGAGTCGCTGATCTATCTCGTGGTCCATTAACATTGCAGGGTCGATATCCGTTTGGGTCAGTCCGTTTATACTTCTTAGTTTTTCTACGAGCAGTATGAAGATCCCCTGCCGGCTTGCTAGGCCAGTCGCATGTTTAGGACACTAATCTGACCACAGGATGGCTATTTTCCTTCTGGCTTTTGCTACTGCTTTGTTGATGTGCTTCTCCATGCCAGCCTGCCATCAAATGTTACTCCAATGTATGTTGGTTCTTTATCTTCTCTCAGGGGTGTTCCATTTATCTGGATGATCCCTGCCTTTTGTTTTGAAGAGAGAGTAAATAGAGTGGTGCTGCACTTGTCAGTGTTTAAGCTGACACACCATCTTGTCAGAGTGTTGAGAGGACGAATAGAGGACATAGAGAGGACAAGGGACAGAATAGAGTTAAGACAACTGAGATAACGACATATAGGACATAGATAAGGACATCTGCAGTATAGCGACAGGCTAGACACAGGACCTAAGTCAGGACACAGGATGGTAATAAGACAAGACATCTACAGGCCAACAGATGAAGTGGAAGCAGGATTTAGGAAGGGGACACTATCGTGTCTTAGACAGGGTAAAGGTAGGATCAGACCAGGTGATAGAAGGAGACGACAGTTCACGGGACATTGCCCTGAACAGACTAGATGTCAGTACACCGACTGACCTCTCCTAGCACGGACAGGCTGCAGTACAACGAGACTGTTGAGACAGCACAGGGGTTATTACAACGGCACGGGGTCCGAGAAGACAAGCCCAGCCGTTGAGCCTGAAACTGTCAGACGGGATGCAAGACAGTTTCAGAGGAGGATATTTGTTTTGTTTTTTTTAGAGCAAATGCTTAGTGTTGCGAGAATGCTAGTTTGAGAATAGCGAGTATAGGATTGTGAGATTGATTTATGCTATCAGAGTAAGAAGAGCGGCTTTTGTGTATTCATGTGAAATTAACGCCTGTATATATATCTTGTGATTAGATCGGATTCGTCTGAAATAAATAATGTACATGCCACACGCACATTGATGTTTCTTGAGTGCGTATGAAGGAGCGGAGTGCCTGGGTGCAAAGCAAGACATTGACAGGCAGCTTAACTGGTGTCAGAAGCGTACGATTGTATCCATCGCCTGCGTGTGGGAGCAAGAATAACTGGTGTCAGAAGCGTGCAGTCTACGGACTGAATGAATCCATTGCCTGCGTGTGTGTGTAAGACCGGAACGTAAAGTAACAACTGTGTATAGAATAGAATCGCTTGTGAGCAAGGAAAGTAACCTAACGGTAGTTATAATTCAATTACGAACGAAAGAAAGAAAGGGAGGTTTGACAGAAAGTAAGCAGATATTCACATGTAATAACGTAATATGAAGATGATGTGCATCATGTTTTCAGAGTGACGTTGCAGTTGATGTTTCCAGGGCCGGTAAAGACTACGATACATAACTAACACGACAGAAGACAAGACGACCGACAAAATTTACAAACATAGTATACAAATTCCAGTCCTCACCTCTGAAAATATAACTTGACAGACAAAATTTTTCATATATTTTTTGTATTGCTTGAATACAATAATAATTGTTGCTTCTCTACACAACAGAAATGTATAAGTAGAGACTAAAGTTGATACCAACGACCCAGATCTAGAGTAAACTTGGTAAAAGAGAAACTTACCGACGTGCTGTTAAATGCTACTTTTGTAAATCTTATGGCCACTATAGTAAACATTGTGAAGGTCGCAGAAGATTAAGGAGTGGGAATGCTGTGCTCCCCCGATGTGTCTCCACCGTGCCGTGGTGGGGGAGCTTGCGTGTCCCATCGACCCCATTTGCTTGCCGATGGATGAAAAACTACATATCGGACAGCTTATGGGATAGGGACCAGACTAAGAAAGACACAACCTGCTGCTCTGCAGGTTAGACTGAGGATAGCAGTCAAAAATTTAAATCAGGTGCACGAAGGCAGAAGTTCTTGGTCCGGACAAAACTCTTAAGGCTCCCTGTCGAGGGCTGTGGCAGCCACAAACCCTCGGATATGAGAGCCGGGCCGATACCCACCTACCGAAAAATAGATACTAAGCAAACTACATGCTCAGTTCTGATACATGTTCGAAGGCTCTCAGCTGGGGGATATGAGGGATTCCCGGATGAGAGAGCCTGGCCGTTTCTCGTTCAGTGCTGCACGAAGGTAAGGTGCTGAGCCGGCAGCACATGTAGCCTACCTCGTGAGCGAGTACAAAAAGTCAGAAAAGTGCCCCAGTCGAAGGAAATGGTTACGAAAACTGTCTGTACTCATAGAGAGTGTAGACAAAAGTGGAAGAACGTCTCAATGACGCGAAATGGAACGCATGGCGAGCGAACCTATTGCGTGGTCCGAAGTCAAAAGCAAAAGCTTACCGAGTGGATGTCGCTCGCAGTCTGACCGCTCCTGGTGTGTGGTTGAGCGACCAGTGGCAAGCGATATGCCCAACACATGGAAGTGAGGAACTAAAGCAGCCATGAGCAGGACGTGGCAACTCCTCGGGTCAGCCCAGTCTCAGAGCAATATGTGCCGGCTCTGCAATTATGGAAGCCTCCTTGGATAGCGAGGGAATGCCCATGGTCTGCCCCTGCCTTCTCTTGAGGGCCGACCGCGATGTCGTTGATCGTTCTATCTTGACCAGCTGAGACGTTGGCGACATCACAACAGTCTAACGTGCCTCGAAACCAGAAGAAGGCTAACCTCATTTAAAAAATGCCCGCCGGAAGCCGGAAGTGTCGTCCTACGGGTGGCAAACTAAAAATTGACACTACGCAATTACGTCCGAGTAAAATGTCTCGTCCGAATGTCTCTCGTGCTAGGAACAGCTCTGACTACCTAGTTTCCGAATGCCGCTCTTGTTCGGAACAGCTCTGACTAGGTAGTTTTCCAAATGTCTGTCGTGCCTGGAACAGCTCTGACGGGCGCAACGACAAGCACATGTCCGAAAACTCGCTGAGTGGGTGCCGTCTGCAAACCTGTCTGGTTTGTGCGGGAATGGCCCGGGGCAAACGAAATGACCAATATATTGAAGTGAGGATTTAAAGCAGCCATGAGCAGGACGTGACGATTTCCCTCGGTCAGCCCAGAACCAGGGCGCTATGTGTCGGCCCTGCAACTATGGAAACAACCTTGGATGGCGGAAAATGCTATGGACTGTCCCTGCCTTCCTTTGAGGGATGACCGTTGTCTTCGACCGTTCAACCTTGGCCAGCTGTGTTGTAGATGGCACCACAAAAGTGAGAGTCTCCCAGGAATGCTACCTGGTCAAAGAAGCACGCTGTAGCCGGATGTGTTGGCCTATGGGTTTCAGCCCAAGGGCGCATAACAGACACACCGCAATCACATCTGAAAAAACACTCCGGATGAACGAAAAGAAGAGAAAAAGAATGCTGTGCTCATTGACTCATCGTCAGAAAGCGAGTATGAGGGAAAAGAAGAAACGAATGAATGTGAAGAGAATGCTCTAGCAGCAATAGATATTTTAAATTATGATAGATGCCAAACTTGTCATAAGTTCCACGAGGATGGTATTTTGAAATGTGGACATACAATCCCTATTGCTAATGAGAATGCCAATGCAGTGATTTCCGACATGGGAAGGTTAACCTTCCACCAGGGGATGGTTAACGATAGACCTTGTGAAGTCTTGTTTGATTCCGGATGTACATTAGTTGGTTTAAGAAAGGAACTGGCCAACGCATAAGATTACACAGGCGAGTTTGTGAATTCTCAGGCAATGTGGAGAAATACCCACTGGCCACAGCTCGCATTTGTACACCATTTCTTACAGGCACAGTTAAGTGTGCAATTCTGCATAACCCTTGTACAGATTTAATTATAGGGTGTTTACCGGACGTAAAATACTGCACGCGCAAAGAGATTAATACAGGGAAAAAGTTATATGAAAAGAACATCAGTAATGAAAGTAACCACCACAAATAAAAAATTAAGTAACCAAGAACAGCAACTGAAATGCACAAAGTCAAGGGACGATACTTTTCAGAACACATCAAAACAACATAAAAGGGTACATAACACAAATTCCTTTCAGGCAAATTATTTTGACGCTATTAAACAAATTGAGAAAAACCAGACTAACAAACTGATAAATAGTTGCACTACCAGTATGACAATATCACAATACAACACTGACACAAACAGACAGTACACACAACACACAACCCAGACACTAGACTCATAACGAACTTCACATACCCAACAGTCTTGTGCTAGCAGACAGAAACACATTGCACAGTGGCAGGTGTATCAATGGACATAATGAAAATAACGAAAAGCAGAGCACAAACATGTTAGTATGGCGCACAATCTGCTCCATTGCAATTATATCACTGATGGTACTCAAGGTTATATGGACAGCATGGTGTGCTTACTAACTGCAACCAACACCAATCATGTGTCCATTGATGATCATACCAATGTTGCTTGAGAAATAGGGTATAATTATCCACCATTTTTGAATAAGATTGTGAACGAAAGTAAATTTGTGATCTTATTCCATTATAATGTAGCAACCATAATTTTCATTTGTATGCAGAATATGAAATATAATTTAGGCATGCTAAAAGTATTTGGACTCATGGTGAAACCAACAAAGGTGCAGTTGGCATTGGAAGAAATTAAATTGCCAGGCCATGAAATATCTAAAGGCCACATGAATACTGATGATAAGATCGTGACAGAAATTCTAAACCTCACGATGCCAACAACTAAGAAACAAGTGAGAAGTCTACTTGGGTTGGTTAACTATTACAACAAGTTCATACCAAATTTGGCACAAATTACGAGTGTCTTTTCAGATTTGTTAAAAACAAATGCAAAGATCAATGTAAAAGATGCTACTTTAAATAACGCAATGTCAAAACTGAAGTATGATTTTAGTAACATCTCTATTTTGAGGTTGCCTAATAAAGATTTAGCTTATACCCTCCGAACAGACGCGAGCACTACAACCATATCTGGGGTACTCCTTCAAGTCTATGACGGGATTTTTCATCCAATTGTCTATGTCAGTAGGAAGCTGACTATAGCAGAGTCAAGGTATGGGGTATCTCAACTGGAAGCTCTCGCAATTGTGTTTTGTATTACTAAATTAAATAAGTATCTTGCTGGAATACATTTCGTCGTTGAAACTGACAATTCCCCGTTAACGGTTATCGAGAAGGGACAGCCGAAAAACAATCGGATTTATCGCTGGGCCCTCATTCTCCAGAACTACTCGTTTTTCGTTACACATATCACAGGTTCCAAAAACACTTTGGCCGACTTGCTAACAGACCTTCAGATTTCGCAGTGGAGCAGAGGAACGACGCTACATCATCATCGTCATCTGGAAGGACGACATAGTTAGCAATTGTACATAGTTAGAGTTGATTATATCATATACATTAGGTTATATATGACATGTATGAAGCAACTGATTTTTATGAAGTGGCACCATTAAATAGATTTCCCGTTAGCTGGAATGTAATACCATTTTTCATAACTATATGGACTTCTTTCTAGAACATAAAACATAGAAAACTTAGAAATAGATAAACTTATCCAGTTACGTTATAAATTAAAGTAATTCTTAATTAATTAACACCAACAGAATAGTAATGTACAAATTTACGGTCCTTTGTGACAAATTAAACTGATAGTGAAGCTATTTTAATAAATACTAGGAATATTTTTTGCACATGCAATAAAGTGCACGAATCCTAAATTGCATAGTTATTAATTCTTTAGTTTAAATATATAACATCATTCTAATTTACGGGAGGTAACACATTTCTCCTAGATTTAGTTACTTTAGTTAAATTATCTTTTCCTTAATTAATAACACCCCTTACATTACATTACAACAATGTAATTACAGTTTCTTCCCTTAATAGTGCTTAGGGTAATACAACGGTATAAATAGATTGCGTATTATAAAACTGTTTGAGATATACAAGTAAATGCAAACCACCTCGTTAATGACTTAAAAACGAGCGTATTTTATTTCAATATGACAAACATTTTTAATAACGCTTTGTGCAACCAAGAGAGTGAAAGGTGTATGAAAGGAAGGATGAATGCATTAAAATGAAATGTATGAATATTGGTGCGCCTTTTTGCACACATGTTTTTCCCTAATGATTTGTCTTCGTCTTCTGTGTATTTTTTTTTTTTTTTTTTTTTTTTTTTAATACGTTTATTTTATACAAAGCAATGTATATTTACAAGGTGTAATGCGTGTTTCTTTGTTTGTGTATATTACAGAGCGTTGCCGTTTGTTAGTGTTATGTCATATGCGTTAATGAAACAAAAACATACATATACAGTTATGATAATGACGTACGCTTTCAGTCATCCCATTCTAACGTGATTGATGGTAATAGTGATGATAATGGTGATGATAATGATGATGATAGTGGTGATGGTAATGGTGGTGATAATGGTGATGATAATGACGGAGACAACAACGACTATGGTGTGGTGATGATTCCTTCCGCTCGTTCATTCTTCTTCTTCTTCTTCTTTTTCTTCGTTCATCCGGAGTTTTTTTTTCGGATGTGATTGCGTTGTGCCTGTTTACAGCAGAGCTGCGTTCTTGCGCCGTTAGGCCGACACATCCGACTTCTGCGGGCATTTGTTGACCGGGTTAACCTTCCCGGGGGTTTCTTAGGACGTTTGACTCTCACTGTTGTGGTGTTATCCCCCATCCCAGCTGGTCCATATAGAACAGCCAAAGATCCTGGTCAGCCCTCAAGGGAAGGCAGGGGCAGACCATGGGCATTCCCCGCCATCCAAGGAGGCTTCCATAATTGCAGAGCCGATACATAGCGCTCTGGTACTGGGCTCACCCAAGGAATCGTCACGTCCTGCACATGGCTGCTTAGCCTCACTTCCGTATATTGGGCCTTCCGTTCACCATAGGCTGTTCTTCCGGAAACCAGAAGTATGCAGTCTGCAGATGACATCCACACAGTGAGCTTTCGATTCGGACTTTCCATGTAATGGATTTGCTATCCAAGCAATATTCCATTTCGTGCCACTAGGACACTTTTCCACCTTTTATGAAGTCCACACAGTGGGCTTTAGATACGGACTTTCCACGTAATGGATTTGCTATCCAAGCAATATTCCATTTCATGCCACTAGGACACTTTTCCACCTTTTATGAAGCCCACACAATGGGCTTTTGATTCGGACTTTCCACGTAACGGATTTGCTATCCAAGCAATATTCCATTTCGTGCCACTAGGACACTTTTCCACCTTTTATGAAGCCCACACAGCGAGCTTTCGATTTGGACTTTCCACATAATGGATTTGCTATCCAAGCAATATTCCATTTCATGCCTCTGGGTCTTCATGCACCTTTAAATGTCAACCTGTATGTAGTTAAAGTAAGCTGCGGTCAACTTGAGCTTGTTGATATCTCCATAGAGCTTGTCCTCAAATGAAGCAGGTGTGGGCCAAAATATCTTTCTCTGTTCTGCATACGTTGGGCAATCCTGCAGCAAATGTTTTGCTGTCATTTTTCCAGTTCTACAATTACATTCATCGGTATCTCCTATCTTTAGTTTATTGAACAAGTGGTATTTCAGCCTGTTATGTCCTGTGCGGAGTCTGAAGATTGCTACTTGTTCTCTTCGGTCGAGTTTGTAATATGCATCATCCTTCTGATGGCCTGGATGCTCAGATTCCCATTTGGTTCTATAAGTGCTTTTTATCAACCTCTTTGCCTCATTATAGGTTATGTCTATGTCAGGCTGTGGTAGTCGTCCGCCCTCTTTTGCCAGTCTGTCAGCCTCTTCGTTTCCAGGTATACTGCAATGTGATGGGATCCACTGTATTACAACTTTTTTGGATTTCTGGCATAGACCATGGAGTGCTGCTCTTAGGTCAGTTAGTTCTGTGCTGTTATTGCTCTTGAGTATTGAGACAGCTGACTTTGCATCTGTGAAGATAGCTATTTGCTTCTCTTTATTTTCCTCCATCAGGAGCATTTCTGCTGCAGTTTTCAAAGCCTCTACCTCCGCTTTGAAGTTACTTGAAAATTTTCCAGTTGCCATTGAATGTGTTTTTTTCACTCCATTTTTTAAATTTAG
The DNA here is from genome assembly GCA_014155875.1 of Cepaea nemoralis. Lineage (NCBI taxonomy): Eukaryota > Metazoa > Mollusca > Gastropoda > Stylommatophora > Helicidae > Cepaea > Cepaea nemoralis. Next base: position 28,187 of record JACEFZ010000288.1, on the reverse strand, counting down.
GAGAATTCCTCCTCCTCCATTCTCTATTGAATTTTTGGCTGATCCATCTGTATATGCATGGGTCCAATTCCTGCTTGGGTAATGTTCTTTTATGTAGTTTAGGGTTATTTCTCTTCTTTCGGTTTCATGCTGAGTGTTCTTTTTCTCAATACCAGGAATGTTTTCTATCATCTCAGGCAGTTGCTGCTGTCTCCAAGCTGGGAACTTGTGTGCATTGTGTATGGGCTTGACTGTTGATATGTTAAGTATAGGATCTGCCCTAATCCTTCGTTTTGCAGTTTCTACAAAGTTGCCACGCTTCAGTCTTCCCTTTCCAAAACCATTAAATCTGTTGTACATAGGGTGGTCTGTCAATCTTCTAAATTTTTCTGCTTGTTGCTGGGCTCTGCTATCTCTTCTATCCTGCATTGGTTGTAAACAAGTGATCTTTTCTAGTTCATTAATAGGCGTTGTCTTCAGGCTTCCAGTTATGATTCGCATTCCTTGGTTTTGGACTCTACTTATTTTGTTAAAGTTTGACTTAGCTGCTGTTGCCCAAGCTGCAATGCCATATTCCAGTACTGGCCTCACCCGTCCAGTATATAACTTCTTGAGAACTTTCTCATCTGCTCCCCACGTTGTACCAGCAAGCTTTTTCATGATTGCCATTCTCTGCCTTGCTCTTGTTCGATTTTTCTCAACCTGTGTCTTCCATGTCAGGCGACGATCAAAGGTGACTCCTAGATAGTTTGGATTTTCTTCATGGCGCAATATTTTTCCATTCAATACCAGCTTAGGTTGCTGAGTTTTATTTGAGAGGGAGAACACTGTGCATGTTGTTTTCTCCTCACTTATCTTCACTAGCCATGATTTTGACCAGTCCTCTAGCGCTAATAAGGCTTGCTGTATTCTGCTGTTAGCTGTACTAATATATTCTTCAGATGTCCATATGGCTAGGTCATCTGCAAAGGAGGATGTGTGTACTCTGGCTGGAAAATTTTCTGTGATGTCATTTATATATGCTAGGAATAATGTTGGTGAAAGAACTCCTCCTTGGGGGACACCTTGCTCCAGCAGCATCATTTTGCTTGTTTGTCCTTGTACTTTTGTCCTGGCAGTTCTGTTCTCAAGGTAGTGGCTGATCCATTTATACATTTTTCCACAAACATGCATGTTTTGCAGTTTTACTTTCAGTCCTTCCTTCCATACTTTATCAAATGCTTTTTCTAAATCTATCCAGACTGCTAGTGTGTGCTTTTTCTCTTGGAAGGCATCCTCTATTTCCTGAGCTATATAGGTTATTTGATCTTCAGTGGATCTGTATTTTCTGAATCCTGCTTGGTGTGGTGTTAAGAGTTTGTTTTCTTCCAGATGCCATGTTAGCCTGCCATTGATAATGCGTTCCATTAATTTTCCTACACAGCTAAGTAGACTGATAGGTCGATAGCCATTTGGTTCTTCCAGGTCTTTTCCTTTCTTTGGGACTGGTATTAGTATAGCTTCCTTCCATGCCTGTGGGACTATTCCTCTCTTCCAGCTGTTATTTAGGACTGCTAGTAGTTTCTTCTTTGCCTTGGTGCCTAGTCCTATTAGCATTTCATTTGTGATTCCATCCTTTCCTGGTGATTTCTTCTTTTTTAGGGTATTCATTGCCTGTTCCATTTCTTCCATTGTTAGATTTGCCATCATATATTCTGCTGCTGTCTCTGTATTTCTATGATGTATCTGTTTGTCTTTGATTGCTTTCTTCTGTTCGGTTGTAATATCAATGTGGTTTGCATTTGCATAGTGTTCCATTAGTGCATTTGCAGCCTTTTTGCCTGTAAGCAAGGCATTTCCTTGTTTAATTGTTATTTGTTTGTTTCTAGATCCTTCATTGTTCATGGCTTTCACTAGTTTCCATAGTTTGTTTCCATCCCTGTCAAAATTCAGGTTTTCTGTTTTTTCCCTCCAACAATCTCTTGTTGTTTGATTTACTGTTCTTTTATATTTTGCTGAGATGGCTTTGAGAGAGATGTTTGCTTCAATTGTTTGTTCTCTCTCTGCTGTCTTCCTGGCATCTTCAACTTTGTCCTCCAAACTTTGTAGTTCTTCAGTCCAGTATGGTTTGTAATTTTTCCTCGCTCCTCTTGGAATGGACTCAGTGGCTGCCTGTATTATCGCTCTGTTTAGACTTTCCACCATTTGCTTTATGTTGCCATATCGTGTATTTATGTTTTCACAATATTTGTCTGTTAGTATGGCAAATCTGTCCCAATCTGCTCGTTTGTAATTCCAGCGGGGCAAGGGCTTTTGCTCCTGTGGAACATACTCCATATTCATTTCAAGCTTGATTGGTCTGTGGTCACTACCTGCTAATTGGTCCAGCACATGGCGATCGATTTTGTGGAGGATGTCTCCTGTGCAGAAAGCTAAGTCTGGAGTAGAAGTGGTAAGCCATCTTCTGGAGTAGAAGCTCGGTGTGTCATCCGCTTTGTTGAGTAGATGGAGATTTGAGTCTATTTCCCAGTCCTCCAATTCATCTCCTCTTTTGTCAGTATCTGGGTATCCCCATCTTTCTGAACGGCTATTAAAGTCTCCGACAATAATGCAGTTTGTGTCAGTTATTTTCATGTTTGAGAGTGTAAGGTCCTTATCTGCTGGGCTATACAGATTGTAGATTCTTATTTTCACGTCCTTTATCATTATATCAACACCTATAATTTCCGTTTGGTTGTTAGAGATCACAGATACTTCGCTGCAAGGTATTGTATTTCGTGTAAGTATTAGAACTCCTCCTTTGTGTCCTTCGCGGTCGAAACGTGTGGCCTGATATCCTCTGACTGAGAATTTGTGATTGGCGTTGAGGTGTGTCTCTTGAATGCATGCCACATCTATTCTATCTTTATGAAGACGCTGTGTTAGGGAGTCTTTCTTCTTGTAAACTCCTTCGGCATTCCACTGTAGTATGTTGAGTGTCCGGGGTATTTGGTCAATAGCTCTTAACCTACTCCTCTGTGCCTTGACTCCACAGCACAGGGGAAGGTGACCACCAGTAGTCATGGGTGGACCCCCTCGAGGCAGGGGGCCCGGCACTATCACCGCCTGATGGGACTTCACGGGATTAGCACCATATCGATTAATTTTGATTTGTGACATCATGAATTAAGTTACGTTGCACTGCTTTGTCAAGCCTGTGGCTCAGTACATCCGATTTCGACAAGCATTTATTCGGGATGCTTTCCCTAGCCTTTGACTGTCCCCAGTCTACCTACAAGGCAGCAGGTTTCACGTTGCACTGCTTTGTCAAGCCTGTGGCTCAGTACATCCGATTTCGACAAGCATGTATTTGGGGTGCTTTCCCTAGCCTTTGACTGTCCCCAGTCTACCTACAAGGCAGCAGGTTTGTGTGTCTCTTCGTCTGGTCCCTCTCCCTTGACCTGTCCGGCATGGGTGGCCCTACCAGTAGCTGTGCTACCGTCGGCATAGCTCTTGGGGTCATTGGGACGCACAAGCCCCTCTACCTCGTCACGGTGGACACACAGCAGAGGGGGCTCGTTCATTCTAAACCCATCTTTCTCACACGCTTATAAAACCTTCCACACACAGCACGCGTTCTCTTCCACACCGAAGATATATACATTAAAGGAATTGTTGGTGTCAAGGTCGAAACGGCAAAAGCCGCCCCACGTTTTTCACTGCAGGCAGTCTCATGCAAGCTTACTTCCTGTAAGTGGATTCAATATTATTGCTGAATGACAGCCCTCGACTTAATCGCAAGTTCCCAGGATTTGCTTGTGGTGGGGTGGGTTGATACCAGGAACGCGGTCAACACGGAGGGAGGGAGAGAGAGGGAGTTGGGGAGGGGGAGAGGAGGGGGAGGGATAAAGAGAGAGCGCGCGTAAACAGATTGGAATTTGTTAAGTTGTCCATTGCGAATTCAGCGTATACATAAATATCCCATTCATTATGTACAAAAACAGGCTTTTACATTGCGAATACAGCGTATAGTCATTCATGTTTGGGGTGGGGGGGGGGAGAAAGAGAGAGAGCGATATAGAGGGAGAGAGAGAGAGAGAGAGAGAGAGAGGAGAGAGAGAGAGAGAGAGAGGGAGAGAGAGAGCTGTTCAGACCGAGGTCAAACTTCGGTCGACAAGACCACTGACTCACACAGGCCACCGTCCCATTGTTCTGTCTAGATTGGGCTACAGGACTCAGTAACAAAGAAAAGACATTTATTCAGTTATTTGGCGCTTTGTTCCTCAATGATTGGGCTTAGTGGTACACATGCGGAGTATAGAAATATACTGTGAGAGTGTGTTTGAACATGTATGTTATGTAGTGTGAAATTTGATGGGAGTGGCTCTTGTTTATTAATCTGCGAATAGCTGGGCGATTTTTTGTTGAAAAATCTTTGCTAGTGTGTGTGGTTGTATTGTTTGGTGATTGTGTGTGGCCAAGTTTCTACTCGACCATATTATGTTTCTATACTCCGCCAGTGCAACAAGAAGTTTAGTGTGTTTGTTTTTTGTAGATGTGGGTATTGTATTTAAAAAAATGGCCTTATAAGCGTCAGTTTTCTTGTTTGTGTGTGTTTCTATTAATTGTTGCAGTGCAATCTTAGTGGCTGTGATTGCTGGGCATTCATAGAAGAGATGATCCTCTGTTTCCTGAATATTTTGTCTACATAATTTGCATGGTGCTATTTGCTTGAATGTTTGTGCGGCCCTCTCAGTTGTCGGGGTCATATTGTAAATTAGCCTGTATGTTATTTCTTTGGATTTTGAAGTGATATGTTTGTTGTGTAAGTTAGTGAAGGTGCAACTGTAGTCTTTCATGTGATATTTGTATCCTCTTTTGATTCTCAGGTGTAGTGGTGGGGCTTGTTGTTGTACTAAATATGTGTATATCTGCTTGGTTGTCTGTTGTATTAAGTGTTCATTACCTTGAATTGCTTGCATACATGTTCTGTAGAAGTGCGGTAGTAACACATGTGAGCGAATAGTGATTTTATATGTGTTTACAATAAATTTACATTGCAACTATGATGAAGTTTTCAAGGATCGCAGTTCGGCAACTGATCTCAAAAATTAAGAATAAGTCTTCATTTGTGAGATAGAGAAACCTACCTGTGACACTTGAAAACCTGAACTACACAGATTATAAACAGACACCTATGTGGCTAGGTTAAACAAACACTTGTAAGAATAGAACACGCAAACAAACAGAATACAAACATATAAAGTACAAACAGCAATTTTGAACTAAGGGAGATCACACTTTCACAAGGAACACGACAGATTAATGGGGGTCATGAGTACACAGATGAGTAATCTATCAACAAGCGAAAGCTAGACAGGGGAAAAATCAGCAGACACAGAGCTTGTAAGAGATGTTGAGGTAACATTTCACGAGAGCCATGAATAAAATATTCATGATCTGTGTCCGTAAAAAGAACAGATTATTTCGGGACATCAATTTCGGATGTTTGAAAGGCGTTGCAGGTTATGATTTAAGCATAACTGTAAGACAGAAATTTTAAAGATGGAGGTTCAAAATGTTCTTAAGCATATGAAAGCTGGCAAGGCCCCCGGTGCAGATAACATCACAACAGAAATGATTAAAGCTTTAGAAGAATTTGGACTAGAGCAAGTCACTAGACTGCTGAACACATTATATGATACTGGAGATATACCTTCTGAATTATGTAATTCTGTATTTATTGCAATCCCAAAGAAATCAGGAACCTTAGAATGTGATCAACATAGAACAATTAGTATAATGAGTCACATCACAAAGATTTTGTTACGAATTATCATGCAAAGAGTGAGGAAGAAAATACAACCTGAAATAGGGGAAGAACAATGTGGGTTTGTAGAAGGAAAGGGTACAGTAAATGCTGTGTATATGCTGCGAACAGTTATTGAACGTGCTTTAGAAGTAAACAAGGATATACATCTTTGCTTTATTGACTACACAAAGGCTTTTGATAGAGTTAGACATGTCAACATTGTGGATATGCTTGCAGATCTACAAATTGATGGGAAAGACATTAGACTTATAAAAAACATATATTGGAAACAACAAGCTGCCATAAGGATTGATAATGAAGTAGGACAATATCAACCTATTAAGAGAGGTGTTAGGCAGGGATGTGTAATGTCTCCAGATCTTTTTTCCCTATACAGTGAAAATATTTTCAGAAATGTAGAAGACCTAAATGGAATCAGCATTGGAGGACGAAACATAAATAACATTAGATATGCAGATGATACAGTATTGATTGCAGACAATGCACAGGATCTGCAACAATTAGTAGTCGCTGTTGTTGTACACAGTGAGCAGCTGGGGTTGGAATTAAATTGTAGGAAGACACAGGTTATGGTCGTCACTAGGAAGAACGAAGCACCACAATGTAATATACAAGTAAATGGGAATATTCTTCAACAAGTGAATCGGTTCAATTATCTCGGAACAGTCATAACATCTGATGGCAGATGCCTTGAAGAGATTAGAACAAGAATCGCCATTGCGAAAGTAGCCTTTAGCAAGATGAAAAACATTCTGACCAATAAAATGATGTCAATTGAAACGAGAAAAAGAGTGTTGAGGGGATACATAGAGCCTGTTCTTTTGTATGGATGTGAAACTTGGACAATGTGCAGTCAAGCTGAAAAACATCTGATGGCTGCAGAAATGTGGTTTCTGAGGAAAATGCAAAGAATATCATGGACAGATAGAAAAACCAATGACCAAGTACTACAAGAGACAAATGAAAATCGTAGATTGATTAGAGAAATTAGACGTAGACAGTCAAAAATTTTTGGACATGTTATGAGAAGAAATGGACTGGAGAACTTAGTGACAGCTGGCAAGATCGAAGGGAACAGACCAAGAGGAAGACCCAGAGGAAAATACCTGGATGGCTTGGCCACATGGCATGGACGAGACAGGAACACTGAGCTGATCCACGACTCTGGTGATCGAGTGAAATGGCGAATCATGACCGCCCACGCTTTCCGGCATGGCACATGATTGATTGATTGTAAGACAAATAACCTTGGTTCGTAATAGCTTCCAGTAGTGAAGTGTAAGAGAGTAGTGACTCTTGGCAACATGACAAGTATGTTAAACTGATCATAAACCAGGGGTAGACGGTTCAACAGTGTTTCATGCCCCTGTGACTCAGAGGTGCACCCAAAGTGAGTGTTGGACGAATTCCTACAACACTCCGACGAATTAGTTCCGACTAATTTTTTATAGACGCATATATGACATTGTGTCACACCCTCTGGAATGGATTTGATGACATAATACGGAGGGGGGGCATGGTAGAATGTCAGAGTGTTGAGAGGACGAATAGAGGACATAGAGAGGATAAGGGACAGAATAGAGTTAAGACAACTGAGATATCGACATATAGGACATAGATAAGGAATCTGCAGTATAGCGGCAGGCTAGAGACAGGACCTAAGTCAGGACACAGGATCTCATAAGACAGGACATCTACAGGACAGTAGATGAAGTGGAAACAGGACTTAGGAAGGGGACACTATCGTGTCTTAGACAGGGTAACGGTAGGACCAGACCGGGTGATAGAAGGGGACGACAGTTCACGGGACACTGCCCTGAACAGACTAGATGTCAGTACACCGACTGACCTCTCCTAGCACGGACAGACTGCAGTACATCGAGACTGTTGAGACAGCACGGGGTTCACTCAACGGCACGGGGTCCGAGAAGACAAGCACAGCCGTTGATCCTGAAACCGGCAGACGGGACGCAAGAGAGTTTCAGAGGAGGACATTTGTGTCTTTGAGAGCAAATGCTTAGTGTTGCGAGAATGCTAGTTTCAGAATAGCGAGTATAGGATTGTGAGACTGATTGTATGCTATCAGAGTATGAAGGGCGGCTTTTGTGTATTCATGTGAAATTAACGCCTGTATATATCTTGTGATTAGATCGGATTCGCCTGAAATAAATAATGTACATGCCATGCATACGCGCATTGATGTTTCTTGAGTGCGTGTGAAGGAGCAGAGTGCCTGGGTGCGAAGCAAGACGTTGACACATCTATTTGCCCATGCAGCAAATGTATCTACAGCTCTTTGTAGCAATTTGGTGGCCACTGATGCATGTTCATTTGTGCTCCATAAAACCAGGTCATCGGCGTACATTGCCGCTTTAATTCCATGCGGTAGATTAGCAACAAGATCATTGATGAAGATTAGGAAAAGTATGGGGGGACAAGACTTCGCCCTGGGGAACACCGTGACGCAGTAGTACTTTCTTGCTCTTGAGTCCGTCTATCTGTACTCGGGCTCTTCTGTTGAGCAAGTATGCTTTCACCCATGTGTACATTCTTCCATTGACTTTGCAGTTTCTCAGTTTCTTCATCAGACCTTCTTTCCAGACTTTGTCAAAGGCTTTCTTCAGATCTATCCATTCTGCAAGCACCAGCTTCTTCTCTTGGAATACATCCTCACTTTCTTGAGAGAGGTAGGTTGTCTGATCTTCCGTAGAGTAGCACTGCCTAAAGCCAGCCTGCTGTGGCACAAGGATGTTTTTACTTTCAATGTACCACTGCAGTCTGTGATTGATGATGCGCTTCAGTGTTTTGCAGAGACAGCTGGTGAGGCTAATTGGTCTGTAGCTAGAGGCAATGGAACCATCTTTCCCTGAATTTATGAGGGGTATCATGATTGCTTCTCTCCAGGCTTGTGGAACACTGCCTAAGGTCCAGCTGTTATTGAAGATCTGCAACAGCTTTGCTTTGGCCTATGTTCCTAGGTTCCTGATAATTTCATTGGAGATACCATCAGCTCCTGGTGACTTTCTCATTTTCAGTTTTGATATGGCTAGCTCCAGTTCGCTGATTGTGATGGGTGCCTCCAGAACCTCATGTACTATTTCATTATGTCCTGTATGTTGTCGTTTCTCTCGAATCTCGTGTTGTTTCTCTTGACTAATTTTGATATTGTTATCTTGTGCGAATGAGTCCGCAAAATGGTCAGCTGCTTGCTTTCTTGTTAAGATGTTTCCATCTTTATGTAGTGCAATTTTTGAGTTTCTCCCTGTGCCCTAATCGTTAAGTTGTTTTATTAGCTTCCACAGTTTCCTTGTGTCTCTTTCAAAGTTCAGAGGCTCCGTTTTCTCCAGCCAGCTTTTCCGTCTAGCCTGCAGCTTGGCCCTTTGAAATTTGGCTTTTGCGTGCTGGAATTTATTGTGGTGCTCTTGGCTGGGTGGGGCCTCTGCTTGCTTTCTACACACTTCCACATCGTTATGCAACTGTTCCAGTTCACTACTCCAGTAGGGTTTATATTGTTTACGGGCTCCTCTTGGTACTGTTTCTCGCGCTGCCTGTAGTATGCATTTCCCAAACTCTTCAACTACTTTATTTATGTCTTTCTCAGCGTTCAGGTTTCTAACCAGTATGCTGGTGCGATGCTTGTACATTGCCCAGTCTGCTTTCTTGTAGTTCCACCTCGAGAAGGTGCTGCTTTCACTTACAAGCTCATTTTCTACAGTTAGAAAGACTGGCCGATGGTCACTGCCACCAAGTTGTTTCCCAACAATTCCTGTAATGTTCCACACCAGGCCTGGTGAATGAAAAGCCAGGTCAGGTGTAGTTGTAGTGTGCTATGATCTCGAGTAGAAAGTATGTTGGTCGGACGGCTTGTTAATCTAGATGAATCTATTCTCATCCTGCCAGTCTTCCAGTCTCTCTCCTCTCTAGTCCATGTGATGATAGCCCCAGTGGCTGTTGAAATCACCACACACAGTCATTTTTTCTTTTAATGGTAGTGTATCCAGTGCCTGTGGGCGGTCACTTGGACAGTAGTAATTGATCAGATGTAGGTCTGTGTTACCTGTCTTAAGTTTAAGTATCTGATACTCAGCCCCTTCCATGTAGACTTCGATTTTGGAAGCAATGATGTTATTTTTTATGAGGGTCAGTATCCCACCTTTTCGCCTGTCCTTTCGGTCAGATCGGTAACACTGGTAGCCTCTGATTTTGAAGGCTATATTTTCGTTGAGGTGAGTTTCTAGCAAGCAACATACACTTACTTTTTCTTGGTCCAAGATGTTTTCTAATTCTATTTTTTTGTTGCTGACTCCCTCCACATTATAGTGCATTATTATAAATCTTTGTTTAGTATGGCCAGCCGTCCTATTCTCATGTCCCCTGGCTCCACAGGACATCTGAGAAGAGTAGTTGTGGTTGGACCCTTTTGAGACATAGGGTCCGACACTGCACCTACCTGGGGGTCCAAAGCAGGGCGAGCACCATAACATTTAGCAGTAGTCGACATTTTCCATTTTGCGTGATTGCGTGGCATCCTGATTTCTGTGGTGCGCCTCTTGGCTGGTTGCCTCCGTCTTCAGCACCTTTCTTTGCTAGAGCAGACTGTGGTCTCACTCGAGTGTAGATGTGTACGCGCGCACACACCTGTCTGCGCATGCATGTACGTGCATACACATCTAGAGCATACTGGTTATTTTCCGGCGCCAGAAATTCGCCGTCGCCTCTTCTCCTGTTAGTTAAAACAGTTCCGCCACGTGAAGGCCAGGAGTTGGACTTTTGCTGCAGAGGTTATGTATTCACGAGCCATTGGGGTATTTAAGCAATGTTGGGCGCTCACCCCAACAATGCGCCCCGGCTACATACAGCAACATTTGGAACCACTAATACAGAGGTTCTCAACCTTTTTTGGCCCATGCACCCCTTCACCATATGTTCAGAATGTCATTCACCCCTTTCGTATGTATCCCTATAAATCAACAGTCCACCCCCCTCCCCCTCCTCCGCTCCCACACAATATACGTATAAATGAAAACTAATTTTAATAACACATACTAGAACAAGTTTAGACGTCTATATAAAATGTGATTTGCAGGTCTGCTTACGATATAAAACGAATTTCAGAAGAGCGAGAAGTACAGAACCGTAAAGTATGGAGGGAAAAACAATATCAAGTAATCGGTTCTTGTATTAACGCGATCTTGCAATAATCTTAAACACCCCCTTCCCCCCCCCCCCCCCCCCCCCTTTTCCCTGGAAAATCTAAAATTTCCCAAAAATCTAATTATCCTAGTGGGTGACCTGAATTTCAAGATGAGATCGGATAACACGGGTTTAAATCTGTTAATTACTGCACAGATTATTTAGCAGAAGCTAGCTTTGAACTCAAGCGTAGTCTATAGACGCTACGTATAATCACACTTGACTGATTTTTGTGTGGATTAGCTTTCACTATTACCGATGTCCCTCGTCATCAAGCAACTCACTTGAAATTCAAACGTACTTGTAATTTACGTCCCCAAGTCAAGGACGAGAAGTCAACATTTTAGTCCAACTGAACTGCGTAGGGGTTGAACCCGCTACCTCAGCACACCGGATGTTTAAGAACAAGCGTTCTTATCCATTCGGCCATGCCGACCTCTACTGCTCATAATAATAGAATAAAAACCTAACTGGTCTCACCACTTTATATTTGATTTGTGGACTACTAAAAGGCCTTTGATAGCATTGATAGGGAATCTCTTTGGAAATTGATGAGGCGTTATGGAATACCACAGAAAATAATTAACTTTGTAAAGGCAACAGAAAATGATGTGCAGGGCAAGGTATCTCCAGCCGAGCGGTGCATACCCAGCCTAGCTGTCCACCTGTTCGTGTACCACCACACCAGCATGCTATGGTGAACAAATCCATCAGATTCTCTCTATTTTTGAATTGAAGCCTGCAACTCTTCCTGAGGTCTGTCTTCACCTTTCTCATCATACTTTGTGAGTCCGTTACAATCACAACATGCATGTGCTGTTTGTCTTTCAGCGAAAAGAATGCCTATTGTCAAAGACTCGAACACATCCCCTCCGCTAGGAAGAGCAGTCATTGTTGAAGAGGCCAGGAGGGGGTAAGGGTGCCCCAGGGAAGAGCCGTGAAGATGAGGTAATGAGAGATGGTTAACCATTTCCCTCATGAGACACGCAGGCGGTGTTCAGAGAGTTAACACTCTAATCACAATAACATCACGCCTCGTGGTAGCCATAGAGAAGTTGAGTATACACTCAACAGGCCACGTCTACCATCGGCGTGCGACGTGAGGCGACACGCACCAAGGTGAAAGTCAACCCGCGTGGTGTGTGACCGCGGAAGGGAAGATTGTCGGACGGGAGACGGGACTTCGAAGTGGTCACTTCGTTAGGATAGCGATAGGGTTTTTCTTGTGTTCATTTGTGTAGAATGTTAGCTTAGGGGTTAGCTGCTCGTGATAGAGAATACTGGGGCTTTAGGTTGTGTGTTTTTCAATAGCGACTGTTCCATGTAGCGAGCCAACGGCAATAAACATGTACCATGTATTTTCCTCGCACACGACTTGCAAGTTGTCTTGTATTGGTGTGCCAGAAGTACCCGATGATGCCTGTCAGTTGAGTTGTTGACAGGCCAGGGTAATTGTGGTGTCAGAAAGTGAAGCTTGAACGAAAAGTTCAAGCTAAATCCACTCATCCACAAAGGCTCCAGACTAGGGTTTAATTTGTGTAGTAACGATAATTTGTGCAGACAGGAGAATTTGCGAGCTAGAAATATGCCTATCGTGACAAAATAGTATTTAATTGTGTTTATGATATATTTATTGAATGATATCATGTATTCTTCGAAACTGTAAGTATTATTATTCTTATTTTCTTATATTTATTCACATATTTACCAATTTATTCTCAAATAAGCACCAAACATGATTCAGGGCGCAGGAATACACAGGCAGCCGACAATATTGATTTTTGAGATCTAAAAATAGCGCTGCGCGGTGACGTAGAGTGATTGACAGACAGTTGTTCTGCGTCATTAGCATAAAGCAGTTGAATGTTTACAAGATCGTTTATCGGCGGCCCGCCTGAATCTGTGCTATATATTGGTTATTATTTACTTATTTGAATTACTAAATGAATATATTTAGTTATCTTACACATTATTATGTTATTTTTATTTCTTTAAAAGCATTTATTCATTTTCGGCTCTATTTTCTCTTTGTTTATCGTCACGATGGAACTATTTTTGGGCTAAGCATCTGATACTTAGCTGCACAACGTTTACAGAAATTAACTAGGTTAGTAACGAAAGGCAATTACTGTTTAGAACAAAGACAGGACATTGACATTAAATTTAATTAATACATGTTCTAGTTGTTCGTAAGTCTGTCATTGTCTAAGTCATTGTCCTTAGTGGTCGGGTAATCATATCGTTAAGGAGGCGTGTTTACTGCTGCCCTACATATCAGAGGGCAAAGAACAGCTGTGCACATACACCTGTAGGCCAAATACCGTGTGCTACGTATGAAACGTGTCTCCACCCCAGTGTACCAAACAAGGTGACCTGTGTCAAAGGAGCTTCGTTCCCACATTAAGCTGAGTACAACTATATTTTTGGCATGCATTGTGATTAATAGTGCATCTCTTTTTTTCAGCTTGTGATACACTATAATAATTTTTGTGCTCTGATTTTCCAACATAGAATTTTGTGCAACACATAAACTGGACATAAAATTAATATTCCTTAACGAGGGACAAATAGATAACATTGTAGATGAATAGGTAAATAAACAAAGCAGGGTAAATCAACACTAGCTAATTACTTAACAGCATGGCGACCTTATCTGACTTTATAAAAGCAGGTAAAGATTTACAATATACAGGAAAGGACTTAGAGGAATATGCTGATAGGAAATTTAAGGAAGCAAAGGATGCAGAGAGGGACGAACGCGCACGAGAAAGGGAACAAGAAAGACAACATCAGAGAGAACTAGCTGAAATAAATAAGCAAAAAGAACTAGAGATTAAGCAACAACAGTTACAACAAGAGAAGGAGATTGCAGAACGAGCTGAGATAACAAAACAAAAACAGCTAGAAGATGACAAACAGATTAAGCAAAAAGAATTAGAGATTAAACAACAACAGTTAGAACATGATAAGGAGATTAAGCTAAAGGAATTAGATCTAAAGCAAAAGCAAATAGATCAAGAGAGAGATCTAAAACAAAAAGAGATAGATGAAATGGCAAGAGTTAAAGAAAAACAAATTCAAGTAGAATCAGAGACACAATTAAAGATGAAAAGCATGGATGTAGACTCACACGCAGAAATCTCTGCCACTAAATTAAGAAGTCAACAAGAAGAAAATAAGTTCAACAAATACAAAAATATTATCAAACCATACTGTAAAGAGGATTCCATATCAGCCTGGACAGAGAATGTAGAGTATCAATTTAAATATCACCAAGTTCCTTTAGATATGTGGGCTCCTATTTACATGAAGAATCTAAGTGGTGAGCCCCTTAAAGTAATAGAGTCTATTCCTATTGAACTTAGATCTAGCTATCAATACATCCATGATAGGATTATGCAGCACTTTTTGCTTGATGCCTCTGGGTATCAGGTTCAGTTCTCAAACCTAAAACCTAAACCTAGTGAAACCTTTATTGATTATGTTTCAAATGTACAGAGTGTACTAGACAGGTGGCTGAAAGCAGCTAACATAGGAAAAGACTTTGATAGATTAAAAAACTTAATTGCTATGGACAAGGTTATATCTACCATACCTTCTCCTTTTGCCAAATTTTTGCAGCAGTCAGAAATTGAGAACATCCAGCAATTCGAGAAAAAAGGCTCAGCATATTTTTCTTCCAACAGAAATATTTTTAAAACTTCAAATGACTCTGAGATAGTTTCCTTTGTGAAAGACCAACCAAGAAACTACCAGGGTAATAGAAAACCTTTTCAGAGGTACGATAAGAAAGACAGGAAAGTGTCCAAATGCATGTATTGTCAACTTATGCACGACTCTTATTCCATGTCCTACAAATCTCCAAATTATCCGGCGCATCTTGAAAATGTGATCAAGAAGCAGCAAAGTAAAAGAGCTGCATACAAGCGTGCAATCAAATGTTTTTTTTTGTTCCTGTTATGGCCATTACTCTAATAAGTGCCTTGGGCGCCAACGTTTGAAAGCTAACAATGCTATGTTGATTGACACCTCTTCAGATAGTGAGAGTGAGTATGAATGTGCAGTTAAAAATGAAGGCGAGGTTGAAGGTGACTTACCTTTCAGCCAAGCTGAAGATGTGTGTGGGGCAAACGATATGTTAAGCTTTGACAGCTGTGAACGATGTCACCAATTCCATGCAGACGGAAAACTAGAATGTGGACATACAGTACCATGCTCATCTGAGAGTGTGAATTCAGCTATAGCCTCCAGAGGCAATTTGGTGTTCCACAATGCAATGGTCAATGACGTACCATGTCAATGTTTGCTGGACAGCGGCAGCACCCTTATCGGTCTTCGGAAAGAACTAGTGAGTCCGGGTGATTACACAGGTGACACTGTCAAATGCCGAACCTTTTCGGGTAACATTGAGACTTACCCTTTGGCAAAAGCCCGTATTGATTCTCCTTTTCTTTCTGGTACCTTTACGTGTGCAATACTTAACAACCCTTGTACTGATTTAATTTTGGGGTGTTTACCTCAACTGAAACAATGTACTACTGATGAAATAGTTGCATGGGAGAAATTAAATGCAGCTAATGCAACAACAAGAGCAGACAGTGTAAAACATCAAGACACACTACAAGACGAGAGACTACTGTTGCTTTCTCCAACTGGCACAGATGACACCAGCAGACAGAAATTTATAGAACAGCAGAAAGCTGATACTAGTGTGTCTCCATACCTAAAATTATTAAAACATAAAGCCAAAGTGACCAAAAATGCATCATGGTTTTTTAGATTGAATAATGGCATTTTAACAAGATATTATACTACTGGTAACCATGAGATTCAGCAAACGGTGTTACCTGAACAACACCGTCTAACTGTGCTAAAGATTGCACATGAGTCACCGTTTGCTGGTCATCTTGCATATGATAAAACCAGGGCCAGAATTCAGGCTCATTTCTATTGGCCAGGGTTTTGCAATGACATAAAATTATTTTGTCGTTCGTGTAATGTCTGTCAACAATTAGTACGTAAGGGTAAACATCCTACAGCTGAAGTACAGCCTTCTACACTGGCTTCTAGGCCATTTGAAAGTGTGGCGGTAGATATTGTTGGACCCCTAAACCAGGTGTCCAGCAAAGGAAATCGCTTCATATTGACAATGGTCGACCTATGTACAAGGTGGGTTGAGGCAGTAGCTTTGAAATACATCACCTCCAAAGACGTTGCCAATGTATTTCTACACCTGTTCTCACGATTCGGATTCCCACGGACCATTTTATCCGATCGTGGAACTCAGTTCATATCGGCTGCAACGCAAGCCCTTACAAAAATGTTAGGCATTAAACAACATTTTACGACAGCATACCATCCAGCCAGCAACGGAATTGTAGAGAAAATTAACGGTGATCTAAAACATATGCTGGCTAAGGTGACAGCAGAAAACCCAGCTGATTGGGATACACTGTTACCAACAGTGCTGTTCGCCTATCGGGAGATTCCCCATTCAAGCACGGGGTTCTCACCGTTTGAATTAGTCTACGGGGCTAACCCACGGGGACCCCTAACCATTTACCATCAGGTAATAACTAATTCTATAGAAATTCCTACCCCTAAAACACCTTACGAAATGGTGACAGAAACACGAGACAAGATCATGAAATCGTGTGTTATAGCGAAGGCAGCTTTGGAGAGGAAAGGTCAAATCTACCGCCAATATGCCAACAGAGGGGCAAGAACAATTGAACTTGAACCAGATCAAGACATACTCTTGCTACTTCCAGATAAAAGAAATTTATTATTGACTTCATGGCAAGGGCCATTCAAGGTGGTACGTAGGATTTCAGATGTTGACTATGAAATATCGATAAACGGACACTTAAAGATATTCCATGTCAACATGTTGAAACCATACTTTTCAAGACAAGAGACAGAAGTAGTGACAGACAAACAGAGTGCACCAACACCTAGTGATCAGACGACAGACATACACAACGCAACTACACTAGTTAGCGAGACTGGCAGTTCCGACAATGGCAATACATCTAGTGAGTTAACAGAATACACACTTAGCACCACCACCGTACTGAATCAGGTAGACGACGACGGAATGGAACTACCTGTTCCCATTGTAGACAAAACTGCGACAGTGGACAGCATACATATAGATCAGGGACTAACAGACATTCAACGACGACAATTAGTGGAGTTAGTTACTGAATACAAAGACCTATTCTCTGACATCCCAGGTAGGACGGACAGAATCGAACACTCCATTCTTCTTTCGGATTCTAAGCCTATTAAATGCAGGCCGTACTCTATCCCACTCAGCTATAGGGAAAATCTAAATAAGGAAATTCTGAATTTAGAAGCTAGCGGGATTATCCAAAAGTCTACATCAGAGTACTCTTTTCCAATCGTCCTAGTTAAGAAGAAGGATTCCACAATTCGTCTGTGCGTGGACTATCGGAAACTCAATAACATCACTAAGATCGACGCAGAACCTATTCCTTCCTGCGAAGATCTTATCTTGGACATGTCTACTTCTAAAATCTTTTCTAAACTAGATCTTACTAAGGGATATTGGCAGGTCCCTATGCAGGTTCAATCTATGCATCTCACTGCGTTTTCAACTCCTTTAGGACTGTACGAGTGGCGCTTTCTTCCTTTCGGACTTCGAAATGCTCCTGCCACTTTTGTACGTTTAACTAGAGATCTATTACATGGAGTGACGAATACTGTGACCTATATAGATGATATATGTGTCCATACTGAAGACTGGACAACACACTTACTGAAACTCAGACATGTCTTTGATAGGTTGCGACTCTTCGGTCTCACTGTCAAACCGAGCAAAGTCGAATTGGGCCTAAAAGAAATTGAATTTTTGGGTCATATCATCTCTCAAGGTAAATTGAAGACCGACAACAGGATAATTACAAAAATCATGAATCTGACCATTCCTACCACTAAAAAACAGGTCAGAAGCCTTCTGGGACTAGTAAATTACTATAGTAAATTTATTCCAAATCTAGCAGAAATTACAAGTGTTTTTTCCAATGTTTTAAAATCATCTGTAAAATTGGATGTGAAAGATGCATTATTAATTTCTGCATTGTCAAAATTGAAATTTCTTTTTAGTAATGTTCCAATCCTTCGCTTGCCTAACCCGAGGCTCGTTTATTATCTTAGGACAGATGCCAGCAGGATCTCCATCGCTGCAGTCCTAGGCCAATTCTATGAGGGCATTTTTCATCCGATTTGCTACGTGAGCCGTAAGATCACACCTGCAGAGTCCAGATATTCGATATCAGAGCTGGAGGCCCTGGGCGTCATCTACGCGGTGAGAAAGCTCCATCGATTTCTGGCGGGGGTGCACTTCGTAATCCAGACCGACAACTCCCCCATCACTGTCATCCAGAGTGGTGTGCATCGAAATGACCGGATATACAGGTGGTCTCTCATACTCCAGAATTATACCTTTAGTATAGAACATATCAAGGGTAAGGATAATATTCTGGCTGATACCCTTAGCAGACCATCTGGGGTAGAAATACCTGAAATCCAACAGTTAAATGTAGAGTGATAGTTAGTACATGAATATCTGATAATATAAGATGTAAAATAGCTTACATACATATCCACATTATTGGCGTAATCATGTACCAAAACACTGAACTATCATGTGTCCGTAGACATCAGATTAAGAACTGTGCTGCTATACTTAGATACAACCGTGTGAACGAGGACAGCTCATTTCCAACTAAGCTCCATTCCGGTGTATAATGTGTGTGAAACGCAGAAAACAGTGTAAGAACAGTGCTTAATTTCAGACACAAAAAGGCTGACCTACGACACCAGTTAACTCTACACGTGCACTACCGAGAGAACATTAAGATGACTATGTGATGTATTTCAGATACCCAGGCAAAGTGTGTAGATATATTATGCCTATACAACAAATGTACAAACATTAAGGCAACTACTAACCTGTGGAAACTGAAGACCATGTATATAAACTTATTGTGATATGTAAAATATTATTTTTAAGATAGTGATCAATTAAATGGTTAAAAAAATAAATTTTTTTATTTAAAAATATTAAAAAGTATTTTAAATTTTTTTGCAAATATTAAAAATTATTTTAGAAAAAAATATTAAAAAAAATTTTTTTTAAATATAATTTTAATGTTTCACCATTTTGTAATTTGTTTTTTTAATTTAATAAAAACATACCCTCAAAAAAAACCATTTATTATAAAATTATAAATAAAAAATAAAATTATATGTGAAATAAAATTAAAATTTTAAAAAAAATAATATATAAATTTATTGTAGTAAAAAATTATTTAGTTAGTATTCAAAAAATAGGTAATTTTATTATATATCCATTTTAATTAAGTAATAATAATAATTTTTACAAGTTTTTAGATTAATCCCCTTTGTTAATAAAAAAGAATTAATATAAATTAATAATAAATAAAAAATTTAAAAATAGTAAAATATTATAGAATTAATATTAGTTGGAGTATAGAGTTTTATTTATATAATAAATATGAATCAAGGGGAAAAAACCATAACCCTTCTCACCATGTAAATAATTTTATTAATGACTCTCAACAATGTCCACATCATTTTCCACTTTCTCAAATTGACCAAATTGTACATTCACTCCAATTTTTAAATAATCAAAAATGGATGGGGAAGGATAAAAGAGTTGACAAATTAATAAAATTACAAAGGTAAAATAAAATGAATAAATTAGGGGGGAATGAGTATTAGAAATTTCTGTCGGGCCCACTTGTAGTTTTTGGTTTAAATTTGGTTTCGTTGTCAAATGTGAGTATTGTCCCTTTTAATTTAGAACTTGTTTCAGTATTTTGGGTTTATAAAAGGGAAGGTGAGAAAAGTGTTACAGTTTTTGGAATTTAACCCAAATTTTTAATTAAAACGAATAATACAATGGGAAATTAGAAACTAGAGTGAAGTGGTTAATGTTTTCATCCAAAAAAAAAACCCGGAAAAAAATTAAATTAATTTCATTTTTGTAAAAAAAGGGAGATAACTTTGGGCAAACAATAGACAAAAAAAACTGTAACATAAATGGAATTTACAGGGAAGGATTTAGTAAACCATCCACACACCTTTATAATTTGTTAGATTTTTCCCCCCTTGCCGGCTACCCTTACAGGAAAAAAGGGGCTTGAGCTTCCAAAACCCAAGAGTTTTTCCCGGTGCCACTACGGTAGGGTACCCATGCAAAAGGTAAGGGAGAGGGACCAGACGAAGTGACGCACAAACCTGCTGCCTTGTAGGTAGACTGGGGACAGTCAAAGGCTAGGGAAGCATCCCAAACAAATGCTTGTCGAAATCGGATGTACTGAGCCACAGGCTTGACAAAGAAGTGCAACGTAACTTTATCATTTCATGATGCCACAGATGAAAATTAATCGTTATGGTGCTAATCCCGTGAAGTCCCATCAGGCGGTGATAGTGCCGGGCCCCCTGCCTCGAGGGGGTCCACCCATGACTACTGGTGGTCACCTTCCCCTGTGCTGTGGAGTCAAGGCACAGAGGAGTAGGTTAAGAGCTATTGACCAAACACCCCGGACACTCAACATACTACAGTGGAATGCAGAAGGAGTTTATAACAAGAAAGCCTCCCTAAACACAGCGTCTTCATAAAGATAGAATAGATGTGGCATGCATTCAAGAGACACACCTCAACGCCAATCGCACATTCTCAGTCAGAGGATATCAGGCCACACGTTTCGACCGCGAAGGACACAAAGGAGGAGTTGTAATACTTACACGAAATACAATACCTTGCAGCGAAGTATCTGTGATCTCTGACAACCAAACGGAAATTATAGGTGTTGATATAATGATAAAGGACGTGAAAATAAGAATTTACAATCTGTATAGCCCAGCAGATAAGGATCTTACACTCTCAAACATGAAATAACTGACACAAACTGCATTATTGTCGGAGACTTTAATAGCCGTTCAGAAAGATGGGGATACCCAGATACTGACAAAAGAGGAGATGAAGTGGAGGACTGGGAAATAGACTCAAATCTCCATCTACTCAACAAAGCGGATGACACACCGAGCTTCTACTCCAGAAGATGGATTACCACTTCTACTCCAGACTTAGCTTTCTGCACAGGAGACATCCTCCACAAAATCGATCGCCATGTGCTGGACCAATTAGCAGGTAGTGACCACAGACCAATCAAGCTTGTAATGAATATGGAGTATGTTCCACAGGAGCAAAAGCCCTTGCCCCGCTGGAATTACAAACGAGCAGATTGGGACAGATTTGCCATACTAACAGACAAATATTGTGAAAACATAAATACACGATATGGCAACATAAAGCAAATGGTGGAAAGTCTAAACAGAGCGATAATACAGGCAGCCACTGAGTCCATTCCAAGAGGAGCGAGGAAAAATTACAAACCATACTGGACTGAAGAACTACAAAGTTTGGAGGACAAAGTTGAAGATGCCAGGAAGACAGCAGAGAGAGAACAAACAATTGAAGCGAACATCTCTCTCAAAGCCATCTCAGCAAAATATAAAAGAACAGTAAATCAAACAACAAGAGATTGTTGGAGGAAAAAAACAGAAAACCTGAATTTTGACAGGGATGGAAACAAACTATGGAAACTAGTGAAAGCCATGAACAATGAAGGACCTAGAAACAAACAAATAACAATTAAACAAGGAAATGCCTTGCTTACAGGAAAAAAGGCTGCAAATGCACTAATGGAACACTATGCCAGTGCAAACCACATTGATATTACAACCGAACAGAAGAAAGCAATCAAAGATAAACAGATACATCATAGAAATACAGAGACAGCAGCAGAATATATGATGGCAAATCTAACAATGGAAGAAATGGAACAGGCAATGAATACCCTAAAAAAGAAGAAATCACCAGGAAAGGATGGAATCACAAATGAAATGCTAATAGGACTAGGCACCAAGGCAAAAAGAAACTACTAGCAGTCCTAAATTACAGCTGGAAGAGAGGGAATAGTCCCACAGGCATGGAAGGAAGCTATACTAATACCAGTCCCAAAGAAAGGAAAAGACCTGGAAGAACCAAATGGCTATCGACCTATCAGTCTACTTAGCTGTGTAGGAAAATTAATGGAACGCATTATCAATGGCAGGCTAACATGGCATCTGGAAGAAAACAAACTCTTAACACCACACCAAGCAGGATTCAGAAAGTACAGATCCACTGAAGATCAAATAACCTATATAGCTCAGGAAATAGAGGATGCCTTCCAAGAGAAAAAGCACACACTAGCAGTCTGGATAGATTTAGAAAAAGCATTTGATAAAGTATGGAAGGAAGGACTGAAAGTAAAACTGCAAAACATGCATGTTTGTGGAAAAATGTATAAATGGATCAGCCACTACCTTGAGAACAGAACTGCCAGGACAAAAGTACAAGGACAAACAAGCAAAATGATGCTGCTTGGAGCAAGGTGTCCCCCAAGGAGGAGTTCTTTCACCAACATTATTCCTAGCATATATAAATGACATCACAGGAAAATTTTCCAGCCAGAGTACACACATCCTCCTTTGCAGATGACCTAGCCATATGGACATCTGAAGAATATATTAGTACAGCTAACAGCAGAATACAGCAAGCCTTATTAGCGCTAGAGGACTGGTCAAAATCATGGCTAGTGAAGATAAGTGAGGAGAAAACAACATGCACAGTGTTCTCCCTCTCAAATAAAACTCAGCAACCTAAGCTGGTATTGAATGGAAAAATATTGCGCCATGAAGAAAATCCAAACTATCTAGGAGTCACCTTTGATCGTCGCCTGACATGGAAGACACAGGTTGAGAAAAATCGAACAAGAGCAAGGCAGAGAATGGCAATCATGAAAAAGCTTGCTGGTACAACGTGGGGAGCAGATGAGAAAGTTCTCAAGAAGTTATATACTGGACGGGTGAGGCCAGTACTGGAATATGGCATTGCAGCTTGGGCAACAGCAGCTAAGTCAAACTTTAACAAAATAAGTAGAGTCCAAAACCAAGGAATGCGAATCATAACTGGAAGCCTGAAGACAACGCCTATTAATGAACTAGAAAAGATCACTTGTTTACAACCAATGCAGGATAGAAGAGATAGCAGAGCCCAGCAACAAGCAGAAAAATTTAGAAGATTGACAGACCACCCTATGTACAACAGATTTAATGGTTTTGGAAAGGGAAGACTGAAGCGTAGCAACTTTGTAGAAACTGCAAAACGAAGGATTAGGGCAGATCCTATTACTTAACATATCAACAGTCAAGCCCATACACAATGCACACAAGTTCCCAGCTTGGAGACAGCAGCAACTGCCTGAGATGATAGAAAACATTCCTGGTATTGAGAAAAAGAACACTCAGCATGAAACCGAAAGAAGAGAAATAACCCTAAACTACATAAAAGAACATTACCCAAGCAGGAATTGGACCCATGCATATACAGATGGATCAGCCAAAAATTCAATAGAGAATGGAGGAGGAGGAATTCTCCTAAATTTAAAAAATGGAGTGAAAAAAACACATTCAATGGCAACTGGAAAATTTTCAAGTAACTTCAAAGCGGAGGTAGAGGCTCTGAAAACTGCAGCAGAAATGCTCCTGATGGAGGAAAATAAAGAGAAGCAAATAGCTATCTTCACAGATGCAAAGTCAGCTGTCTCAATACTGAAGAGCAATAACAGCACAGAACTAACTGACCTAAGAGCAGCACTCCATGGTCTATGCCAGAAATCCAAAAAAGTTGTAATACAGTGGATCCCATCACATTGCAGTATACCTGGAAACGAAGAGGCTGACAGACTGGCAAAAGAGGGCGGACGACTACCACAGCCTGACATAGACATAACCTATAATGAGGCAAAGAGGTTGATAAAAAGCACTTATAGAACCAAATGGGAATCAGAGCATCCAGGCCATCAGAAGGATGATGCATATTACAAACTCGACCGAAGAGAACAAGTAGCAATCTTCAGACTCCGCACAGGACATAACAGGCTGAAATACCACTTGTTCAATAAACTAAAGATAGGAGATACCGATGAATGTAATTGTAGAACTGGAAAAATGACAGCAAAACATTTGCTGCAGGATTGCCCAACGTATGCAGAACAGAGAAAGATATTTTGGCCCACACCTGCTTCATTTGAGGACAAGCTCTATGGAGATATCAACAAGCTAAAGTTGACCGCAGATTACTTTAACTATATACAGGTTGACATTTAAAGGTGCATGAAGACCCAGAGGCATGAAATGGAATATTGCTTGGATAGCAAATCCATTACGTGGAAAGTCCAAATCAAAAGCCCATTGTGTGGGCTTCATAAAAGGTGGAAAAGTGTCCTAGTGGCACGAAATGGAATATTGCTTGAATAGCAAATCCATTACGTGGAAAGTCCGAATCAAAAGCCCACTGTGTGGGCTTCATAAAAGGTGGAAAAGTGTCCTAGTGGCACGAAATGGAATATTGCTTGGATAGCAAATCCATTACGTGGAAAGTCCGAATCAAAAGCCCACTAGTGTGGGCTTCATAAAAGGTGGAAAAGTGTCCTAGTGGCACGAAATGGAATATTGCTTGGCTAGCAAATCCATTACATGGAAAGTCCGAATCGAAAGCTCACTGTGTGGATGTCATCTGCAGACTGCATACTTCTGGTTTCCGGAAGAACAGCCTATGGTGAACGGAAGGCCCAATATACGGAAGTGAGGCTAAGCAGCCATGTGCAGGACGTGACGATTCCTTGGGTGAGCCCAGTACCAGAGCGCTATGTATCGGCTCTGCAAGTATGGAAGCCTCCTTGGATGGCGGGGAATGCCCATGGTCTGCCCCTGCCTTCCCTTGAGGGCTGACCAGGATCTTTGGCTGTTCTATATGGACCAGCTGGGATGGGGGATAACACCACAACAGTGAGAGTCAAACGTCCTAAGAAACCCCCGGGAAGGTTAACCCGGTCAACAAATGCCCGCAGAAGTCGGATGTGTCGGCCTAACGGCGCAAGAACGCAGCTCTGCTGTAAACAGGCACAACGCAATCACATCCGAAAAAAAACTCCGGATGAACGAAGAAGAAGAAGAACATATTATATGGGGGACATGAAGCAATTCATGTGTTGACCCTAAGAAAGTCAACTTTGTATGGGTAGTAAATTAATTTACTATGTGAGGGCAGGTCTTATAAGACAACGGTCCGGTTCAGACATACCTCTAAGAAGTATAATATAGCATGTGAGAAAGGGCTCACGCCAACCAGTCAAGTTTGCGGCGATTGCCAGTAGCCAAGTAAAGTTTCGCTAGATTGTGATAATAGTCAGTAGAAGTCTATTAGAATGCCCAAAGCCAGGTTATCTAGAGTCTTTGACAAAAATTAGAGACACTAATTTTTTTTTGAGAAACCTCTTGCGTCACAACCAATGAGTGAAAGTTGATGACACAACACAGGAGGGGCGGGTGTGTGTCAAAGACTCGAACACATCCCCTCCGCTAGGAAGAGCAGTCATTGTTGAAGAGGCCAGGAAGGGGTAAGGGTGCCCCAGGGAAGAGCCGTGAAGATGAGGTAATGAGAGATGGTTAACCATTTCCCTCATGAGACACGCAGGGCGGTGTTCAGAGAGTTAACACTCTAATCACAATAACATCACGCCTCGTGGTAGCCATAGAGAAGTTGAGTATACACTCAACAGGCCACGTCTACCATCGGCGTGCGACGTGAGGCGACACGCACCAAGGTGAAAGTCAACCCGCGTGGTGTGTGACCGCGGAAGGGAAGATTGTCAGGACGGGAGACGGGACTTCGAAGTGGTCACTTCGTTAGGATAGCGATAGGGTTTTTCTTGTGTTCATTTGTGTAGAAATGTTAGCTTAGGGGTTAGCTGCTCGTGATAGAGAATACTGGGGCTTTAGGTTGTGTGTTTTCAATAGCGACTGTTCATTGTAGCGAGCCAACGGCAATAAACATGTACCATGTAATTTCCTCGCACACGACTTGCAAGTTGTCTTGTATGGTGTGCCAGAAGTACCCGATGATGCCTGTCAGTTGAGTTGTTGACAGGCCAGGGTAATTGTGGTGTCAGAAAGTGAAGCTTGAACGAAAAGTTCAAGCTAAATACACTCATCCACAAAGGCTCCAGACTAGGGTTTAATTTGTGTAGTGACGGTGATTTGTGCAGACAGGAGAATTTGCGAGCTAGAAATATGCCTATCGTGACAAAATAGTATTTAATTGTGTTTATGATATATTTATTGAATGATATCATGTATTCTTCGAAACTGTAAGTATTATTATTCTTATTTTCTTATATTTATTCACATATTTACCAATTTATTCTCAAATAAGCACCAAACATGATTCAGGGCGCAGGAATACACAGGCAGCCGACAATATTGATTTTTGAGATCTAAAAATAGCGCTGCGCGGTGACGTAGAGTGATTGACAGACAGTTGTTCTGCGTCATTAGCATAAAGCAGTTGAATGTTTACAAGATCGTTTATCGGCGGCCCGCCTGAATCTGTGCTATATATTGGTTATTATTTACTTATTTGAATTACTAAATGAATATATTTAGTTATCTTACACATTATTATGTTATTTTTATTTCTTTAAAAGCATTTATTCATTTTCGGCTCTATTTTCTCTTTGTTTATCGTCACGATGGAACTATTTTTGGGCTAAGCATCTGATACTTAGCTGCACAACGTTTACAGAAATTAACTAGGTTAGTAACGAAAGGCAATTACTGTTTAGAACAAAGACAGGACATTGACATTAAATTTAATTAATACATGTTCTAGTTGTTCGTAAGTCTGTCATTGTCTAAGTCATTGTCCTTAGTGGTCGGGTAATCATATCGTTAAGGAGGCGTGTTTACTGCTGCCCTACATATCAGAGGGCAAAGAACAGCTGTGCACATACACCTGTAGGCCAAATACCGTGTGCTACGTATGAAACGTGTCTCCACCCCAGTGTACCAAACAAGGTGACCTGTGTCAAAGGAGCTTCGTTCCCACATTAAGCTGAGTACAACTATATTTTTGGCATGCATTGTGATTAATAGTGCATCTCTTTTTTCAGCTTGTGATACACTATAATAATTTTTGTGCTCTGATTTTCCAACATAGAATTTTGTGCAACACATAAACTGGACATAAAATTAATATTCCTTAACGAGGGACAAATAGATAACATTGTAGATGAATAGGTAAATAAACAAAGCAGGGTAAATCAACACTAGCTAATTACTTAACAGCATGGCGACCTTATCTGACTTTATAAAAGCAGGTAAAGATTTACAATATACAGGAAAGGACTTAGAGGAATATGCTGATAGGAAATTTAAGGAAGCAAAGGATGCAGAGAGGGACGAACGCGCACGAGAAAGGGAACAAGAAAGACAACATCAGAGAGAACTAGCTGAAATAAATAAGCAAAAAGAACTAGAGATTAAGCAACAACAGTTACAACAAGAGAAGGAGATTGCAGAACGAGCTGAGATAACAAAACAAAAACAGCTAGAAGATGACAAACAGATTAAGCAAAAAGAATTAGAGATTAAACAACAACAGTTAGAACATGATAAGGAGATTAAGCTAAAGGAATTAGATCTAAAGCAAAAGCAAATAGATCAAGAGAGAGATCTAAAACAAAAAGAGATAGATGAAATGGCAAGAGTTAAAGAAAAACAAATTCAAGTAGAATCAGAGACACAATTAAAGATGAAAAGCATGGATGTAGACTCACACGCAGAAATCTCTGCCACTAAATTAAGAAGTCAACAAGAAGAAAATAAGTTCAACAAATACAAAAATATTATCAAACCATACTGTAAAGAGGATTCCATATCAGCCTGGACAGAGAATGTAGAGTATCAATTTAAATATCACCAAGTTCCTTTAGATATGTGGGCTCCTATTTACATGAAGAATCTAAGTGGTGAGCCCCTTAAAGTAATAGAGTCTATTCCTATTGAACTTAGATCTAGCTATCAATACATCCATGATAGGATTATGCAGCACTTTTTGCTTGATGCCTCTGGGTATCAGGTTCAGTTCTCAAACCTAAAACCTAAACCTAGTGAAACCTTTATTGATTATGTTTCAAATGTACAGAGTGTACTAGACAGGTGGCTGAAAGCAGCTAACATAGGAAAGACTTTGATAGATTAAAAAACTTAATTGAGGACAATT
>JACEFZ010000287.1:0-30250 GCA_014155875.1 Cepaea nemoralis | reverse complement strand
AAAATTCAGCTCCGTGGCAGTCCGTAATGCTGTTGTCGAGTATATATGAACAAACATTTAAAGAAGAGAAATGATTGGTCGGTTCTAAAGCTGTACACGTAAATAAAAGAAATCATTGTATGGATTCCCCATATTTCTGGGGTTTTATATTTCCTTATGACATTTCTGTTTTCACCTGAATTCAGTCGTTGAAATGCATGGTTTTCACTGTTTTTATCTTCTTCTTGACTCGTTCAAAGGCTAATTTCCGGGTATTTTCAATCCATTTCAATTCCCCATATCTGCCATGGAGTTTATAACTGTATTTTTCTCCATATGCCGTGGAGAATGATTGGTTGTTCTTATACTATAGAGATAACTTTAGTTTGGAGATACTCTTATCTGCCATGGAGATAATCTGCGTGTTTCTCTTTGATTGCAGCTGTAGAGTCGGGTGCCCTGGAACGTTTGGGTTGTTCAATTGATTGATTCTTGACTCTCGAATTGAGTGCTGATAGAGAACTGCATGGTTAGCTCGGCTCTTGATTGTTACAGCAACCCCGTGGCATTCTTTACTTTGATGATTGATGGCAGAAAACACCTGTTGGTTTTGCATTCTTTACCTTCGATAATTGATGGTAGACAACACCTGTGTGGTTTACACACTGCCTGGTTGTACAACACATAGATTTCATAGGCCGTATGCGTTAAGATCACTGACTCACCATAGCTTGCGGAACAGGACACCGGTGTAGTTTTTCAGTCTATTTTACTCGCACAATACATTAGACGCTGTCAAGAACATCATCTTTTGTTCCATAACGAATTCACAAATGTACAAACAATCTACAAACAATATCTCACATCACACTTCTACCAGAGCGGCATAGTTTATAGCCGTAGCTTTGTTGACGAGGACAACGTCCAACACCGAACGAAAGTCCAAGTCTGACTGACTCTAAAGTGACGTTTTGTTCTAGCCCAAAACGTCCAGCCTACTTTTCAGCGTGTTCTTAACCAATGTCGTGATAGGTCACATCGCAAGGTCTCCTTCTGTCGACCGCGCTTAAGACGTCTCATGCCATGTCCCCAACCTGTATAAACAGGACTATGGCAATGATAGATATGACCAATGAAGTAACTTTTTTTGGAGTGTCTAGTTGTTCGTGCGTCAAAGTACTTTTGTTCCTGCAGCGAGGTACCGTCGTCATTTGGAGGCGACAGGTTCGATCCCGGTCGGTAACTGTTATAGCTTTCAAATTGTATGTTGTCTAGCGTGTCTTCTAGTCTCTACTTCCTTCCTTTCCTTCTGTGAGCGCCGAATAATACTATGTGTGTTTATTTATGTAACTGTCTTAGTGGCCTCAACGGTTCCCCCCATTGATTTATTACGTAGGGTAATAACGTTGTTCTTTCAACCTAAATACTCCAATACTACATTGTCAATTGTTTCAATGTCACTAAGCTAATTTTACAGTGAAAACCCCTCTTTAAACCTACGTGATTATAGTAACACTTACAACAGTGTAGTGCGTGCGTGCATGGGGGTGTGTGTATGTGTTTCAGTTGAAAGGATTCATTAAGCCACTTCATTATATTGCATTTTGTTTATGTTGCATCAGTAGGAATTGGATCCAAATTAAAACCTTAAGAGTGATAGAAATTACAAAAAAAAAAACACGCCAATTTTTTTTGTAACCTGTAAATATTGTTTTTAAGGATGTAAAAAGTTTTGAGCACAAAGTAGTGACCCAAGAGAATTATTTTCTACAGGAATTCAGGCACTTTATCAGCGCTGCAGGACTTACATTGAACACAGAGTTGATTTTCTCTTCTTCTTCTTCTTTGCGTTCATCCGGAGTGTTTTTTCAGATGTGATTGCGTTGTGTCTGTTATGCACTCTTGGATCGAAACCCTTAGGCCAACACATCCGACTTTTAGCGTGCATTTTTGACAGGTAGCATTCCTGTGGGACTCTCACTTTTGTGGTGCCGTCCACATCCCAGATTGTCAAGTTGGAACGGTCGAATGCTTCGCGATCAGCCCTCAAGGGAAGGCAGGAACAGTCCATGGCATTTTCCACCATCCAGGGTGGCTTCCATATTTGCAGAGCCGACACATACCGCCCTGGTGCTGGACTCACCGTGGTAATCGTCATGTCCTGTTCATGGCTGCTTGAATTCCTCACTTCGATATATTGGGCATATTGTTCACCACGAGCCTTTCCTGCACTGACCAGACCGGTGTACAGACGGTATCCACTCGGCGAGTTTTCGATTCAGACATGTGCTTGTCGATGTGCCCGTCAGAGCTGTTCCGGGCACAACGAACATTCGGAAACTAGCTAGTCAGAGCTTTTCCAGATACGAGCTATTCGGAAAACTAGTTAGTTAGAGCTGTTCCTAGCACGAAAGACATTTCACTCGGACGTTTTTTGCGTCGTGCCTGATTTATTTGCACCGTGGGCCAGCACATCCGACTTCAGCAGGCATTTTTACGGGTTAGCCTTCCCGGGGTTTCGAGAGACGTTAGACTGTTAGTGCTGTGGTGTCGCCTACATCTCAGCTGGTCAAAGTAGAACGGTCAACGACATCACGGTCAACCCGCAAGGGAAGGCGGGGAAGACCATGGGCATTCCCTCGCTATCCAAGGAGGCTTCCATAATTGTAGAGCCGGCGCATACTGCTCTGAGACTGGGCTCACCCGAGGAGTTGCCATGTCCTGCTTCCATGTTGTGGGCATCTCGCTTGCCACTGGTCGCTCAAGCACAGCAGGAATGGTCAGTCTGCGGGCGACATCCACTAGGTAAGCTTTCGCTTTAGACCACGCAATGGATTCGCTAGCCGTGTGTTCCATTTCGTGTTATTGAGACGTTTTTCCACCTTTGTCTACACTCTCTATGAGTTAGATACAGACAGTTTTCGTAACCATTTCATTCGACTGGGGCACTTCTTTTACCTTTTAGTACTCGCTCACGAGGTAGGCTACATGTGCTGCCGGCTCAGCATCTTACCTCCGTGCAGCAGTGAGCGAGAAACGGCCAGGCCCTCTCATCCGGGGATCCCTCACATCCCCCAGCTGAGAGCCTTCGGACAAGTATCTGAACTGGGCATGTAGCGTGCTCAGTATCTCACCTCCATGTTTAGGTAGGTGGGTATCGGCCCGGCTCTCACATCCGAGGGATTATGGCTTAGAAGGCATTCAGCCACAACCCTCGACAGGGAGCCTTAGAGTATGTATCCGTACCAAGAAATTCTGCCTTCGTGCGCCTGATTCAAACTTTTGACTGCTATCCTCAGTCTACCTGCAGAGCAGCAGGTTGTGTTTCGCTTAGTCTGGCCCCTATCCCATAAGTTGTGCGATATGTAGTTTTCATCCATCGACATAGCACAAGGAGTCAATGGGACACGCAAGCTCCCCACCACGGCAAGGTGGAGACGCATCGAGGGAGACAGAGCTGACTATATCGAAAAATGATACAATTGTTCTTTACTTTTTCAGAATATATTAACCAAAAAATATAACACACACACACAAGCACGCACGCGCGCACACACACACACACACACACACACAAACAATATATATATATAATATATATATATATATATATATATATATATATATTATATATATATCTTATATATAAAGGCGATCTTCCGTCTTTCTGTATGTCCGTATGTCCTTTATGCGCTCGCGAACGGCCCATCCGATTGAGATGAAATTTTTTACATGTCTTCCTTTCATTCCAGCGCAGCCCACTGTTATATTTTTTTAGTGTGAAATCGGCTGCTTACCCAATATTATTTAATTTTCCATTTCTCATTATAATTGCATATATCTCAGGGGACCTAACTCTGTAAAAGTTATTTCAAGGGGAATAACTTTTCTGTATACCTTATAGTCATATTGTGGCATCGTTTTCAAAGATTTATAAACTCTTTGTCCATAGTTATGTACCGGCATATGAGTTATAATAAATAATGATACAATCTTTAAGGAATTTTCAAAGTTTTCATAAAAATAATGCATAATGCATAACATTGTAACTCATCTTTTTATGCTTAAAGAATAAATAAATAACAGTTACCTTATCTCTATCAAGTTTGAAGATTTTATAATTCTTTACACTGTCGCCAACTCTAAGAAGACATGGAACAACTACAGCCATTATTACATCTACAGGCATATGCGTTATATTCCTCCTCCTCCTCCTCTCCCCTCCTCCCCCTTTAAAACCCTTTTCCTTTTGGGCCCCCTCCCTTTTAAAAAAAAAAACCCCCCCTTTTTTCCCCCCCTTTTCTTCCCCCCTTTCCCCCTTTTTTTCCTCCCCCTTTTACTTCCTCCCCCCTTTTTCCCCCCTTTTTTTCCTCCTTAAAACTCCTCTTTTCCCCCCCCTTCCCTCCCCCTCTCCTCCTCCCCCTTTCCCCCCTTCCCTAATTTCCTCCCCTTCCCCCCTTCCTTTCCTCCTCCCCCTTTCCCCCTTCCCCCCCCTTTCCTCCCTTTCCCCCCTCCCCCTTCCCTTCTCCTCCTCCCAACTCCTCATCCTCTTTTTCCCCCCTTCCCCCCTCCCCCCTTTCCTTTTCAAAATCCTTTTTTTCCCCTTCCACATCCCCATCCCCTCCCTTCCTCCTCCTCCCTCCTCATCCCCCCTCCCCCTTTTCCCAATCCCTCTCCTTCTTCGTTCTCCCTCTTCCCCTCCCTCCTCCTCCCCCCGCCTTTTCCCTCTCTCCCCCTCCCTCCTCCTCCCTCCTCCTCCTCCATCCCCCTCCTCCCCCCTCCTCCTCCCTCCTCCCCGGGCGTTTTCTCCTCCTCCTTTTTCCTCCCCCCTCTTCCCTCCTCCCCCCCCCGCCCCCTCCTTCCTCCTCCCCCCCCTCCCTCTTCCTCCCCCCCTCCTCCTCCCCCCCCCCCTCCCCCCTTCCCCTCCCTTCTCCTCCTCTCTCACCCCCCCCTTTTTCCTCCTTCCCCTCCTCCCCCCTCCCTCCTTCCTCCCCTCCTCCTCCTAATCCCCCCTTCCCCCCTACAAATCCCCCCTCCTTCCCCCCCCCCCTCCTTTTCCCCTCTCCGCCTCTTCTCCGCCTACCCTCTTCCTCCCTCCTACTTCCCTCCTCCCCCTCCCCCCACCCCCCCTTTCCTCCTCCCAGCTCCTACCCTTTTCGTTCCCTTTCTGCTGCTGCTGCCGCTGCTCCATTACCCAATTTAATTGTTGGGAAGATGTAAAGATTTTTTAAAGGGTGCTCTTTCAAATTTGCTTTTTGTAATTTTGGTCTTCTTTTAAATTAAGGTTTTTCTAACTGAAACCCCAATAATGATTAGACAGACAGACAGACAGACAGACAGACAGACAGACAGACAGACGACAGACAGACAGACAGACAGTCGGGAACGGGAACTTATATGACTACTTATATGAATTAATGAGATGCTCCCCATCAGGGGCTGGGCGACGCCGGGCCGGATCAGACGACAGATAGACAGACAGACAGACAGATAGATACTCGGGAACGGGAACGTGAGCTTATATGACTACTTATATGAATTAAATGAGATGCTCCACACCAGGAGCTGGGCGATGCCGGGCCGGGTCAGACAGACAGACAGACAGACAGATAGTCGGTAACGGGAACGGGAACTTATATGACTACTTTTATGAATTAAATGAGATGCTCCCCACCAAGGACTGGGCGAAGCCGGGCCGGGTCAGCTAGTGTGTATATATATATATATATATATATATATATATATATATATATATATATATATATATATATATATATTTCAAGGTTTTTCATTTGAAGCTCCCTCGTAAAGACAAAATAAATGAGAGTAAATCAAGGAAGTGGTGACCAGATCTCCCTAGGTTCATTGAATCATACACCTATTTAGATAGCAATGTAAAGAACAGACTTGGGCAGGGGAGGGGAGAGGGATCAGATAGCGAAATGAAACTAAGTATACAACAAGCAGGAAAAGGTTTCACGTGACTGGGACATGTGTAAAAGTTAAAAGAAAGTAACCCTAGTACCAAACTTAGAACAGGTAACAACAGCTGGTACTACTTTATGTGAACCACGACAACCTTTATCATGAACTGCAAACATTCATTCAGTGGTACCTGCAGACAATAAAAGGACTGCAGTGATATGGCAGAATCACTGACGCGGATCTTAGTGCGAGATCTAGACAGATTCCATTCAATATTGAGGTGAGAACTTGTGAGACACTGGCACTGGATAGAACACACATTGAGAAACTAGATAATAGTTTAACCAAAAAGTTCCATCTCTGAATAGAAACATAAGGAGAAAAAAAAATATAATCGGAAGTGAATAAAATGCAGAGGACACGGAAAGAGCTGCATGAGATAGCACAAGAATGGAGGCTTGGCGTCTGTTAGCTAAGGGCATATGTTGCAATGGGAAATATAGGACAATGGGGGGAGAGGGGGGGGGGGAAGTTCAGCACGATCACCCATCCATTATGTGCCATGCTGATAAGCGTGGGCGGTCATGTTCTGCCATCTCGCTCGATCACCAGAGTCGTGGATCAGCTCCGTGTTTCTGTCTCGACCATGCCATGTGGCCAAGCCATCCAGGTATTTACTTCTTGGTCTTCCCCTTGGTCTGTTCCCTTCGATCTTGCCAGTTGTCAACAAGGTCTCCAATTCATTTGTTCTCATAACATGCCCAAAAAATTTTAACTGTCTACGTCTAATGTCTCTAATCAGTTTACGATCTTCATTTGTTTCTTGAAGGACTTGTTCATTGGTTTTTCTATCTGTCCATGGTATACTTTGCATTTTCCTCAGATACCACATTTCCACAGCCGTCAGATGTTTTTCAGCTTGTCTGCTCATTGTCCACGTCTCACATCCATATACAAGTACAGGTTCTATGTAGCACTTCAACACTCTTTTTCTCATTTCAATTGATATCTTTTTACGATCAAAGAAGTGAAAAACTGTTGTATCTGAGTGTGTTTGTTACCAACTGCATTCTGTAACGGGAGAAAGCTTTGGCATAACTAAACTTACAGGAGGACGAATGGATAAGAGCGTTCTCTCTTAAACTGCCGTTATGCTGATTCTGAGGTAGCGGGTTCAAACGCTACATCGATTAGTTGGACTAAACTGTAGACTTCTCGTCCATGACTTGGTCACGTAAATTACTAGAACCTCAGAAGTTTTAGTGGGTTCACCTGATGAGGAAGGACTCCCGTAATTTGGATAGGTAATCCACACGCAAAAATTAGTTCAATGCACTAGAGTTAGTAACATGTGTATGGACTACACTTGAGTCAAACCGAGCGAATGCAAAAATAATGAGACTAACCTTACAATAAATGGCGGTGATTACATTGTACTGTCGGAATGTAGTTTGCTGTCTCTAATAAATAGTCATGTGATACTTTGCATACGACGATAATTATTTGTTTATTTAATGACTTTGTTATGTGACGTATACTGTTTGTTCTTTGAAAAGCAGGACCAACTTCAGTGTACACGGATGAATAATATGAGACAGCCTTGTAGGTTGGGATAGGCAAAACAGGATAGATAGATTTAGCCTGAGATTGTTGATGTTCTATGCTTAGTCGATACACAGCAGTGGAAGAAAGTAAGAAATAGCACAATATGAGAAGAGAGTTTGTAAATGAGATCTGTGCTTCACAAATAAAATATTTGGGTGCAAGAAAAGAACAGGGAAACAAATCGCACTTTAATGAAGTGGAAAACATTTTTCTCTAGTGTTGTTGAAGAAATCACTGCGGTCTCCACTTACAGGTTCCATTAAGAGATTCTAAAATAGTGCACGAACTCCGAAGCACAGAAATGGATACCATCATGTATTACATATTCCTTAAACAATTTTGTGTGTAGGTAGATACTTAATTTTAAATCTCATTCAGCTTATTATTTGTTATATTCAACTGCCAATGGATATTTTAACTTGCTCAACGTGCACAAAAGCCTCCGGGTGCATCGCCCTTATTTAGGCTAAGTGTCCGATTGCCTCGGCATGATATGAAAATCATAGCATCTCAGGGTTGTCTGCCGTTGTAAATATCCACAACCTCACAGCTTGATGCGTTCATGAACTATCAGACGCCATGCCATTAGGCGAATTCCACGGCATAAACGCTTGACTTTGTGCTTCGTTCCTGGTCTTCTCAAGGCATACCTGGACGTTGTACTTTAATGATGAGTGCATATTATCATCGTCGTCACACCTCGTACAGGTCCATAGGTGGTCAGATCTCCTCTTTAACAACTCCGCTAGCGTATATCGACTGATCGCACCAGTTCTATGTTGATTAACCAATGTCTTGTGATCTTGAGACAAATTTCATGTCTGGCGGCTATCTGATTCACTCCGATCTACGTCACCCTGGGCAAGGAAGTAGATTCCCAAGCTCCCTAAAGTCGTATGTTTGTCCTGCATTTCTGATGGCATTGATGATGTATAGGACGTCATGCATCTAAGTCACATCCACAGATCCATAGCTTCGCAACATGATTCGTTCATGATCTACCTGAGCGACTTCGTTCACTTCGTGTGCACAGTTTCACACAAAAAAGTTTTAAAGACTTAATGACAAGAGAAAACAAGTAATTGCTACGCCATAGTACACTAGACAACCAAACAACACAATATTCAAATGAACTATATATTATCATGTATCGCCTGTCCCGAGATTCAGGCGAATCCACTTCGACTTCTTCGACTTCCTTCCCGACATGATTCTCTCTATGCGATGAAATCTTATTCTTTCTGTGTAAAGCTCTAAATGAAGATATGCAAACATGTATATTTATTTATGCATATAACACACACACACACACACACACACACACACACACACACACACACACACACACACACAAACACACACACTCATACACACGCACATACACTGTCGAAAAGACAGACACACAGACACACATGCAAGAAGACAGGCACACAGACAGACATAAAGATAGACACACATACAGACACATAGCAATAAACACATACAGACACATAGCAATAAACACAGACAGACACATAGCAATAAACACATACAGACACATAGCAATAAACACATACAGACACATAGCAATAAACACATACAGACACATAGCAATAAACACATACAGACACATAGCAATAAATACATACAGACACATAGCAATAAACACATACAGACACATAGCAATAAACACATACAGACACATAGCAATAAACACATACAGACACATAGCAATAAACTACATACAGACACATAGCAATAAATACATACAGACACATAGCAATAAACACATACAGACACATAGCAATAACACATACAGACACATAGCAATAAAAACATACAGACACATAGCAATAAACACATACAGACACATAGCAATAAATACATACAGACACATAGCAATAAATACATACAGACACATAGCAATAAATACATACAGACACATAGCAATAAACACATACAGACACATAGCAATAAACACATACAGACACATAGCAATAAACACATACAGACACATAGCAATAAACACATACAGACACATAGCAATAAACACATACAGACACATAGCAATAAACACATACAGACACATAGCAATAAACACAGATAGACACATAGCAATAAACACATACAGACACATAGCAATAAACACATACAGACACATAGCAATAAATACATACAGACACATAGCAATAAACACATACAGACACATAGCAATAAATACATACAGACACATAGCAATAAATACATACAGACACATAGCAATAAACACATACAGACACATAGCAATAAACACATACAGACACATAGCAATAAACACATACAGACACATAGCAATAAATACATACAGACACATAGCAATAAACACATACATACACATAGCAATAAACACATACAGACACATAGCAATAAATACATACAGACACATAGCAATAAACACATACAGACACATAGCAATAAACACATACAGACACATAGCAATAAACACATACAGACACATAGCAATAAACACATACAGACACATAGCAATAAACACATACAGACACATAGCAATAAACACATACAGACACATAGCAATAAACACATACAGACACATAGCAATAAACACATACAGACACATAGCAATAAACACATACAGACACATAGCAATAAACACATACAGACACATAGCAATAAACACATACAGACACATAGCAATAAACACATACAGACACATAGCAATAAACACATACAGACACATAGCAATAAACACATACAGACACATAGCAATAAACACATACAGACACATAGCAATAAACACATACAGACACATAGCAATAAACACATACAGACACATAGCAATAAACACATACAGACACATAGCAATAAACACATACAGACACATAGCAATAAACACATACAGACACATAGCAATAAACACATACAGACACATAGCAATAAACACATACAGACACATAGCAATAAACACATACAGACACATAGCAATAAACACATACAGACACATAGCAATAAACACATACAGACACATAGCAATAAACACATACAGACACATAGCAATAAATACATACAGACACATAGCAATAAACACATACAGACACATAGCAATAAACACATACAGACACATAGCAATAAACACATACAGACACATAGCAATAAACACAGACAGACACATAGCAATAAACACAGACAGACACATAGCAATAAACACAGACAGACACATAGCAATAAACACAGACAGACACATAGCAATAAACACATACAGACACATAGCAATAAACACATACAGACACATAGCAATAAACACAGATAGACACATAGCAATAAACACAGATAGACACATAGCAATAAACACATACAGACACATAGCAATAAACACAGATAGACACATAGCAATAAACACATACAGACACATAGCAATAAATACATACAGACACATAGCAATAAACACAGATAGACACATAGCAATAAATACATACAGACACATAGCAATAAATACATACAGACACATAGCAATAAACACAGATAGACACATAGCAATAAACACAGATAGACACATAGCAATAAACACAGATAGACACATAGCAATAAACACAGACAGACACATAGCAATAAATACATACAGACACATAGCAATAAACACAGATAGACACATAGCAATAAACACAGATAGACACATAGCAATAAACACAGACAGACACATAGCAATAAACACAGACATACACATAGCAATAAACACATACAGACACATAGCAATAAACACAGATAGACACATAGCAATAAACACATACAGACACATAGCAATAAACACAGACAGACACATAGCAATAAACACATACAGACACATAGCAATAAACACATACAGACACATAGCAATAAATACATACAGACACATAGCAATAAACACAGACAGACACATAGCAATAAACACAGACATACACATAGCAATAAACACATACATACACATAGCAATAAACACAGATCAGACACATAGCAATAAACACATACATACACATAGCAATAAACACATACAGACACATAGCAATAAACACAGACAGACACATAGCAATAAACACAGACAGACACATAGCAATAAACACATACAGACACATAGCAATAAACACAGACAGACACATAGCAATAAACACATACAGACACATAGCAATAAACACAGATAGACACATAGCAATAAACACATACAGACACATAGCAATAAACACATACAGACACATAGCAATAAACACATACAGACACATAGCAATAAACACATACAGACACATAGCAATAAACACATACAGACACATAGCAATAAACACATACAGACACATAGCAATAAACACAGACAGACACATAGCAATAAACACATACAGACACATAGCAATAAATACATACAGACACATAGCAATAAACACATACAGACACATAGCAATAAATACATACAGACACATAGCAATAAACACATACAGACACATAGCAATAAACACATACAGACACATAGCAATAAACACATACAGACACATAGCAATAAACACATACAGACACATAGCAATAAACACATACAGACACATAGCAATAAACACATACAGACACATAGCAATAAACACATACAGACACATAGCAATAAACACATACAGACACATAGCAATAAACACATACAGACACATAGCAATAAACACATACAGACACATAGCAATAAACTACATACAGACACATAGCAATAAACACAGACTCAGACACATAGCAATAAATACATACAGACACATAGCAATAAACACATACAGACACATAGCAATAAACACAGATAGACACATAGCAATAAACACAGACAGACACATAGCAATAAACACAGACAGACACATAGCAATAAACACATACAGACACATAGCAATAAACACATACAGACACATAGCAATAAACACATACAGACACATAGCAATAAACACAGATAGACACATAGCAATAAACACATACAGACACATAGCAATAAACACATACAGACACATAGCAATAAACACATACAGACACATAGCAATAAACACATACAGACACATAGCAATAAACACATACAGACACATAGCAATAAACACATACAGACACATAGCAATAAACACATACAGACACATAGCAATAAACACATACAGACACATAGCAATAAACACATACAGACACATAGCAATAAACACATACAGACACATAGCAATAAACACAGACAGACACATAGCAATAAACACATACAGACACATAGCAATAAACACATACAGACACATAGCAATAAACACATACAGACACATAGCAATAAACACATACAGACACATAGCAATAAACACATACAGACACATAGCAATAAACACAGATAGACACATAGCAATAAACACATACAGACACATAGCAATAAACACATACAGACACATAGCAATAAACACAGATAGACACATAGCAATAAACACATACAGACACATAG
Source organism: Cepaea nemoralis (assembly GCA_014155875.1). NCBI lineage: Eukaryota > Metazoa > Mollusca > Gastropoda > Stylommatophora > Helicidae > Cepaea > Cepaea nemoralis. The sequence continues at coordinate 17,307 of JACEFZ010000287.1, read as the reverse complement.
CAATAAACACATACATACACATAGCAATAAACACATACAGACACATAGCAATAAACACATACAGACACATAGCAATAAATACATACAGACACATAGCAATAAACACATACAGACACATAGCAATAAACACATACAGACACATAGCAATAAACACAGACATACACATAGCAATAAACACATACAGACACATAGCAATAAACACATACATACACATAGCAATAAACACAGACAGACACATAGCAATAAACACATACAGACACATAGCAATAAATACATACAGACACATAGCAATAAACACATACAGACACATAGCAATAAACACAGACAGACACATAGCAATAAATACATACAGACACATAGCAATAAACACATACAGACACATAGCAATAAATACATACAGACACATAGCAATAAACACAGATAGACACATAGCAATAAATACATACAGACACATAGCAATAAACACATACAGACACATAGCAATAAACACATACAGACACATAGCAATAAATACATACAGACACATAGCAATAAACACATACAGACACATAGCAATAAACACATACAGACACATAGCAATAAACACAGACAGACACATAGCAATAAACACATACAGACACATAGCAATAAACACAGACATACACATAGCAATAAACACAGACAGACACATAGCAATAAACACAGACAGACACATAGCAATAAACACATACAGACACATAGCAATAAACACATACAGACACATAGCAATAAACACATACAGACACATAGCAATAAACACATACAGACACATAGCAATAAACACATACATACACATAGCAATAAACACATACAGACACATAGCAATAAACACATACAGACACATAGCAATAAACACATACAGACACATAGCAATAAATACATACAGACACATAGCAATAAACACATACAGACACATAGCAATAAACACATACAGACACATAGCAATAAACACATACAGACACATAGCAATAAACACAGACAGACACATAGCAATAAACACATACAGACACATAGCAATAAACACAGACAGACACATAGCAATAAACACATACAGACACATAGCAATAAACACATACAGACACATAGCAATAAACACATACAGACACATAGCAATAAACACATACAGACACATAGCAATAAACACAGATAGACACATAGCAATAAACACAGATAGACACATAGCAATAAACACAGACATACACATAGCAATAAACACAGATAGACACATAGCAATAAACACATACAGACACATAGCAATAAACACATACAGACACATAGCAATAAACACATACAGACACATAGCAATAAACACAGATAGACACATAGCAATAAACACAGACAGACACATAGCAATAAACACATACAGACACATAGCAATAAACACAGACATACACATAGCAATAAACACATACAGACACATAGCAATAAACACAGACAGACACATAGCAATAAACACATACAGACACATAGCAATAAACACAGACAGACACATAGCAATAAACACAGACAGACACATAATAATAAACACATACAGACACATAGCAATAAACACATACAGACACATAGCAATAAACACATACAGACACATAGCAATAAACACAGACAGACACATAGCAATAAATACAGACACACACAAAGACACACATATACACGCCGATTCATTCACAGGCACACACAGAGGCATACATACATACATACATACATACATACATACATACATACATACACACACACACACATACATACATACATACATACATACATACATACATACATACATACATACATACATACATACATACATACATACATACATACATACATACATACATACATACATACATACATACATACATACAGTAGAAAGAAGAAGAAGAAGAAGAAGAAGAAGAAGAAGAAGAAGAAGAAGAAGAAGAAGAAGAAGAAGAAGAAGAAGAGAAGAAGAAGAAGAAGAAGAAGAAGAAGAAGAAGAAGAAGAAAGAAGAAGAAGAAGAGAAGAAGAAGACGAAGAAGAAGAAGAAGAAGAAGAAAGAAGAAGAAGAAGAAGAAGAAGAAGAAGAAGAAGAAGAAGAAGAAGAAGAAGAAGAAGAAAAGAAGAAGAAGAAGAAGAAGAAAAGAAGAAGAAGAAGAAGAAGAAGAAGAAGAAGAAGAAGAAGAAGAAGAAGAAGAAGAAGAAGAAGAAGAAGAAGAAGAAAAAGAAGAAGAAGAAGAAGAAGAAGAAGAAGAAGAAGAAGAAGAAGAAGAAGAAGAAGAAGAAGAAAGAAGAAGAAGAAGAAGAAGAAGAAGAAGAAGAAGAAGAAGAAGAAGAAGAAGAAGAAGAAACGTTATGACAAAATAGTCGTTAGGGAGATTGAAAACACACTCGTCAATAAAATTATGTCAAATGCACAGCGTTAAGAGAGTTGACCTGATATATAAAACATGCACCGTTGTATGAAGTCACACGCAGACAATAAGAAGACAACATGAGAGGTGGCATTGGAATAGTGACATGTTATGAAAATGCAAATATATATATATATATCACGCGCGACCAGAAAGTGAGTGAGACAGGCCTTCAAGAGTCAGATGAAAATCGTAAACTTGTTAGAGACATCAGACGTTGACAATTACAATTACTGTAGCATGTTGTGATGAAAAATAAATCTGAAAACTTAGCGACTAACATGAAGGGCAGAAAGCCAAGGAAAGGTAAAGAGATAAATATCTGGATGGCCTGGCTACAGCATATAGTCGGGACAAGGTTTGAAGATTGAGCACAACCCACCACTGGCAACGCTGATCGTATTCCGGTACGAACCTTGGGTCTTGTCCACGCCAGACTGGAAGAACCAGACTCGAATTTCGCTCTTGTTTGAGCTAGTCAGTAGTGCATATCCCTGACTGGACTGGGGTCGAACTCCGGATCACTGGCGTGCGCAACCACTATACCAAGCGACCCACGCTAGACGCGACCAAATTATTACACTAGAATATCACAATGTCACCTACTGTAGGCCATAGCTCTGGTTTGTACCGGCATACGATCAGTGTTGTCAGTGGTGGGTTGTGCTCAGTCTTAAAACAAGAATACAGACCTGGTCAGAGCCTTTGGTGATTGTGTCAGATAGCGAACTATGTCCATCCGCGCTTATCAGTATGACACATAGTGATAGGGAGCATGATAATAAATAGACGTATATCTATACATATTGAAGAACAACGTGCCTTCATTGATACTTTGGATGGCATGGAGAGTCCAGTATACGTGTTCTGAAAGATGACATTGTGTAGTTTAAGAAACTTGGTCCAGGCCTCAATCGCCTCATGAGCATGAGCATTGCCTTTCAGCCTCTCTTCCATGAAACTCAAAAGCGATACTGAGATATTCTGAAATGCATAACACTAGTTTCAAATGATGTAATTAACATATTGAAAAGCACCAATCTATAACACTAGCTTCAAGGTATACAACTAAAATATAAGTTTGGTTTGCAGGGATATCACTAAATATTACACTGGTTGAAGGCATGCCACTAACATTTGACATTAGCTCAAAGAAACTCACCAACTTTTAACACTGGTTTCAAGGGATAGAACTAAATTATAATATTAGTGTATAAATTATATATATAAAGTTTTAAAAAAATTAGGTTAAAGTTAGTTGCATATCCTTTACTGGACGTCGCAATCAACGCTAGCATTGATTTGCTGTTGCAATTTCTTGGCAAGTTTACGTTCAGTAGTTTGCCATTGTTTCTGAACTCCCGGCACCCATACCATTTCGTTAAAAAAATCAATGTATCGCGGTCTTTTGCCAAATCGTCTGCAGCTGTGTTTCAAACGCAGGTATGCAGGATTACGAACTGCGTCCGTAACTTCTCGCCACGGAGCCGGCTTGGTGTATAGGGATATCACTAAATATAACACTGGTTAAATGACAGAAAGGCCAATGAGCTTGTACCACAAGCAACAACCGCAAACCGTACATTGATTAGATATATTAGACATAACACTGGTTAAATGACAGAAAGGTCAATGAGCTTGTCCCACAAGCAGCAACCACAAACCGTACATTGATTAGAGATATTAGACGCAGACAGTCAAGTACTTTTGGGCACATTATCAGGAGAAACATATTTAAAAACTTAGGAACAACTGGCAAGATTGATAAGAAAAGAGCATGGGGAAGGCAGTGTGTGTGTGTGTGTGTGTGAGAGAGAGAGAGAGAGAGAGAGAGAGAGAGAGAGAGAGAGAGAGAGAGAGAGAGAGAGGGTGAGAGAGAGATGTGATGAGACAAGGATGTGATGAGACAAGGATGTGATGAGATACCAGCTGAACTAATTAAAGCGGGGGGAGAAGAAAGCATACAAATCTATCACGCATTATGTAAAAAGATATGGAAATATGGTATATGACCATGAGATTGGAAGAGAACTATCTCCATTCCAGTACCAAAAAAGGGCAACCTGAAATTATGCACCAACTATAGAACTTGGATAACGAAGACACAAACAATAGATTGCACGATTTATTGCCTGGCATATTTCGCTGCATCTCGTCAGGTACATACTGCAGAATTCACACAACATAAAATAAATTAACTAGATAAATTCTTCAAGCTGAAATATACACATGCTCGCACAGTAATGTCAATTGTCTACCACGGTAATTTTAAGCTGACTTAAGCTTACTGTATTAGACAATTGACATCTAGTAGCCATAATGTAAAGAACACATTAACATAGTAGTCATGGTGTAGAGGGAATACATTAACATAGTAGGCATGGTGTAGAGGGAATACATTAACATAGTAGCCATAGTGTAAGAGGGAATACATTAACATAGCAGCCATAGTGTAGAGGGAATACATTAACATAGCAGCCATAGTGTAGAGGGAATACATTAACATAGTAGCCATAGTGTAGAGGGAATACATTAACATAGCAGCCATAGTGTAGAGGAATACATTAACATAGTAGCCATGGTGTAGAGGGAATACATTAACATAGCAGCCATAGTGTAGAGGGAATACATTAACATAGCAGCCATAGTGTAGAGGAATACATTAACATAGTAGCCATGGTGTAGAGGGAATACATTAACATAGTAGCCATAGTGTAGAGGGAATACATTAACATAGTAGCCATAGTGTAGAGGGAATACATTAACATAGTAGCCATGGTGTAGAGGGAATACATTAACATAGTAGCCATGGTGTAGAGGGAATACATTAACATAGTAGCCATAGTGTAGAGGGAATACATTAACATAGTAGCCATAGTGTAGAGGAATACATTAACATAGTAGCCATAGTGTAGAGGGAATACATTAACATAGTAGCCATAGGTGTAGAGGGAATACATTAACATAGTAGCCATAGTGTAGAGGGAATACATTAACATAGTAGCCATAGTGTAGAGGGAATACATTAACATAGTAGCCATAGTGTAGAGGGAATACATTAACATAGTAGCCATAGGTGTAGAGGGAATACATTAACATAGTAGCCATAGTGTAGAGGGAATACATTAACATAGTAGCCATAGTGTAGAGGGAATACATTAACATAGTAGCCATAGTGTAGAGGGAATACATTAACATAGTAGCCATAGGTGTAGAGGGAATACATTAACATAGCAGCCATAGTGTAGAGGGAATACATTAACATAGTAGCCATAGTGTAGAGGGAATACGTTAACATAGTAGCCATAGTGTAGAGGGAATACATTAACATAGTAGCCATAGTGTAGAGGGAATACATTAACATAGTAGCCATAGTGTAGAGGGAATACATTAACATAGCAGCCATGATGTAGAGGGAATACATTAACATAGTAGCCATAGTGTAGAGGGAATACATTAAAATAGCAGCTATAGTGTAGAGGGAATACATTAACATATTAGCCATAGTGTGTAGAGGGAATACATTAAAATAGCAGCCTGTCAGAGACCCAACAATATATATATATACAGCACTGACAGGGCAGCACACAGGGAAGACAGTAGATTACAGGGACCGGAGGGTAAGACAGCTAGGTGGAAGTACGGAGACAGTGTAGAGTTGTTGACAGACAGCGTAAGGTTAAGGCCAGGTAAGGTCAGACCCAAGACCAACGGACCATGCCATGATAAGCATGACGCACGAGGCCATGAGAACCGGTGATACGGGAGAGCAGATCCAAACTCAAGAGACGATGTTAGACTGGCGACGAGGACAGACGTATGATAGGAATAGAGAAGACGAGGAGTGTATGATTGATACGACTGGAAGAGACAGTGTTTGCTAGCTATGTGCTACCGAATGCAACTGATTGCTGCTGAATGCTACGTTGAGCGTTTAGAACTGAATGCACATGTATATACAATTATTCTATGAGAAATATGTGCCTGATATACTAATATGTTAACGATTTCGACCGCTGTCTATCGAGTCGAATTTATGTTAATGTAGCGAAACAAATCCGTGTAGGATTTGTGCAACGCTCTCTAATTGTTGATTAAAGAGTCGAAAGTGGACCGAGTTGTGAGCCAGTCTTGGAGTGAGCTGAGTGAGTGAAAGTGTGAGCTTTCATAGACCACTCAGTAGAAAGAGTATATGCCAGTGTGTCTATGACACAGCCGTAGTGTAGAGGAATACATTAACATAGTAGCCATAGTGTAGAGGAATACATTACCATAGTAGCCATGGTGTAAATCAGTGTTACCCAACGTGGGGCCCACGCCCCACAGGGGGGCAATTCGACTGTTAAGGGGGGCAATTCGAAAATGGAAGAAATCTGCTGAATATAACAAAACGGGGAGACTTGAGACTGAAGTTAACTAAATTGGAACCTGACATAAGATCTCTTTGCAGCAAGCATCAAGCGCAAGGATCTCACTAAATTTAAATAATAAATAATTACTAATAATTAATATAATATAGAAAAATCTTTCATTAAAATTATTTTGTACTTGAATTTCAGTTCTCCATTATATGTTTTGAAAGTTTACTTACTGTGTTTGCTCAATAATTACCTAGTGATTTCTTCCTAAAACCTATCATTCAAGTTTCTTTAGTGAACATTTCAATTTTTGAATATTAAAAATAATGTATATGTTGAGGAGGGGGGGGGGGGGCGTGTGGCGGGGGAGGGGGGCAATATGAATTTTAGAAAGGCTTAAGTGGGGCATGGCACAAAAAAGGTTGGGAAACACTGGTGTAAAGGGAATATATTAATACAAACGTTGGTTTACAGGTTTGCAACTAAAATATTTTGGGGTGTTTTTCACTTTGTCCTCAAGCATAGTCCATACATGTGCTACAATTGAATCTTACGTAAATTTGATTAGCTGTCCCTAATACCAGTGTCACTTGCCATCAACGAACCTTCTCCGACTTCAGAGATAAAATAACATATAAAGTTGTCGGGATAACGACACACCGAGAAGTTCAACGACTGCAAAAATACACACGGATACCGAAGTCCTTATCAGCGAAAAATAAAAACAAAACCTAGCAATTTTCACTTATATAAACAACTCGTTTAAAGGGATGCTATTAAAACAACACGCTGGTTTAAATGGATGCTAATAAATCAAAACACTAGAAAAAAGCAGCCGTGGCTATAAGATGTTTTTATGCGTCCCGTACCAGCAACCTGTTGTGGTTGTGTGAAGTAATCACAGTTTTTAGGTTAGGCCTGGGTGCACGGGGGAACAGGTGAGCTGTCGTCTCCTCCCGAAGCGAACGACGAGTGCAGACATAGAACTTTCATCTGATCGAGTTCATGCTACTATCAGTGTAACTCCCTAACCCTTACACAAGCGAGCCTGTTCCACACAAAGGAATTGTAGAATAGTTGTGTGGGACATAAAATACCTCAACATTATGTCGGCGAGTAAGTAGCCCTATTGCCATATCCCTTGCTGCATTACAGAATTCATCCCTACAGAAAAAAAGGATATCAGACTTAAACCGCAGATAATCTGTCGGAAGTCAAGGCGAAAACACCGTTGTAATGTCTAGCATATTGTGACTGGACAGCTCACACAATTTGAAATAAACGGCGTAAATGTGTGTCCACAGGAGCACCGTTATCTTGCAGGGAAAGCCATGAACATCAATTGACGCCAGACCGTCAGCAGGTGACTACATGCTGAAGAACCACGATGCCCAAAGTGAAAGGTAGTCTTATGGTAGATACTGCTGTTGGATTGTAAAATGTTAGACCTGTTGTGTGGGACATAAAATTCCTCAACCAGGTTTGAGGTTTGCTATTCTTCTGCGCTCGACCGGAATGTTGTTTTAGACGTAATTGCGTTATGCCTGTTTACAGCACAGCTGCGATATTTGAACCGTTTGCCCTACACATCCGACTTCTTCACGTTAGCCGGGCTACCTTCCCAGATGTTACTATTCCGTCTGTGACTTCTAACCCTGGTTCATCTATTATCTCTCTCTCTAACTCTGTTACTGTAACGGTTTGTCCTGTCGAAAAATACGGATTTTTAAAATGTTTTGCTTGTATCAGATTGACTGTCTGTGGTTTTAAGGTCATAGATGTTTTTTACTCTGACCAAAGCCGATACGTGCATGTCTTCCTCCAAGTCCACATAGACGTCTTGAAATCTCAACTTGTGTAAATCAAAATAAAGCCTTACACCATTTTTTAGTAAGAAATCCATACCTATGATCATGTTCCTATTTAACTCTTTAACCACATGAAAAAGGTGTCTCACGTTTATTCCTCCCAACCTAAGGTTTATCATTGTTTGTCCAACTACTTCCAGATTTTGTCCAATAACCGAATGAAGGGTATCTTGATTTCCAAACATTTTGAAATTCTTTAATATCTTTCTCCATCATGTTGCTTAGATTGTCTTAATACTGAAAAAGCATGTTGTGGATCTGTGATCTCCGCATACTTGTGGGCTAGATCATCCTTAAATTGCTCCCACGTCTCATTTGTTCCTGCTTCCAATTTTCTTCGAATATGATCTGAGACAGGCGATGCACTAGTCCTATAAGCTAAATTTTTCTTATCCTCATCTGTGGCGTCCACTAGATAAGCATGTTTTTCAATGGACACAACCCATTTCTTAAAATATTTCGCTTGCCCACTAAACTTATCGATGTCAACAGCTACGCTTTGCTGTTTAAAAATTGTGTCTAACTTGGATATGGCCCTACCTACACCACCATGTCTGTCAGTAACTGTGAAGGTTAATAATCTGTCAGTAACCATGTCTGTCAGTAACCGTGAAGCTAAATAATCTGTCAGTAATCATGTCTGTCAGTAACCGTGAAGGTTAATAATCTGTCAGTGACCATGTCTGTCAGTAACCATGAAGGTTAATAATCTGTCAGTAACCATGTTTGTCAGTAACCTTGAAGGTTAATAATCTGTCAGTAACCATGTCTGTCAGTAACCTGCCAACTTGTGTGGGTGATTTATGCTTCTTCCCATCTCATGAGCGGGCTGACAAGCTCGCAGGTGAGGCTACTGTGGAGGGCGGACGCGCCATGGACCAGGCTGACATTCTGAATGCTCTACGAGAAGTGAGACTTTTGCAAGAACCAAGTGATGACTGTGAATCTACAACAATGGCCAGACTGCGAGAGCAGCAAATTAAAAGAGGGGTGGCCAAACAAGAACACTACGCAGGAAGCCAAAGAAGATTGATAAACCAACACAGAACTGGCGTCGTTAGCCGCTACACGCTGCGGGATTTGCTGAGGAGGGGATCCGAGCACTTATGGACTGAATGGTCCGATGTGCAACGAGGATGATCTGTCGACTAACTAACTAACTAACTACCTACACCACCAAGCACCTGTCCTAAAGAAAGGTCCTGGGCTTCCATATTAAAATCTGAAATACAAAATATACCAGTACGACACAATGTAGTATAATAATATATATTAACACAATATTATCTTAAACTAAACAAGTTCTATAACTTTTCAGCAATTTAAATTATTAAGTTCATTTGGCAATGTTATCGATGTCGTTATTATAAACTAACCAGTTTCATAAGTTAATTATTATACTTGCTTCAGTTCCTCAGTTACACACACTGTTGTCTGCTCGATCGTTTCTCAGTTGACCATATGCCTGTCCTACGTTCCTTCGACACTGGGTGAAAATTACGTTAAGGCTCACGAAGTATAGTACAGCGTCTAAGAGATGGCCCAATCGACACAGTAATGAACTATTCTCGGTGGACCGTTGATGTAAACCCTCTTCATTAAAGCGATTGAGTTGCAGTGGAATCAAACATTGCTGAACATCATTCAATTGCAAGTTCCTTCGACCTTGGATGAGATTCGATAAAACGGCCGGTTCAAATTAATCGCCATTCTGGAAAATTTTACTGATTTGAGATAACTTGAGCGGTGTGAAAAATTTTACTGACCTGGGGTAACGGCTGAACTTGAGTGACCTCAAAAATGTTAACTGGCCTGAGGTAACGTTTAAACTTGAGCGACCTCAAAATTTTAACTGGCCTGAGGTAACGGTTGAACTTGAGTGACCTCAAAATTTTAACTGGCCTGAGGTAAAGGTTGAACTTGAGTGACCTCAAAAATTTTAACTAGCCTGAGGTAATGTTTGAACTTGAGTGGGGTTCAGCGTTATCGTGGCTTTGCTGTCCGATTAGACCTGATTATCCGGCTGCAGGTAGACAATTCTCACAGTAACGCCCCAGGTTTATAAGATTCGATAATGTATCCACCAGCGGCATCCAAGAGTGACGACGTGAAGCAGCAGTAAGCGACTCCGATTGGCTTCGATTTCAGCAAAAATCACTGTACGTCAAGTATCAGGCCACTGTGTAACAATGACTTAGGCATGGGCACAGAACATCGGTACCTTAGTTAGGCAGTACTGAGCAGTTTCTTGACCTTCACAGAGGACTATATTTCGATAATTCAGCAGCCCGAGAAATCACAACAACTACTCCTTGGCGGGCTTTCAGTTGCTGTGTCTCTCAAATATACTCAATAAAAACAGCATCCATTTTCCAGACGCGGTCAATAGAAGTCTTCGCTTGTGCCAAGATGATTCCCGCGGCGACCCATAAGTTGGAAATCCTGGGGTCTACGGCAACAAAATAGATTCCTATAACAGTGCTATAGAACAACAAGGCCGCTGTATATAGTTGATGGTGCGTGTCTATAAACAACAAAGTCCATTTTAACAATATATCCGAGTTTATTTGGCTATCAACTTGTAAAGTACCGTACAGATGAAATCATACTCGACTTGTTCTACTTAGCGGCTGATGGAAGCACTGTTTACGTCCACGCGTGAGCAACCCTAGATCCCTAACTATCGGTGCTCACGCGTGTACAAACCTATTTCCCCTTGTTTTTGCACACCATCTATTAACTCATTAATTCCTTAACAGAGATAGTGCTCTGTTACATTATCCCCATCCCAGCTGGTCCATTTAGAACAGCCAACGACATCCCGGTCTGCCCTCAAGGGAAGGCAGGGACAGACCATGGGCAATACCCGCCTTCCAAAGAGGTTTCAATAATTGCAGAGCCGACACATAGTGCTCTGGTACTGGGCTCACCCAAGAAATCGTTACGTCCTGCACATGGCTGCTTAGCCTCACTTCCTTATATTGGGCTTCCGTTCACCACAGTCTATGCCCCTGGAAACCAGAAGAATGCAGTCTGCAGATGACATCCGCACAGTGAGCTTTCGAGTCGGACTTTCCACGTAATAGATTTGTTATATAAGCAATATTTCATTTCGTGCCACTGGGACGCTTTTTCTACCTTTGATTATGCCCACACAATGCGCTTTAGATTCGGACTTTCCACGTAATGGATTTGCAAGCCAAGCAATATTTCATTTCGTGCCGCTGGGAGGCTTTTGCCACTGACATACCAGTGGCATGAAGTGTGGCAGGGTGAGAACTTCTTCATGCACCTTTAGATGTCAACCTGAATATAGTTAAAGAAAGCTACAGTCAACTTGGGCTTTTTTGACATCTCCATAGAGCTTGTCCTCAAATGAAGCAGTTGTGGGTCACGCTGACGTCGTTTGACAACAAACAGACTTTGTGGAGTTCTCGACAGAGAAGACAGTGCAATTTTATTCTGGAACGAATTGGCCTGGCTACGGAAAGTTGGCGTTTGTCAGTGGCTTTAATGTGGATAAAACATGGAAGGATCTTGTAACAGATTGATAACGCCACTTATCCAGAGACGACGGGTTGAAACCCATACGGAATCTAGGCAGCGGCGAAGACAGACTGTGTAAACGAGAGAAGGACATACACAGAGGTACAAGAACAATGGCGAACACTTTATAACAGGATTGGTGTATTTTGAATATGCATTGTAACTATAATTCAGACACCCGCCTGGTAATAACAGGCAGTCTGGAAGCTCAAGGTATTCATTACAACGAATAGTTTCAGCTGTCGATTAAACGGCAGTGATATTGTTCAACTCAGCAGTTACTTCATCTTTTAAGTTTACAGTTGGCTTCAGTTGCTGTTACATTGATTCAAGTATTATTGTGCCAAACTCTAGTTATACCTGCTGTAGTGGTTCATAACGTTATTAGACAGAATATCCTAATTAAGGAGAATCAGCAGCTTAGCAGGGATCACTCTAACATGTAACACTGGTGTAAAGGGATACATCTAACATTTACACTGGTGTAATGGGACGACTCTAATATTTACACTGGTGCAAAGGGATAACTCTAATATTTATACTGGTGTAAAGGGATCACTCTAACACGTAACACTGGTTTAAAGGGATGAATCTAACGTTTACACGGGTGTAAAGGGACGCTTCTAACATTTACACTGGTGCAAAGGGATAACTCTAATATTTACACTGGTGCCAAGGGATCACTGGTGTAAAGGGTAGACTCTGACAAATAGCATCGGTCTCAAGTACAGCCTCTAAAATAGAACATTTAACATTTAATGGATGTTACCAACATAAACACAAAGGAAAAAGTCCTTTGCGAGATTTTGCGATCAACCCCAGCGTGATTTCCTAGACAATTTTCCTTTCAATAGTTTGCCATTGCTTTCTGAACAAGACAACAACTTTGAAGTCCACCCCCAATGCCAGTGTGGCATTGAACGCCCAACCTCGCCATCAGTGCGCCAGGAAGTTTAAGAGCGAGGGCTCTTATTACTATTGGCCACGTCGACTACTTCACACACCAACTTAATCACTAAAGAAGTCAGAACGATTCCCTACGAACAGATCAAGTCCTACCTCCATGTCGGCGACAGTAACTCCATTGAGGTAGTGGCCTCTGGTCCGTTTCTCAATCAAGGCCACAAGGATATCAGGGTCGTCAGTATAGTCAACGTACTTGGAGAGTTCACTAAACACGGAGATAGCATGGGCTCGAAAGGCATTGTTATGCTCCAGTTTGTTTTCCTTATCTATAAAAATCGGGAAGAAGTCTTTCATGTATGGTTGCTCGTCGAACAGCCTAGTAAGAGACGAAAGAAATCGTCATTTGAAATTTAAAGTTAATATTTGGGTCAATATTCCCACATGCTCATGAAAGGAGAATTGTATGTTGGATGATATTCCCACGTGCTCATGATGGGAGAATTGTATGTTGGATGATATTCCCACGTGCTCATGATGGGAGAATTGTAAGTTGGACGATATTCCCACGTGCTCGTGATGGGAGAATTGTATGTTGGATGATATTCCCAACTGGGAGGTCAGCATGGCCGAATAGATAAGAGCGCTGATTCTTAAACATCCAGTGTGCTGATGCATGATGTTTGAGGGAGGAGGGGAGGGGGGGGGGGGGTTACCAGTGATTCGGACTAAAATGTTGACTCCTCGTCCTTGACTTGAGGACGTAAATTACAAGTACATCTCCACTGAAGTCGAGGGTACAATGGTTATAGGGAAAGCTAATCCACACACACAAAATCAGTCCAGTGCTACTAGAAGTAGCGGTTATGGACTACGCTTGAGTTCAAAGCGAGGGAACGACCAAAAAAAAATATTCCCAATTGGTGGTGACAGGAGATCAACGCGCGGAATCATAATTCCTCAAGTGCTCATTATCGGAGGTCAGTTCATGGGATGGTCTAGAAGGGAGGTCAATGCGCGGAATCATAATTCCTCAATGTGCTCATTATCGGAAGGTCAGTTCATGGGATGGTCTAGACAGGAGGTCAACGCGCGGAATCATAATTCATCAAGTGCTCGTTATCGGAGGTCAGTGCATGGGATGGTCTAGACGGGAGTTCAACGCGTGGAATCATAATTCCTCAAGTGATCGTTATCGGAGGTGAGTTCATGGGATGGTCTAGACGGGAGTTCAACGCGCGGAATCATAATTCCTCAAGTGCTCGTTATCGAGGTCAGTTCATGGGATGGTCTAGACGGGAGGTCAACGCGCGGAATCATAATTCCTCAAGTGCTCGTTATCTGAGGTCAGTTCATGGGATGGTCTAGACAGGAGGTCAACGAGCGGAATCATAATTCCTCAAGTGCTCGTTATCGGAGGTCAGTGCATGGGATGGTCTAGACGGGAGGTCAACGCGCGGAATCATAATTCCTCAAGTGCTCGTTATCGGAGGTCAGTTCATGGGATGGTCGAGACGGGAGGTCAACGCGCGGAATCATAATTCCTCAAGTGCTCGTTATCTGAGGTCAGTTCATGGGATGGTCTAGACAGGAGGTCAACGAGCGGAATCATAATACCTCAAGTGCTCGTTATCTGAGGTCAGTGCATGGGATGGTCTAGACGGGAGGTCAGTTCATGGGATGGTCTAGACAGGAGGTCAACGCGCGGAATCATAATTCCTCAAGTGCTCGTTATCGGAGGTCAGTTCATGGGATGGTCTAGACGGGAGGTCAGTTTTTGGGACATTGGTCTCAGGCGCTCGCTAAGATGATGATGAGTTTTAGGGACGATGGTCTGCATTCATCCTTCATGTGTCATGCCGATAAGCGTGGGCGGTCATGTTTTGCCGTCTCATTCGATCACTAGAGTCGTGGATCAGCTCCGTGTTTCTGTTTCGACCATGTCACGTGGCCAAGCCATCCAGGTATTTACTTCTCGGTCTTCCCCTTGGTCTCTTCCCTTTGATCTTGCCAGTTGTCACCAAATTCTCCAATTCATTTCTTCCAATAACATGCCCAACAAATGTTGACTGTCTACGTCTAATGTCTCTAATCAGTTTACGATCTTCATTTGTTTCTTGAAGGACTAGTTCATTGGGTTTTCTGTCTGTCCATATTATTCTTTGCATTTTCCTCAGAAACCACATTTCGTCAGCCATCAAATATTTTTCAGCTTGTCTGCTCATTGTCCACGCTTCACATCCATACAGAAGTACCAGTTCTATGTAGCACTTCAACACTCTTTTTCTCGTTTCAATTGATATCTTTTTATTGGTCAGTATGTTTTTCCTCTTGCAAAAGGCTACCTTCGCAATGGCAATTCTTGTTCTAATCTCTTTAAGATGTTATTACTCTTCCGAGATAACTATACCGATTCAATTGTTTAAAAATATGCCCATTTACTTGTATTCACTTCATTCAGTAGCATGTCCTCTAGAGAACCTCGCTCCCATAACAACCTTCCGGAAAACCTCTCGTTCATAAACAAGATGTCCCGCGTCTGATACACCCATCTGGAGATCATCCGCCACATCCTGCACCCATCTTCTCTTTGGCCTTCCTCTTCCTCTCTTCCCAGGCATATACCCTTCCATTATTGTTCTCTCCAAACTTTCGTGACGTTTCAAGTGACCGAAATATTTCAATTTTCTTTGTTTTATCGACTTTAATAGCCAACCTTCTTCAATATTCCACTCTTGAAGTATGGATGCATTTGTTCTTTTCTTTACCCAAGATATTCTTAGAACTCGTCTATAACATTTATATTCAAAGGCGTTTATGCGCTGTTCAGCTTGTTTAGCAAGTGTCCATGTCTCACAGGCGTATGTTGCAATGGGAAAGATGCATGCTCTTAAAAATCTAATTTTTGTAGTTTTGTCTGTCCCACTCCATAATTTATTCATCTGTTTTAGTCTTTGAAGAGCAATTGATAGTCGCCGTTTAATTTCTTTCATTGTGTCGCCGTTGTTGGTAATCAATGACCCAAGATATTCAAAATTTTCCACCACCTCCAATTTTCCCCCATTAATGTATATTCCTTTCTCCGTAGTAGTTTTATCTGTATGCATTATCTTTGTTTTTGCTATGTTAAGATATAAGTTTTGATTTTCACTATTCAATTGGGTTGAGGCTATTAGATTTTCTATGCAATCCTGTGTTGTGGAGAGTAATACTATATCATCAGCATATCGAATCTCTGGTATGTCATGACCGCCGATATTTAGGGCATCATATAGCTCCCTGTTTATATCATCTCTTACATTTCTCATTATATTTTCGGCGTACAGGTTAAACAAATATGGTGACAGCACGCAGCCCTGACGGACTCCTTGCTTGATGTCAAACCAATCTGATGCCTCGCCATCTATTCTAACTGCTGCTTGTTGGTCTAGATAGAGCATTTTTATAAGTTGTACTACATATGAAGGAAAGCCCATATTCCTCATGATTTCCCAAAGTTTCTGATGTTGTACACAGTCAAATGCCTTTGAATAATCCACAAAACATGAGAATAGGTTTTACATTAAATTCTCTGCACTTCTCTATTATTAAACGCATGTTGAATATGTGATCTCTTGTTCCTCTTCCTTGTCTAAATCCAGCTTGAACTACGTTAATCTCTTCTTCCATTTTCTTACGAAGTCTTCCCATTATGACTTTTAGTAGAATTTACTTGCATGACTGATCAGGGCAACAGTTCTATAGTTGGTGCATAATTTCAGGTTGCCCTTTTTTGGTATTGGAATGAAGATAGTTCTCTTCCAATCTTTTGGCCAAATACCATATTTCCAAATCTTTGTACATAATGCATGATATATGTGTATGCTTTCTTCTCCTCCCGCTGTAATTAGTTCAGCTGGTATCTCATCACATCCAGGTGATTTGCCATTCTTCAGGTTCTTTATAGCTCGAGCAATTTCATCTAATGAGGGTTCAGGTTCTGTCTCTGCTGTCATTGGCTCATGTATCTCATTCATATCCTCACTGTCACTCATATCATACATTCCACTGCAGTACTCCTGCCATCTTTCTAGAATTTGTCTAGATTCTGTTAAGGTATTTCCCATCTTGTCACAAATGACATTCAATTGAGGTTGAACATTTCTTGTCAATAACTTCATTTCTTTGAACATTTCATAATCTCTTCCAGTCTTATGATATTTTTTTCTATTCTGTAAACCCCTTTTTTT
>JACEFZ010000286.1:17500-28559 GCA_014155875.1 Cepaea nemoralis | reverse complement strand
AAAGTGTTCAATAATTTACTTATAACATGCTTAATAAACTAGTTCTCACGTTTTTCGCAAACATGTATGCAGACGAATGGAGAAAAGCATGCTGGAAAAAACTTAAAATGCCAATGGCTTGTCTGGCTGTTAGTCTGGCTGTATCATCAACTGTTAACAGATAGAAGATCACAATACACCTATAATCCAGGAACACGCATTCGAGATGGAAGATGAATGAGCTAGACAGAACAGGCGAATGGAGAAAAACACGCTGGAGACTGACTGTCGTGAAGCACACAAATTAACGGTGAAAAACGATGTTTAGCAGAACGCATTCAGCATAAAATTATCAGGATAAGGAATGCTATAATGATGGTGACGTCAAGGAATTCTAAATAGTTCCCCACGATTACGTTTCTCTTCGTGACCTTTTATTCACTAATCTCATGTACTATTTGTAGCATTTGTTTTTTAGCGTTCGCTCGTTTTGAACTCAAACGTAATTCATACTGGTGCTACTTACAGTCTAGTGCACTGGACTGAGTTTTGCGTGCGGATTAATCTTTTCTCTATTACCAGTGTCTCCTGCCTTCAGGCTAACCCATTCCGAATTCTGAGGTACTTGTAATTCACGTGCCCGAGTCAAGGTCGAGAAGTTAACATTCTATTCCAACAGATCGGTGTAGGGGTTAAACCCACGACCTTGGCTACAACACACGGGATGCTTATCCACTCGGTCATGATGACCTTCGCACGGATTTATGTCAATATGAACACTACAAATTAAAGAAAACATTAATCCATGCAATAACAGACCATTGAAGGGAAAAACCACGGAGAACGTAAACATGGATATGGTCAAGAACATATTGTGGAGATTAGTACATTTATTAATCATAAGGAAAACAGTAATAAACACAAGAATCAAACCAGAAAAAATTATATATAAAAAAAAATTATATATAATATAATATAATATAATATAATATAATATAATATAATATAATATAATATAATATAATATAATATAATATAATATATAATATAATATAATATAATATAATATAATATAATATAATATAATATAATATAATATAATATAATATAATGTATTATAATATAATCTGTTTAAGTCCCCGCTAATCACTGGTATCATGAAGGCTAATAGACTACAATGGCTGGGGCATATAGAAAGAATGGAAGAGAGTAGGGAAGCAAAACTCGCTTACACTCAGGAAATAAATGACCGTAGACCCCGAGGTAGACCAAGAAAGCGGTGGAGAGATAATACATATACAGACCTACAAGCACTTGGAATCAATGACTGGCAAGAGAAGGTCCACCAGAGAGACGAATGGAGACGGATTGTATCTGCAGCAAAGAACCTCAATGGTTCGGAACGCTGAAGAAGAAGAAGATAATATAATATATTCATTGGCACCTTTCCGTC
This sequence comes from Cepaea nemoralis, assembly GCA_014155875.1. Taxonomy (NCBI): domain Eukaryota; kingdom Metazoa; phylum Mollusca; class Gastropoda; order Stylommatophora; family Helicidae; genus Cepaea; species Cepaea nemoralis. Next base: position 27,127 of record JACEFZ010000286.1, on the reverse strand, counting down.
TTGACAGACGATAGTTTGGTACATTGTGCTTTAAAAAGGTTTAATAACTACGATCCATGGCGGTGGCGAGTGTGGCTGGTAAGGCCAATTCTTGCTGCAAATGTTTGCCCACAGTAGGTGCATGTGAAAACATGGTCATTTCCACCATGTTGCACAATCTTACGTCTCTCACGCTCTGTGTGTGATTTATCTGCAATCATTTTCTCCTTTGTCTTTATTCCGTTTCTGATAGTTGCCCTCCATGCAACACGTTCAGCGGCGACGTGCTCCCAATGTGCATTATCAATGCCTGTATCAATCATGTCCCGCTTACACACATCTTTGTATCGTAGTAGAGGCCGACCCTGAGATCTCCTACCCGTCTGTAATTCACCAAAAAAGATGTCCTTTGGTATTCTACCATCATCCATCCTCCTAACGTGTCCTATCCATCTAAGTCTACGAAGACTGAGCATGGAATACACCGTCACACAACCTGATCTTTCCAATACTTCAGTATTTGTGATTTTGTCTTGCCACTTAATACCAAGTATTCTTCGCAGACACCGCATATGAAAGCTGTTTAAACGTTTCTCTTGGCGTGAGTAAGTTGTCCAGGTTTCACTGCCATAAAGAAGAGTACTAAGGACACAGGCTTGGTAGACGAGGACTTTTGTTTTGGCAGTAAGCTTCCTGTTCTCCCAGACTCTTTTTGCTAACATGTTCATTGTTGTTGCTGCCTTGCCAATCCTGATGTTGATTTCCTGATCGAGGGATAATTTGCTATTTACCTCTGATCCTAGATATGTAAAATGGTCTACTATCTCCAGTTCGGCGTCGTCAATAAAGATTGATGGTACACCATGTGCACCTTGTGACATAATCTGTGTCTTCTTTTTGTTAATTGTTAAACCAAATTCAGAACAAGCATTGGAGAATGCAGATAGTAGATGTTGTAATTCTTCCTCAGAGTGGGTCGTAATCGCAGCATCATCCGCAAAAAGCAACTCTCTGATTAGTACCCTGCTAATTTTGGTCTTGGCCTTCAATCTCTGAGCATTATAGAGGCCACCATCTGAGCGTGAGTGAATGTATACACCATCATCCTGATCACGAAAGGCATATTTCAGTAGAAGTGAAAAGTATATCCCAAAGAGGGTGGGGGATAGCACACAGCCTTGCTTAACTCCACTCTTGATTTCAAACTCTTCTGAAGTTGAGCCATCAAACTTGATTATACCCTTCATGCCTGTGTGGAACGATTCCACAATGGACAGAAGAGTTGGTGGGCAGCCAATCTTCTTTAGTGCTTTGAACAGACCCTCACGACTGACCAAATCGAATGCCTTTGTGAGGTCGATGAAGGCAATAAACAGTGGCTGATTTTGTTCCCGGCATTTTTCTTGCATCTGTCGCAATGAGAATATCATATCAATGGTAGACCGGTTCTGACGGAAGCCACACTGTGATTCGGGGTAGACTTGATCTCCCAGGACTTGAAGTCTGTGCAGGACAATTCTGGCAAATACTTTCCCAACAATACACAGAAGTGAGATACCCCTATAGTTGTTACAGTCGCTCCAATCTCCCTTGTTCTTGTACAGCGTTATGATGTTTGAATCTTTGAAATCCTGTGGGACTTGTCCTTCTCGCCAGCATAGCTCTATTAGCTGGTGGATCTGTAGAGCGAGTGTGTCTTGCCCACTCCTGATCACCTCTATTGGAATCCCATCCTTACCTGGAGCCTTGCCAGATGCAAGCTCATTTATAGCACACTTAACTTCTGTTATAGTGGGAAGTGTGTCCAGGTGGTCAAGAGTTGGCAGGGCCTCTATGGCGTTGAGGGCATCATCCGCTAGCTTGGTCTCACTTGAGTAAAGCTCTAAATAGTGCTCGACCCATCTATCCATCTGCTGTTTCTTATCAGTGATGATTTCTCCAGTCAAGGTTTTCAGCGGTGCACTTCTTTTGATCATTGGACCACAGGCTTTCTTTATCCCTTCATACATGCTTCTGATGTTTCCCTTATCACTTGCGATTTGAATGGACTCACATAACTTGATCCAATAGTCATTCGCACACTGCCTGGCAGCCTTTTGTACATCCTTCCTTGCTTGCTTCAGCTCACTCAGAGTGTTACGCGTTGGTCTTTCCTTGTTTCTTAAGAGAGCTATCTTCTTTTTATCAATCAAGGGCTGCAGTATCTGGCTGTTTGCCGCAAACCAGTCCTGCCTCTTATGATCCACAGTGCCGTAAACCCCTACCGCTGTTTTATAAATAGTTTCCTTAAGTTTACTCCATTTATCATTTACTATACAATTTTCTGATGTATCATTGAAAGCGTCTTCAAGTTGCTGTTGAAATTCAAAGCACTTTCCAGGATCGTGAGTGTTAGTAATATTAATCCTGGGGCTAGACTTGTGTTTAGCTGTGTAGATTCTCTTTGGTCTCAGTCTAACCCTTGCAACAACCAAAGAATGATCTGTATCACAGTCAGCACTGTGGTAACTTCGAGTTAATGATGTATGGTTCAGATGTTGTCTCCGTGTGATAATGAAGTCCAGCTGATGCCAATGGCCGGATCTTGGATGTTTCCATGTGACCTTATGCATCTCTTTTGTTTTAAAAAAGGAGTTTGTAATACATAGGTCATTTCTAGTGCAATGCTCCAGCAGCCTTTGCCCATTATCATTCATGCGACCGATGTTGTATTTTCCAAGGCACACTGGCCATGAACTCGAGTCCTTGCCCACACGAGCATTGAAATCACCGAGCATATAAATGTAGTCGGATTTTGGAACTGCCTTGATCGCAGAGTCTAGCTGCTCATAGAACATATCCTTCACATCATCAGAGGAAGCGAGTGTCGGTGCATATGCAGTGAGAATGGTGGCAAATCCACAGGAGGTTGCCAAGCGCAGTGATAATAATCTTTCATTACCTCCAGCTGGGATATCAATCATTCCCAGTAGCGAATTCTTCACTGCAAAGCCCACACCATGTTGCCTTTTTTCTGCCTGCCCTCTTCCCTTCCAAAAAAAGGTGTAATTGTTTTCCCTGAGTGACCCTTCCTCAGCGAGGCGAGTCTCCTGCAGGCCAGCAATATCAATGTTAAGACGATCGAGTTCAGCATCAATCACAGCCGTTTTTCTCACATCGTCAATATTTGTCAAGTCAGTGGAAAATCCTGGACACATGGTTCTCACGTTCCAGGTTGCAAGCCGTAGCTTGAGGTTTCTATTCTTTTTATTAGTACCTGGTGCATTGGTTTTACAGCCTGCGATTCAGATTTTGTCCTAGCCCCAAGCACCCATTGAAGCAGGCAGGCTGTGGCGGATCAGCACCCAATTGGCTGGGGGCTGCCCAGCTTGAGGCGGGCGGTAGCTGATCAGTGACACCTGTAGGTGTCTCCCACCGTCAGAGGCAACGCGTGGCGCCCCATGTCTACGCCAACTGACAAGGACTTATAACCCGTAACAGTTGCCTCTCGCTTTGATTCCGAGACCGGTTAAGACCAGGGATGGAGTTATTGCCTCTCCATAGCACAAAGCCTGGGCTAAAATAAAGAAACCATGTGTTGCCCATGCAGCATGATCCCTCTCTCGGCCTGCCTAGTTCACTCCAGAGGAAAGTTGACACCTATAATCTGGAACAAGACAAGCTGCAGAAGCTGCCGGATCAGCAAAGCAATGCTCTAACTGTCCGCCTGTCGGAGCTTCGATCCTAGACCAGCTGCCAACCAAGGCTTAGGGCCTGGTCTGCCCTGCCATGACTTATTTTGTCTTTGGGTTGCATTTCCTCGCACCAGGATAAGGCTAGTACCCTCCCAATTGCGCTCTTCCGCCCGAAGCCGTTGGCACAATGTGGGGTGTCGGGTTTGGTAAGCGCCGCCCAACATTCGGCGCTGACAGAAAGCAGGTAGTACCGTCTACTGTCATACGGTAGCTCAGTCATATCTGACTAAGACCTGACAAATAATATAATATAATATAATATAACATAACATAACATAACATAACATAATATAATATAATATATAATATAATATAATATAATATAATATAACATAATATAATATAATATAATATAATATAATATAATATAATATAATATACAGCTAGTGCTCGACCTACGATCTATGCAACTTACGACCATTTGACTTTACGACCACAATCACTAGCCATATTAAATGTTAGATTTATTTCTGCCTCAATTATCAGTCGAACATCGTTGTCTGCAATCATCGGCGGTCGTTAACTAAGGAAAGGGAGGCATGGTGCTATGATGATGCTATGCTGCTAGCCGGCGTCATCAATTTCTAAGAAATAACACGGTCACACTCAATAACCCTAGGTGCATTGACTTCCCCAAGCGCGGCTAAAGCTTGTTGATTGGAGAGCTCTTCAGAGTTTTTTGGAAACACTACAACATTTTAATGTGTATCAAGAATATCGCTACCGCCTGGGAGGCTGTGACGACAAAGTGCATGAATGGCATGGAAAAAATTGTGTTAAGCGCTATGTTAATGATTTTCATGGATTTGACAGTGAACATGAACTTTAAACGATTCGGGAAAAAATAGTAAAACTCGCCAAAGACCTTTCTTTGGGAGTGTGAAATTGAAGATGTCAAAGATTTGCTGGACAAAGAATCCGGTGAACTTACAAATGAAGAGTTAATCGAACAGGAAGAAGAAAGAGTGGCGGAAGAAGAAAGAAGAGAAGCCAAGAAAGAAGAGGATGAGCCAGAAAGAAAGTTCACCACTAAGGGATTATCAGAAGGTTTATCTTTACTGAATAAACTTCTTATACATTTCGAAGCAATGGACCCAAATATCGAACGATTTGCAAGGATTGAACGGATGGCGCACAGTGTGTTTCGTCCGTATCGTGAAATTTATGATGAAAAAACGAAACATACAATTCAGACAAAGCTCACCATGTTTATGAAAAAAACCAACTCCGGTACCCCCAACTGCTGCCTTAGATGACGACATTAATTATCTGCAGCCAAGCACCAGTGGCCAATAAAATGTTTCGTACATGTTTATATATTTTGATGTTAATGACAATTTCATGTGTTTTGTGATTGGGAAAATGTGTCCTATAGTATTTTCCACACCTGTATTTTGTATGTTTTGCAAATATTAAATCAGTTGTACATGTACAGTTAATGCAGTGTTTTTCTTAAACCTGACGATGTAAAAATAAGAAACAAAATGGTGTAGAGATGATACAAATGGCACAAAATGAACATCGAAAATTATGATTTATAACAATAATAAAAGAAATTTATGATATAATTTAACTTAAATATTTTTATAACATCACCTCACATTACTGTACACATAGCGTACTCAACTTACGACCAAATCGTGTTACGACCGGTCTGTCGGAACCGATCGTGGTCAGTAAGTCGAGCACTAGCTGTAATATAATATAATATAATATAATATAATATAATATAATATAATATAATATAATATAATATAATATAATATAATGAGTACATAATAAGCAAGTGCAAACTACATTTACGTCATAAAATAAAACACACACACACACGCAACACACACACACACACTCACACACACACACACACACACACACATGCGAATAAACAAATAAAAAAGATAAGTAGTAATAATAATAAAGAGGTGAAGGAGTAGATTATTTGATGGCAAAAGGAGTTTTAAAAACAACAACAAACAGTCAAACAAACAAGAAACTGCTAAGCAGTTTAAACGAGATAGAGTGAGCCAAAAAAAACCAAAACAACAACCTTAGATCTAAGTGATATTGATGTCAGTCTGGAGGTGGAGGCTATTTACTGTAGCTTTCCACTGGTTGGAGAAAAAACTACACTGCAAGTCGTGATTGTGACTGATTCACAAAGCATGCTTGACTAAGGTGAAGACTGGCAATGCTTTGTGCTGTATGGTCCGCATCAATTCAGGTGTCAAGGATGGTGAGCATTCGTTGGAATTTTTCTCCAAGACACTGTGGTGTACTTGGAAATGAACGAGATTGCCAGTTGTGGTTTGTAAATTATTACTTTAATTTCATATGGATACCACCATATTGTGTACTTAATCTCATCACATACATGAACCATGGAGAATTTCACCACAGCCCACCAATCCGAAACACAGGCGAAAATCCACATACATGTACCAGAATCAGGTATCTTATATATATTATGTAAGTATATAGTTAGATATGTAGTCTTCCATTGATGTACTCGGCCTATTCTTTTCGATTTCCAGCTGCCGAAATATTTATAAAGTGTACAATATGCAACAGGGTCCTATTAGCTTGTTGGCCTTTATCCAGAAAGCCAGATGTCAAATACACAATGATAGTATCATAGGCTGGAGGGATACCGTCGATTCCTTATTGTGCAAACTTTCAGATCGTTCACATAGAGAACAAAACTATATTTGCTGTAGTTAGAAGCGGACGTCCTACCTCTAATCCACTCCTTTCCACAACCACCCACTTTTTTTCAACTGCGCATCTGGTTAGATTCACCTCTAGCCTTGTGATGTGTTCATGAATCCATCACTACAGCAAGTGTGGTTAGATTTACCTCTAGCCTTGTGATGTGTTCATGAATCCATCACTACAGCAAATCTGGCTAGATTTACCTCTAGCCTTGTGATGTGTTCATGAATCCATCACTACAGCAAATCTGGTTAGATTTACCTCTAGCCTTGTGATGTGTTCATGAATCCATCACTACAGCAAGTCTGGTTAGATTTACCTCTAGCCTTGTGATGTGTTCATGAATCCATCACTACAGCAAATCTGGTTAGATTTACCTCTAGCCTTGTGATGTGTTCATGAATCCATAACTACAGCAAGTCTGGTTAGATTTACCTCTAGCCTTGTGATGTGTTCATGAATCCATCACTACAGCAAGTCTTGTTAGATTTACCTCTAGCCTTGTGATATGTTCATGAATCCATCACTACAGCAAGTCTGGTTAGATTTACCTCTAGCCTTGTGATGTGTTCATGAATCCATCACTACAGCAAGTCTGGTTAGATTTACCTCTAGCCTTGTGATGTGTTCATGAATCCATCACTACAGCAAGTCTGGTTAGATTTACCTCTAGCCTTGTGATGTGTTCATGAATCCATCACTACAGCAAGTCTGGTTAGATTTACCTATAGCCTTGTGATGTGTTCATGAATCCATCACTACAGCAAGTATTACCTCTAGCCTTGTGATGTGTTCATGAATCCATCACTACAGCAAGTATTACCTCTAGCCTTGTGATGTGTTCATGAATCCATCACTACAGCAAGTATTACTTCTAGCCTTGTGATGTGTTCATGAATCCATCACTACAGCAAGTATTACCTCTAGCCTTGTGATGTGTTCATGAATCCATCACTACAGCAAGTATTACCTCTAGCCTTGTGATGTGTTCATGAATCCATCACTACAGCAAGTCTGGTTAGATTTACCTCTAGCCTTGTGATGTGTTCATGAATCCATCACTACAGCAAATCTGGCTAGATTTACCTCTAGCCTTGTGATGTGTTCATGAATCCATCACTACAGCAAGTATTACCTCTAGCCTTGTGATGTGTTCATGAATCCATCACTACAGCAAATCTGGCTAGATTTACCTCTAGCCTTGTGATGTGTTCATGAATCCATCACTACAGCAAGTATTACCTCTAGCCTTGTGATGTGTTCATGAATCCATCACTACAGCAAGTATTACCTCTAGCCTTGTGATGTGTTCATGAATCCATCACTACAGCAAGTATTACCTCTAGCCTTGTGATGTGTTCATGAATCCATCACTACAGAAAGTATTACCTCTAGCCTTGTGATGTGTTCATGAATCCATCACTACAGCAAGTACTACCTCTAGCCTTGTGATGTGTTCATGAATCCATCACTACAGCAAGTACTACCTCTAGCCTTGTGATGTGTTCATGAATCCATCACTACAGCAAGTATTACCTCTAGCCTTGTGATGTGTTCATGAATCCATCACTACAGCAAGTATTACCTCTAGCCTTGTGATGTGTTCATGAATCCATCACTACAGCAAGTATTACCTCTAGCCTTGTGATGTGTTCATGAATCCATCACTACAGCAAGTATTACCTCTAGCCTTGTGATGTGTTCATGAATCCATCACTACAGCAAGTATTACCTCTAGCCTTGTGATGTGTTCATGAATCCATCACTACAGCAAGTATTACCTCTAGCCTTGTGATGTGTTCATGAATCCATCACTACAGCAAGTATTACCTCTAGCCTTGTGATGTGTTCATGAATCCATCACAACAGCAAGTATTACCTCTAGCCTTGTGATGTGTTCATGAATCCATCACTACAGCAAGTATTCTGATTCAGAAATCTTTAATAGTAAGAAAGCTGCAGCAGCGCAGCGCCTAGTAAATTTAAATTTACTTGACTTTCTAGGTCGACTGAGCCAAAAATGTGCACTGGGAAGTGACCTGGGAAGCCAAGGAGGACGGTATGATAATAACAACGACGCCCATTGAGTGACGATTGGTATATTAACTATAGGACTGGCGCACCAATTGAGTGACGATTGGTATATGAATTATAGAACTAGCGCCATAGACCCAATACATCTCTAGACGTGTCAACGGATACAGAACACCTGTAAAGGGCTAGTGATGTGGTTAACACCATGACCTGTAGAGATTGTTGAACCCGGGATGTATGTCTTCGACAACTGGCCACTCGGTGTTATCAGTAATATATCAAGTACCGGCGTGGTCAATCGAACAAAATGTCACACCAGGGATTAAGAGCAAACTGATAAAACATCTGAAAGCTTAACATGAGCGGTTAGCAATTCAATAACCCGGTCTAGCTCCAGACATCCGTCTTGTTTATTATATATAGATGATAAATAGTTGTGATATAACTGACGCATCAATACTCCACGATTTCCACATTACAAAGTGGAAATTCATCATGTCTGATGTACGTTTATCATCGTTTTACCCCATATGTAAAATCGCTCTTTCTTCCTTAAAGAGATGCAGGCAATTATTCTATGTGGTAATATAAGAAGAATTTTTCTTCTTTTTTCTGCCCTTTATCCCCCATTGGGGCATCGGTCCTCAACCAAACAACGCCAAGTCGTTCTATCTTTTGCTATCTCTGCAGCTCCCTCCATGTCTTCCCAATATCTCTGTAATTCTCTTCTTCGTGTGTTTTAGGTCTCCCGCTGTTTTACCTTGTGAATTCCAGACAAGAGAATGTCTATTTATATTGTCCTCAGGTTTTCTGCCTTGAATTTCTGTTTGGTCAGGACCACTTTTTGTTTGGCAGGCAATCAGTTAAGCGTATGGCCTATCGAGCATCAGAATCTGTTCCTCACCTCTTGGTTCACTTTAATTTGTTTATTCTCTCTATGGCTCTATATTGATGATTATGACACATAATTTTAATCATATTATTCCATAAGGCGCCAATTAGTGATTGAGTGCGGTTCATTAATAATTCTTTTAGTCGTTCTTTGTTTCTGACCCACACATTATCACTGTTTTAACATTGAACACTATTGTTCATATTTCAATGTAGCCCTATACAATGTCTGGGTAACCGATAGAAAATATCTTTCATCTACTAGGAATCCTGTGTCTTT
>JACEFZ010000286.1:0-12500 GCA_014155875.1 Cepaea nemoralis | reverse complement strand
AGACAGACAGACAGACAGACAGACAGACAGACAGACAGACAGACAGACAGACAGACAGACAGACAGACAGACAGACAGACAGACAGACAGACAGACAGACAGACAGACAGACAGACAGACAGACAGACAGACAGACAGACACAGACAGACAGACAGACAGACAGACAGACAGACAGACAGACAGACAGACAGACAGACAGACAGACAGACAGACAGACAGACAGACAGACAGACAGACAGACAGACAGACAGACAGACAGACAGACACAGACAGACACAGACAGACACAGACAGACACACACACAGACAGACACACACACACAGACACACACAGACACAGACACAGACAGACACAGACACACACAGACACAGACACAGACACAAACACACATACATACATACATACATACATACATACATACATACATACATACATACATACATACATACATACATACATACATACATACATACATACATACATACATACATACATACATACATACATACATACATACATACATACATACATACATACATACATACATACATACATACATACATACATACATACATACATACATACATACATACAGACATACATACATACATACATACATACATACATACATACATACATACATACATACATACATACATACATACATACATACATACATACATACATACATACATACATACATACATACATACATACATACATACATACATACATACATACATACATACATACATACATACATACATACATACATACATACATACATACATACATACATACATACATACATACATACATACATACATACATACATACATACATACATACATACATACATACATACATACATACATACATACATACATACATACATACATACATACATACATACATACATACATACATACATACATACATACATACATACATACATACATACATACATACATACATACATACATACATACATACATACATACATACATACACGCATAGACACTAAACAAGGTGCATTTAACTTAGGCAAATAGCACTTTAGCCGTTAGTTCACATGGGTACACCACCAATGCTCTACAACAACAAATTGCTAGCGGAAGCCCCACGAATGGCATCACTATCTGCTGAAACCAGAATCAACAGCAAACTTTCGTATATGTCTCTCGCATCTATAATCCAAATAAAATTGCTTATGCTAGATGCATTTCACTTGGCCATAAACAAATATGTGCCAGTTCTGCCGCCCTGGACAATAAAGAAACAGCCGTGAATTGTATACAGAAGCCAGCAACAAAGACACGCCTTTCATACCCCTGTAGCTGTCGTCAGACAGATAGGCAGGCAGACAGATAGACACACAGATATACAGACATACAGACCACGTCTCTATACTGCATCGCCTCTCCTCAGGAGCGACCACCGGTATTGCATTTTCGGTATTAGAAAATATATACATAGCTCTGTGTTTCAGTGAAAGATTATGAATTGTGGTGTGCATATTATATTTGTGTTAAAACTATAGATGTAATTTTGTTTAGCTGACTGGAACCTGTGAGCTGGGTGTTGATTAGTGTGTTTGCTTACCAAGGCAGTGGGACGGGTTTAATACCCAACAGTGGCAGACTTCATGTTTCTGACATATACGCCTCTGTTTTCAACCCATTTTATAAAATGGTCCCTGGATAATTTTGAGAAGTTTATACACATTTAGTGAGAAGGAAGAGCGATATGATTTGCAGCTGACCATGTCATCTGATTCGCCAATGGTATAGAATATGTGAGGGTATAGGACACTTCACAAGTGGGAAGATATCTTCAAGAGGTGGACGAACAGCAATCTGTCAGAATGTACAGTTAGGGCGAGAGGCAGACAGTGGTGGAAATCCACTGCGGCTAACCTTCACTGTGGAGAAGGCACTTGGTTGATTGAGGGCACTTCATACCTCACCGACACCATCTGTGTTGCCAGTACCGTTACTTACAGATTTTTTTTTTTGGGCATATCCTTTACAGGACATCGCTGTCAACACCAGCATCTTTCAGCTGTGTTGATATCTTGGCAAGATTACGCTCAGTAGTTTGCCATTGCTTTTTGAGCGGCCGGCTCACATACCCCGTAAGTTACTGATGCGATTCGAACCACTGCTGATTCTTACCGCCATCACGTCACCGACGAGAATATACGAGATTACGGAGAAAAGTCATAACCTCTAAGCCACGAACTTACAGATTATATAACACAATGAAAGCGAAGGCAGGCAGAATAACTATGTGTCATAACCAAACAATTGACTGACACCTTGCCGTCTTGATAGACGATAGTTTGTAAACTGGAGTTATATCTCTCCATAGCACAAAGCCTGGGCTGAATTTAGAGACCGTATGCTGCGCATGCAGCATGATCCCTCTCTCGGCCTGCCTAGTTTACTCCAGATGAAAGATAACACAAAAATAACCCTGTAACAAAACAAGCTACCGAAGCTGCCGGATCAGCAAAGCAGTGCTCTAACGTCCTCCTGTTAAAGCTTTGATCCTAGACCAGGTGCAACCAAGGCTTAGGGCCTGGTGTGCCCTGCCATGATATTTAGTCTTTAGGTTGCATTTTCTCCCACAAGGGTAGAGTCGGTATCCTCATAATTGCGATCCTCCATCCGAAGCTACTGGCTTAGCCAAACAATTATACCTAGATAATTGACGCTATTGAACCTTCTTAAAGGCAGTCTATGTTATGATTAAAGGAAGAGAATTGAACCTGCATGATCCACGTTGGGCAACACAACACTGTCACGGTTATGTTAAAAAATTGAACACATGAACGATTATCGAAGTAAACCCATTCACTAACGAACACGAGAGAGATGTGGAAAATTGTCAAAAAGGAGTAAAGGGATACTACAAGAGAGATATAAGATAGTAAACAACAAAGCAATTAAGACAATATATAACATTATAACAATATACATTTATAACAATATATTAGAATGATAGAATAAGGAAAGCCGCAAAGATACTCCCCAAATGTTGGAAGGATAGTATTAATCATATCATTCCATCGTGAAACAGAACAGATGGAATAACATGTTCCAATGTTTGAACAAGCGAAATTTTGACAGACATAAAGAATCTTCTTCAGTGAAGAAAGAATGGGAAACACAACGAAAGAGAACCAAGAAAGAGAGGTTCCGGATTCATCTGGAAAACTGCAATAAGGAAGACGACCTTAACTCTGTGCAACATCTCACATATAAGAGATGAAGAGAAGGTAGAATGAGAAAGGCACATAAAAAAATCAGAGAGAGAGAGAGAGAGAGAGAGAGAGAGAGAGAGAGAGAGAGAGAGAGAGAGAGAGATGAGACAAGAGGAAATCTAGTCAAATCAGGCCTTCTCCGTAACTGTTGTAAGCGACCTGCAACTAAAACACAAGGCTACTTACCGCAAGAAACACATATGAATACTTACCGAAAAAAGAAAAAAAAACATACTCGCTGTTGGAAAACAATAAAACCTTCTGCAAAAAATAAATTAATTACTGCAAGACAATCACATGATTACTTAATACAAGAATAACGCAAGTTCTTAAAGTTCGTTGCATATTCTCTTCAGGACATCGCAGTCAATCCCCACATTTTTGGCTGTTCGTGATCTCTTGGCGAATTTACTTTCAGTAGTTTGCCAGTGCTTTCTGAACGACCAGCACACATACCATTTTATAAAAAGCAAACGTAAAGTGGTTTGCTGCCATATCTCCCACAGCTGTTTATTGAATGCGGGTAATGCGGGATTACGAACTGCGTCAGTAACCCCTTCGCCATGAAGCTGGAGTCATTACTGCAAGAAAATCACATGATTACTTAGTTCAAGAATAACGCAAGCTTGCTTACTCCAAGAACATCATAATAGTTATCACTGTTACAAAAGTACAAGATTGATATGCAAGAAACAAATGAGATAATTTTACTGCAAGAAAAACACAAGAATACTTACTGCAAAGAAGTGACATGATGATGTAATGGAAAAAAAAACGCTTGACTACTTCATGTAAGAGAAACAAGATTACTTAGTGCATGAGAAACACAATTTCAAGATTCGACTGAATCACACATATGCAGCAAAGAAAACAAAGTCAGTAACATCTGCAACAGTATCACGTAACTTCAGAGCAGAAGTGCAGGCCATGAAAACTGGAGCAGAAATGTTGTAGAAGAGAAAAACATAAAGAAAAACAAGCAGCTCCATTTACAGATGCAAAGTCAGTTATGCTAAAGAACAGAAACAGCTCAGAACTAGCTGACCTAAGAGTACACATTCCTTGGACTCTGTCAGACAGGCTACAATACAATGGTTCCGCTGACATTACAAGATTCGTGGACATTAAAAGGCTGGCAGGTTGGCAAATAAAGGTGCAAGATTACTTCCGTCTGATATAGAGATAACCTTTGATGAAATCTTGCTCGTGTGTCATTGGGGCACATAAGAGAAGCAAAGATGAGTAACTTTGGAACCTTTCGTGCACATCGTTAGAGAAGACTAAGAGAAGTTGGCGTGAAAGTGGCTACCTCTTCTCGTAGAAAACTGTAACTGCAAAATCCAACCAATCATGAACAAGCCTACAAAAGGTTTGGTGTACGTAGCTTGTGAGCCTGTACTCCATTTAGCAATGATAGACAGAAGAATTATCAAGCCAAGAGAAAAAGTACTAATATAACGAGTTGGGAAATCACAGCATTCAGACCACTAGAAAGATGATACATTGTTATATATACACCTAATAGAACAAATAATAATGTTCAGGCTGTACATAAGTCAATAAGCTAATATATAGTCTGTTGAATAAAATAAAAATATAAGATACTGATGAATATAACTGTTGAACTAGTAAATTGTAGATATCACAAAGAAAACAATGTTGGCCTACCTCGCTCCATTTGGAGGCAAGCTCTGTGGAGATGTCACAAAGCTAAAATTGACTGCTGCTTTCTTTGGATATATTCAAGTTGTCGTCTGAAGGTGTACGAAAGAGGAGAAGGAACGTACGTACGGATAGAGCCCGTTATTTCAAATGGAATTTGTCTATAGGAAGAAATACATTTCGAAGTCTGCGACACTGACTTTTGAATTAAAGGGGTCAGAACTAGGTGTGACACACACTCTTCGAACGAGGAATGAAAAAGAATAGAGAAGGAAGAAGAAGAAGAAGAAGAAGAAGAAGAAGAAGAAGAAGAAGAAGAAGAAGAAGAAGAAGAAGAAGAAGAAGAAGAAGACAAGGAAGAAAAAGAAAGGGCGGAGGAGGAGGAGGAGTAGGAGAAGAGGAGGCAAAAAGAATAATAAACAAGGAGAAAAAGGAGGAGAAGAGAAAGAAGATAAAGAAAGAAAGAAAGAAAGAAAGAAAGAAAGAAAGAAAGAAACATGCAAAATAAATAAGAGAAAGATAAACCTGTTTCTATTTACTCGTAATTCGCTCTTCTTTCTTACGTTTAAATCACGTTATACCTTAACGGCATTTCATATTTCTTCACGTTCTTTCTCACGTATGAAAGTTGCGACTGCTGTCCGCAATCTGATGCACCGATTCTTGTGTGAAATACAATATTCAAAAGCATTACACATGCTAAATGGATTACAGTATTCCCAATAAGTGAACGGCTCTTGGCTGTCCTTTCAGAATCGTTTAGAAAGTCGGAAGCTGGAATGCTAAAGTGACATTCTCCGCGACCAGGGAAACATTCTCTGTATTACATCAGACGCATTTGAAATTCAGATTTCTCAAGACAAACATAAAACAGAGAGGCTAGTTTGATTCTGACCTTTTATTGTATTTCCTCCTGCATGTATCGGTGAAATGTGGTAGCGCGTTGAATAAGGAATTGCCAAAGTATAGGCTAACTTGTCCGTGAGCTCATCCATCATCATCATTCAGTTGATGATCCTGTGAGAGAAACGTGCTTCTATAAGTCTGTCTATAATGTCCACCCTCTGTTGATGTCATGTGGAAATTATCTATTGCATCTTGAACCACACACCGATCAGCTGGGCTGAAATGTTGAATTCTAGTTCCTTGATTTTGGACGTAAATTACAAGTATCTCAGAAGTTGGAGTGGGTTCGCCTGATGGCTAGGATCACTGGCAATAGGGACAGCTAACCCACGCGCAAAAATTATTCCCGTTCACCCCCTAGTATTAATGATTACTAGCTGGCCTAGAGATTAGCGACTTTTCTCCATAATCTCGTATATTCTCGTAGGTAACGTGATGACGGTGAGAATCAGCAGTGGTTCGAATCGCGTCGGTAACTTACGGGGTATGTGAGCCGGCCGCTCAGAAAGCAATGGCAAACTACTGAGCATAATCTTGCCAAGAGATCAACAATCAGCTGAGAGATGCAGATGTTGACAGTGATGTCCTGTAAAGGATATGCAAAACATTAAGTAGAAGTAGTAAAGGCACACTAATGAACGTAAACTTGGCAAGAGATCACAACAGCAAAAAAAAAAAAAAATGCTGGTGTTGACTGCAACGTCCTGTAAAGAATATGCAACTAATTATAATAGTAGGAGTTTCTCGGCTCCCTGGCGGAAGTGTTACGGACGCAGTTCGTAATCCCGCATACCCGCGTTTGAAACACTGCTGCGCGCGATTTGGCAGCAGACAGCGCTGCGTTGGTTCTTTACGAAATGGCATGGGTGACTGTCGTTCAGAAAGCAATGGCAAAATTTTGAACGTAAACTTGCCAAGAGATCACAACAGCAAACATTGCCAATTCACGTTCAATAGTATTACATGCATAGTACAGACGCGATTCGTAAGCCCGCTTACCCGCGTTCGAAACAATATTTTTTTTTAAATGCATGGGGCTTGTGCTTCTGTACTTAGTGATTTAAAGGCCAGCAGAGGGTGGTTTGAAAAATTTAGGAGGCGCACTGACAAACACAGTGTTACTAGGCACGACGAAGGTGCGAGTTCGGACAAGTATATAGGGCAGAAAAAATAGTTGTAAACACTATGTTTATCTATATCTATAAAACAAAGTGTATGTATATGTGTATGTATATATGTATGTATGTAAATATGTATGTCCTTTATTTGTTCGCGAACGGCCCATCCGATTGAGATGAAATTTTCTACACGCCTTCCTTTCATTCCAGAGCTGTCAACTGTCATAGTTTTTTTTTCTTCTTCCTCCTCCTCCCGCCTCCCCCTCCCAAAATACGTACGTAATATATGATGATGATGATGAAAGAATCCCCGAACCAAAACGCTAGGAAAGGGAAGAAAATGACGTGACTACACAGAAATCGTCACACGCAATCATCATCATCAAGTGCCGTGCCGGCTGGCGTAGGCGTTCATGGCTCTCTGTAGATCTCAGTCTTTGTTTTTTTTAATCAACTCTGCTGCTGATATTCCTCCATGCCACGGCAAATATCAATAACAATTCATCTTTTTATGTGTAAGGAAGTTATCTGCAGTCGTGTAGAAGGGAAGAACTAGACGAGTATGAATTCGGAATGGCGAACTCTCTCCTCTCTCTTCTTCTCCTCCCTCCTCCTCCCTCTACCTCCTCCCTCCACCCTCCTCCTCCCTCTCATTCCCTCTCCTCCTCCTCCCTCCTCCTTCTCCTCTTCCTTCTCCTCTTCCTCTCCCCTCCTCCTCCATCCTCCTCCCTCCTACTCCCTCCGCCTCCTCCCCCCTCCTCCCTCATCTTCCCTCCTCCTCCCTCTCCCTCCTCATCCCTCCTCCTCATCCTGCCTCACTCCTCCTCCTGCCTCCTTCTCCCTCATCATCCTTCCTCCTCCTTCTCCCTTCTTCTCCCTCTTCCCTCTTCCTCCTCCTACCTCCTCCCTCCTCCTCCTCATACCTCCTCCTCCTCCCTCCCACCCTCCTCCTCCCTTCTCCTACTCTTCCTCCTCCCTTTCCTTCCTCCTCCTCCTCCCCTCTACCTCCTCCTCCCCCTACCTCTTTCCTCCTCCCTCCTCCTCCTCTTCCACCTCCCTTCCTTCCTCCCCTCCTCATTCTCCCTCTTTCCTCTCCCTCCTTCCTCCTCCTCCTTCCTTCTTCTCCCTCTGCCTCCTCCCTCCTCCTCTCCCCTCCTCCTCCCTCCTCCTCCTTCTCCTCCTCCCTCCTTCTCCTCCTCTCCCCTCCTCCTCCTACCCTCTTCCCCTCCTCCCTCTCCCTCCTCCATCCTCCTCCTCCCTCTTCCTCCTCCTTCCTCTTCCTCCTCCTTCCTCCCTCTCCCTCTTCCTCCCTCTCCCTCCTCCATCCTCCTCCTCCCTCTTCCTCCTCCTTCTTCCTCCTCCTTCCTTCTCCCTCCTCCACCGTCTTCTCCTCCTCCTACCTCCTCCCTCCTCTCTCCTCCTCCCTTTTCCTCCCTCCTCCTCCCCCCTCTACCTCCTCCCTCCTCCTCTCCACTCTTCCTCCTACCCTCTTCCTCTTCCCCCCCCCTCCTCCCTATCCCCTCCTCCTCCCTTCACATTCCTCTTCTCCCTCTTCCTCCTCCTCCCTCCTCCTCCTCATCCCTCCTTCTCCCTCCTCCTCCTTCTTCCTCCCTCTCCTCCCTCCTCCCCCCCCCCCCTCCTTCCTCCTCCTCCCTCTCCGCCTCCTCACTCCTCCTCCTCCTCCCTCTACCTCCTCCCTCCTCCTCCCTTCACATTCCTCCTCCTCCCTTCACATTCCTCCTCCTCCCTCTTCCTCCTCCTCCCTCCTCCTCATCCCTTCTCCTCCTCCCCTCCTCCTCCTCCCTCTACCTCCTCCTCCCTTCACATTCCTCCTCCTCCCTCTTCCTCCTCCTCCCTCCTCCTCCTCATCCCTCCTTCTCCCTCCTCCTCCTTCTTCCTCCCTCCTCCTCCTCCTGCCTCCTCCCCCTCCTCCTTCCTCTCCTCCTCCACACTCCTCCTCCTCTCTCCTCCTCCTCCCTCTACCTCCTCCCTCCTCCTCCCTTCACATTCCCTCCTCCTCCCTCTTCCTCCGCCTCCCTCCTCCTCATCCCTTCTCCTCCCTCCTCCTCCTCTCTCCTCCTTTCTCCTCCTCCATCCTCCTCCTCCCTCCTCCTCATCACTCCTCCTCCCTCCTCCTCCTTCTTCCTCCTCCCTCCTCCTCCCTCCTCCCCCTCCTCCTTCCTCTCCGCCTCCTCCCTCCTCCTCCTCCCTCCTCCTCCCTCTACCTCCTCCTCCCTCTACCTCCTCCCTCCTCCTCCCTTCACATTCCTCCTCCTCCTTCTTCCTCCTCCTCCCTCCTCCCTCCTCTCTCCGCCTCCCTCCTCCTCCATCCCTCCTCCTCCCTTCACATTCCTCCTCCTCCCTTCTCCTCCTCACCTCTCTCCTCTTCCCTCCTCCTCCCCCTCCTTCTCCTCCTCCCTCTTCCTTCTCCCTCCGCCTCCTCCCTCCTCCTACTCTCTCCTCCTCCTCCCTTCTCCTCCCTCTCCCTCCTCCTCCCTCTCCTCCTCCTGCTCCCTTCTCCTCCTGCGTTCTCCTCCTCCCTCCTTCTCCCTCCTCCTCCCTCTTCCTCCTCCCTCCTCCTCGCCTCCTCCTCCACCCCTACTCCTCCCCTCCTCCTAATCCCTCCTCCTCCCTCCTATTCCTCCCTACTCCTCCTGTCTCCTCCCTCCTCCTCCCTCCTCTTCCCTCCTCCACCTCCCTCTTCCTCCTCCCTCCTACATTTACCCAAGACAGACAGACAGTCAGACAGATAGTCGGGAACGGATCTTATATGACTACTTATATAATTTAAATGAGATGCTCTCCACCATGGGCTGGGCCGGGTCAGACAGACAGACAGATAGATAGATAGATAGATAGATAGACAGACAGACAGACAGACAGACAGACAGACAGACAGACAGACAGACAGTCGGGAACGGGAACTTATATGACTACTTATATGAATTAAATGAGATGCTCCCCACCAGGTGTTGGGCGATGCCAGGCCGGGTCAGACAGACAGACAGATAGATAGTCGGAACGGGAACTTATATCACTACTTATATGAATTAAATGAGATGCTCCCCATCAGGGTCTAGGCGAAGACGGGCCGGGTCAGACAGACAGACAGATAGACAGACAGACAGACAGTCGGTAACGGGAACGGGAACTTATATGACTACTTATATGAATTAAATGAGATGCTCCCCAAAAAGGACTGGGCGAAGCCGGGCCGGGTCAGCTAGTTGTCTATAAAATGTGTTTTTGGTATGTATATTGGATTGTGTAGCACGAACTAATTGGATTTACATTTATTCATATGGAAATAATTGCCTGCGTTTTCGTCGGTTTCGGATTTCGCCGATTGTTTTCGAACGAATTATCGACGAAAACCTGAGGTTTGGCTGTACACAATATGTCTCAAGGCGTGGAAGAGAGTCCATTCCTTGTTTAGTTTACGATATACTTTATATGCTTCACGACTAGGAAGAGAGTGCATTCTTTGTTTACTTTCCTATATACTCTAAATGTCTCAAGGTGTGGAAGAGAGTCCGTGTTGGTTCGTTCCCTGCTTGTTGTTGACTTCAGGAAGTGAAGTGATGGTCTGGATATAATTCAATGATTGTGCCGTGTACCATGCCAGATGGCGCCATCGATTATGTCTCCCCTGCATTCACAAGCGCCACAGTTTTAATAATACCCACCGTGACTTTCCTTGCAATTCCGCCAACATGACCAGCATTTCTTCGTCCTCCGTGACTCCAAGAGTCTCAGCACTCAGTTTTTAACCAGTAGTCTGGGGATTCGGTAGCGAATCGCGTCGCTCTCGTTATTTACGGGGTACGTGAGCCGGTCGCTCAGAAAGTAATGGCAAACTACTGAGCGTAATCTTGCCAAGAAATCAACAACAGCGGTAACACGCTGGTGTTGACAGCGATGTCCTGTAAATAGGATATGCGAAAAAAAAAGTCGCCATGTTTCTCCAACCATATTATTCTCCTAACGAGACCACAAAGTATCACATCACTTGTCCTCATGGGGGAAACACGTTGCCGTTGTGAATGTGACCTGGGTACTAATGATAATGGATTCTCAGCATTCTGTGAAATTTACATTTTGCCAATTAAAAGTTAGTTTCACGCCATTGTATAGGATGTCGCAATAAATAACAGCATTTATTTGCTAGCTCTACACTGTACTTCATCTTAAACTGGTTGATTTTCTTCTTTAGATGCGGAGCTTTGTCGTAGAATATACTTCGTGACAGGTTAGTGACTAGACGTTACCCAGCCCAGTGGTCATGAGTTCGAATCTGCGGATTTTAAAAATTGACTTGGGCTCGGATATCGACCAAATCAAAAATGGGCTGCAGTAAATGTTTTAGGAAGCACAAGCAGCCAGAGTGCCGATTGACCTATACAAAAATAGCTCTAGACAATATGTCTAGGGACCCGAGGTATAGTGTGTTTATTTTTGTCTGCCCCAATATAACATTCCATATCTCAGTAATCAACTGAAGGAAAATGATGAACTTTAGCATATAACCTTATCATTATGTCCACCCAACAAAACAATTTGTTGTTCTGGAGATTTTACAGCAGATATCAAATTTTGTTTAAATGAGGTATATAATTTACGGGTCAGAGATGAAATTCATAATTTTAAATGTATTACAGCTTAGCCAGACAATCAGCGTTCAGACAAACAGGTGTGCCCCTTGGACAACATCAGGCGAGGAGAGGAGTGGGCCAGAGTGCCAGCCAAGCAGTCAGACTTGTGCAGAGTTATAATCACATTGAGCCGGGAGTGCAGGGAGTGGCCAGCAGGGGCCACGGAAGTGGAAATTCAGCAACTAATTCGGGATAATTCTCCCCCGAGTGATGTGATTATCTACACGGATGGGTCGGTGTTGAGAGGTAGGAGAAGTGCCTGGGGCTTCATAGCAAAAGCTAATGGTCGGCGTTTGGTGCAAGAGAGCTTGGCGTATGATGACACAACATCTAGCTTAAGAATGGAGGTGGAGGCGGTCAGTGCAGCTTTCCGCTTGATAGAGAACACAAAACATACACACATTGTGATTGTAACTGACTCAGAAAGCAGGCTGAGGAGGGTGAGAACAGGCAAGCTTCGTGCAGAGTGGCTTGCTTCGCTTCGGAGGTCACGGGTAGCAAGCATCACCTGGATCTTTTCTCCGGGGCATGCCGGTGTGCTGGGGAATGAGCAGGCGGACAGATAGGCTGGCTCGGCAAAACTTGGTGGAGTATTGATGCATGACAAGACAGACGTGGTTGCAGCCTTGTGGAGCACGTGTACACCTCGGAGGAGCAAATGGACCACCATAGTCTGGTAAGAATGAGGCAACGAGGTGTGACGAGGGAATCTGGCCGACGATCAACGCTCAGAGGAAAGGCGAGACGGACATATAATCAGATTGCTACTGGAACTATTAGTGTTGGAACTCTTCGCTGGCTGCTGAGGATGGGGATGGGGAAAACCCGGGGGCCCCCCCTTAACCCCGGTTAAAAAATTTTGGGTTTTCCCCCCCCCCAAAAAGGGTGTTTGATGT